>CAUYUJ010017820.1:97500-165360 GCA_963575745.1 Prorocentrum cordatum
AAGACGGCTCCAGATGGCTTCAGACGACCCCAGACAGCTCCAGATGGCTCCAAGTCGGCCCCACCACGCCCCCCAGAGGCTCCCAATACGCTTGTACCGGACCCCCAGGAGGCCAACATCCTTCACTCCCGACAATCCGTCCAGGCCCCGAACACACAACCAGGCTGATGTTCCAGGAGGCCTCTTCCGGGAACATCATCCGACGGCACGACGACCACGATAATGATGATGGTCACCATGATGACGTTCTGATTGTTCGTGTCGAGGATGCAGATGGCAATGCTTGTGATGATGACGATGTTGATGGATGATGATGGTGATAGTGGTGATGATGATGATGGTGATGATGGTGGTGATGGTGGTGTTGATGGTGATGGTGATGGTGATGGTGATGGTGATGGTGATGGTGATGGTGATGATGGTGATGGTGATGATGATGATGATGGTGATGATGATGAGAATGATGATGATGATGATGATGATGATGATGATGGTGATGATGATGATGATGATGATGATGATGATGATGATGATGGTGGTGGTAGTACTGTTGATGGTGGTGGTAATGGTGGAGATGACGATGACGATGATGATAATGACGATGATGATGGTGATCGCGATGGTGATGGGGATGGGGATGGTGGTGATGATGATGACGATGACAATGACGATGAGGATGAGGATGACGATGATGGTGATGTGGAGGATGATTATGATTATGATTATGATTGCGATGACGATGATAACGACGACGATGATGATGATGAGGATGGTGGTGATGATGATGATAGTGCTTATGACGGTGATGATGAGTGTGATGAGTATGATGATGATGATGATGAGTATGATGATGATGATGATGATGATGATGATGATGATGATGATGATGATGATGATGATGATGATGATGATGATGATGGTGATGGTGATGGTGATGGTGATGGTGATGGTGATGGTGATGATGATGACTGTGATGATGACTGTGATTATGGCTGTGATGATGATGGTTGTAGTCTTCTTTGGCTCAGGGTTTTCTAAGCGCCCCACCTCGGCCGGCAGTGCACGGAGTACGCGCTGCAGTTGGGGTGCTCGGCATTTGGTGGCTCCTGGCAATCTCCATGTACTCGCCCTCCTGCTTGTGCGAATTCCGGATTCTGAAGCAATCGTGCACTGCGACATTGGAGTTTCGGCGCTCTGGCGCCCCAGCCGAGCTCTTAGAGGGCTGCCCCCCCCCCCTGGGGCGAACATCGGCGCCTTGCCTTGCCTCGCCTTGCCCTCCTGCTTGTGCGACTGCACGCCCTCTCGGCCTGACGAGGGCGCGCTCGGCTGATCGCCTGCCCCGCGGCGCCCCCGTGCCCGCCGACGGCAGCGTGCCCAGGCGTCGTGGGGGCCCTCGCGGCGGCTTTCCTGGCTGGGGTGCTGGCAGGGGTCCTTTTAATGCTCGTTTAGGGAACCTTCCTGGGGCCCTAACGGATCTGTTCGACCCCAGTTCGACTCACGATCGACTCAAGTTTGACTCAGGCTCGACTCAGGCTCGGCTCAAGGACGATTCGGAGCGACGGACGTTCGGCGCAGCTTCGACGCACGGGTGGAGCGAGTGTCTCCAGGAAGGACCCCAGAGTGAGCATCCAACCTGCTTCCGGCTGGCCAGCCGCCCCGGGCGGCTGGACGCGCCGGCGCAGCTTGGCGCAGGGACCGAGGTGCGGACGCCTCCCTCGGCCGCCGCTGCCCTGCTGTCGCTCGCCGAGAGGCCCCTGGCCGAGGCCGCGCCAGCGGCCCTCGCGGACGAGGTGCGCGCTGCGGTCGCCGCGGCGAGGGTTGGACAAGCTGCTCGCCCACGACATCCTCGGAGTGCAGGACCCGCTCTACCACGAGAGTTATGATGCTCCAACCTACTTTAGCCTAGATTGCCAGAAATCATTTCGAGGCCAAGAAAGTACCGAAACTTTAGGGTTTTCACGTGCCGGGCCCTGGGAGGCGATACCCGCTCGACACTGTTTCGACACCTCTGGGTGTTCGAAATAAGTTGTGGGATGGCGATGACGATGACGATGGTGATGTTAATGATGGCGATGACTGTGGTGATGGTGGAAGTGCTGGTAATGATGGTAGTCATGGTAATGATGATGATGATGATGATGATGATGATGATGATGATGATGATGATGATGATGATGATGGTGATGGTGATGGTGATGGTGATGGTGATGGTGATGGTGATGGTGATGGTGATGGTGATGGTGATGGTGATGGTGATGATGATGATTATGATCATGATTACGATGATGATGATGGTGATGATTATGATGATGATGATGATGATGATGATGATGATGATGATGATGATGATGATGATGATGATGATGGTTGTCATGGTGATGGTGATTAGGAAGGTGATGGTGATGATGGTGATGACGAAGATGGTGGCGATGATGATGGTGCTGATGATGATGACAATGACGAGGATGATTATGGTGGTAGTGATGGTGGTGATGGTGATATTGATGACGATGGTGCTGATGGTGATTCGAGTGGTGATTATGATGATGATGATGGTGATGATGATCATGACGATGATGATGATGATGATGATGATGATGATGATGATGATGATGGTGATCATGATGGTGATGGTGATGGTGATGGTGACGATGATGATGAAGCTGATGATGATTGTGGTGGTGATGGTGATGATGACGATGACCTTCACGATGGTAAAAGTGTTGATGATGCTGATGTTGATGACGATGATTTTGATGACGATGATGATAATGATGGTGGTGGTGATGATGATGATGATGATGATGGTCGTGGTGATGTTGATGATGAAGATGAGGAAGTTCAGGATGATTGTCATGGTCATGGTCATGGTGGTGATGATGATATTGATGCTGACGCTGATCAAGAGTGGGGGACAAGGATGAAAAGGGGATCGGATCCAGAAAAGTCTTGGGCGAGAGCTCCCTTCTGAAAGATGGGAGCAAAGGGCCGATCCGAAACTGAGGCCCACGCTGCAGCGAGAACACCATGTTGACACACCGAAAAGAATCGGATTAAACAAGAACAGAGAAGTCAATGTCTACAACCCTATCTGCAAAACACAGCACGAGGAGAGGGCCGAACATCTTCCGACAGACATTTGAATGGACATCAAGGCCTGCCGTCCAGGCCCGGCGCGCACGTCACGGTAATTCGGGGCGTCCATGCGGACGACCTTTCGATTTTGGACAGCGTTCACGAGCTCGAGGTGACATCTTCTTTGGCAGTACGGCGTGCGTGAAGGCAAGAGGTGAGGAAGGAACCTCGTCTCAATTGCATCCGCTTCAGACAGGTGGAGAGATCCTCGCGGCCCGCCTTTAGTAGTCCTACCCCCTCCTTAGGTCCAGCCCTTGGAGGGCCTGGGGGGAATATCCTGGAGAACGGAGGGTTGCAACCCTGTGCCGGCGAAGGCTGCAATTGCAGTGGTAGCAAGCAAAATTGTCATGGCGGATCTCACCGACTCCGACGTCCGTCCCATCCCCACCTCTTATCATCCCGTCCAGGTGCGCTTCCGCTCATCGCCCGCATCCCCAGGAGGAACGAGGTCAACTGGAGGCCGCGTCGTACAGGGAGACGAGAGCCGTGGTGACGTCAACCCGGCCCGAACGGCGGCGACCGCACAGATGCGGCGACCGTTTAGACTGCCAGCACGCCCTGAGTGCAACAGAAACCGTCGGAGGTTGATAGACCTCCTACCCTGACACGTCGATGAGCGAATTGGCCGTTTTCGTTTTGCGAGAGGGCGTCGCGGCCGTCGTTTTTGCGGGTCCAGATCCGTCGGTTTCGGTCCTAGGCCGTTTCCACTAAAGGGTGGTTTATGCAAGGGAGGTTTGTCCACCGCCGAAACCAGAACCAAAGCGCTCGGGCGCAGCCGCCTGCTGGGCGGTGCATCCGCGGTCGGGGGGACACTTAGACAACATTCTGCGCTGGCGTGTGCTCGAGAACAGGGGGAGGCCAAGACGCTCTGGGCGCAACTAGTTGGATCGACGTGTACTTTGACTGGCGGTCGAACGACAGCCAGCCATCGCTTTACGGATGAGCAGCATGCGCCAACTTGTTGTCCCAGGGGTGGCGCTCCGCCACGTTGTGGAGGAGGCTTTCCTCTGTCACACGCAGGCCGGCGATCAGTCCCGCTGGGGAGACGCCTGACCGTCACCCCTAGAGTGGCGATGATCCGCACTGCTGTGGAGTAGGTCCCTCGGTCACCCGTAGGCCAGCGATCAGTCCTGTTGGAGAGCCAACCAGCCGTCACCCTTAGAGTAGCGATGACTCCGCGTTGGAGCAGGGCCCCCTTGTCACCCCTCAGGTGGAAGGGTGCCCGGCTGGTCTAGTTTCCCCCGGAAACCGCCAGGGTGGCGGTCGCTATCTTGTGGACCATTTCCCTTTTTGTCACCCCAAAGCGGAGACATCGGCGGCAGTGGAGAGGGTCCACCCTTTCCTCCACCCTTGGGCGGGGCGACCCAGCCTGCCTGAGAGCTGCCTACCCGTGCCACCCCTGGGGTGGCCATCCGACCTGCGATGGCGCAGGTCCCCCCTTGGAAACCCTAAGGTGGCGTCCCGGCATGCTGCAGGACAGATTTCCATGCTGCCCTGATGCGGAGCGGCCCCCCCCGTCACAACCAGGATGGTAATCCTCCTCGCGGTGTAGAGAGCGCACATGTCCCAATTGGGTTAGCAAGTCGTCTTGCCTTGTGGCCCCCAGTGAGCTGCCAGGGACACCCTTACAAGGTAAAGGATCCAGCGTCTGATGCTATTCGGGGGGGGGCCAGCCCATCCTCTGATCAGGTGGTGAGACACGCATCATGATTTATCACTTCTACGGTAGGAGGCGATAGGGGCTATCGTGAAGCACCCCCCGTCAAACCTAGTGTGTCGAACAGGGGTGGCTGTCCCAGGGTGTGCTGAACACGCATACCACGCACCGACACCAGTTGCCAACAGCAGTCCATGCACAAGCTCAGGGATCAACAAAGGCTTTGTCATTCAACCTTCACAAACGCCGCCACAGGGTTGTGTTTCTCAGCAATGGCATTAACGCTACACTGCAATCCTCATCCTCCTCCTCCTCCTCCTCCTCCTCCTCCTCCTCATCATCATCATCATCATCCTCCTCCTCTTCGTCTCCCTCCTCCTCCTCCTCCTCCTCCTCCTCCTCCTCCTCCTCAGCATCGCCCTCAATCCTGCTCGTCCTACACCCTTCTCGCACTCCTCCCCGTCCCCGTCCCTCCTCGTGCTCCCCCCTCCCACTCCTTCTCTCTCGTCTGCCCGTCCTCCTCCCCGAGCCGACGGCCCCCTTCCGAGCTCTGGGGCGCCGCGGGGGCCCCCAGGCCGCGTGCTGAGGGACGCCGCGAGGCTTCACAGGCCATCGGGGCCGCGTTGGACGCCTTGGACGTCGCCGTCGACATCGTCGTCGACGCTTGCATGTTGGGGGCGCGCGCCGAAACGGGGGATCTGGCTAGGGGGAGGCCGCAGTGAAGCTCAAGGGTCCTGAGGCTGGGAGGCGTTGTCGCAGTTTTCGGGCAGTTTTCGGGCCCTGGGGGCCCTTCCCGGCGGGGCCCCAGGACCGTCGAAAAGCGGTTCGGGATGAAGAATTGGTGCCAGGGAAGAGCCTTGGGGCCCAGGACCCGGTTCCTTCAGGGAGCCGTTCCTTGCATGGCAAGGAAGACCCCTTTAGGCAGGCACCGACCCCAGCCATTCATCGCCGATCGGGGCTTCTTCCCCCTCAAATAGCCCAGGAGAGCGCCGATTCGCTACCGCGGTCTTCCCGCCGAAGCATCGACGACGCAGCTTCGATGCGAGGCCGCCGTTCCGTCCCCTAGCCAGCCCCCCCCTTTTCGGCTCCCTTCAGCCTGGGACTGCTGAGCCGAGGCACAGAAACCTGAGGGAAGCCGCACTTCATGACAGTTTTCATCAGTTGGCTTTCCCGGGTTGTTTTTGCTCTCGGCGTTGCCTGCGAGCTTGTGCATAGATTGTAGCCAGGCTGGACGACGTGGCGGTAAGTCGGGTGGTAGGAAGGCGATGTAGGAACGATCGGAGACGTTGAAGGATTGCGAGAAGGGGGAGAGGAGGAGGCCCGAAATGAGGCGAGAAAAGTGGCCGTATATGTTCTGCGACGCTTGGAAATTAGGGTTTTTGTGTTTTACGTTGTTCTTCTTCCTCCCTCCCTCCTCTCCGTGCATGTTTTATTCAATTGACCGCCTATGGAGCCTAGTTGACTCCTCGGTCCACGCCGCAATCGCGCGATTCTTTCTGTGAGCGGCACTGTGGAATACTGTCTGCACGGGGCCACTGTACTATTGATATGTTTATCTGGCCTGTTTAACAGGGGTCGCAGCAGGAGGACGAGGACGGGGAATTGAGATGTTGTCCGCGGACGGGGGAGCATGCACGGACACGCCCTGCGCGCGGTGCGCGGTGTCTCCGTGCTCGTACCGCCCGACATCTGGATTCTTTTCATTGTAGCATCACGTCCATCATCAGCATCAACAGCAGCATCATAACCATCAGCATCAACAACATCAACACCATCAACATCAACATCATCATCAGCATCATCATCAGCATCAGCATCATCATCATCATCAGTCACCCCCCCTCTTCTTCCTCCTCCTCCTCCTCCTCCTCCTCCTCTTCCGCCTCCTCCTCCGACTCACTTCAGCAAATCTTCAGGGCGATACTCGAAGCGCTTTTTCGTTTCGGGTTGTCTCCCTGGGGTTCTCTACGGAGCTGAAGTCCACGGATGCCTGACTTAGAGCTTTTACGAGTCAGACGGGCTACGGGTAAGGTGTCGCGATTTGGGGCGCAAGGACGCAACGGCACCATTCTTCTTACCCTTGAGGACGACCCTCAGCGACGAGGATTCATCGCCCCCATTTTCAGATGTTCGAAGGAAGTTCGGACGGTGCACCCAGGATCTTACGAGTTTGGTTTGAGCTTCAAGGAACTTCGAGAAGGCTGGGTATCGGCTTTCGTTTCGGATGTGTCTGCTCAACGCCAGGTCAAGGGACCTATCACTGCGCTGATGTCATCGAATGGCCTTCGATCAATCGCGCCACTATGCACGGGCTGTTGGTATGAAGCCTATTGGATGTCTGTTGGGATCTCGTGGGAGGCCTCTCGGGGGCCTCTTGGGGGCAGATTTGAAGCCTCTTGAGGCCTCTCTTGGGCCTCTTGGGGGACTCTCGGGGCCTCTTGGGGGCCTCTTGGGGGCTTCTTGGGGGCCTCTCGGGGTCTCTTCGGCGCCTCTTGGGCCTCCTGGGGGCCTCTTGGGGCGGAAAGCTCGGATTTTCGGTTCGTGTTCCTTCTCGTGGGCCCCTTTTTGGGCCGTCTTGGGCGCCACTTGGGCCGTCTTGGGGCGCTCTTAGGCCGTCTTGGGGCAATATTGGAGGCCTCTTGGGGTGGCCTTGGGGGCCGTCTTGGAGCGTTGGATGGCAGAAAAGGCGAGAACGCCAAAATCTGTCAAACACCTAAGGAACATCCATGATTTGTGCATCTTGGGGCCCTCTTGGGAGGCCTCTCAGAGGCCTCTTGGGGCGTCTTGGAGGCCTTCTTGGGTCATCTTGGGTCCACCTTGGGCGCCTTGGAACAATGTTTCGGCGACTCGGGGCTCTCGCGGGCCGTCTTTGGAGCCTCTTGGGGCCCTTTTTGCCTGTCTGGAGGCCCTCTTGGGCCCAGAAAAATCAACGCGCCGGATCCCCGACAAGCCGCGGAAAGCCCCAAGAGATTTGAGAGCGAGGGGTCTAGGTCTCTTAAAGAATCCTCAGAGGTGAGGAGTGAGGTTTAGAGGGTTAGGCAAAGGACTTGAGGACACGCCCACTCCGTGCCCAAGGGCGCATCGGCGGATCTTTGGAAAGGATTGGGTGAGGAATGACCAATTTCGTGACCTTAACTAGCGGCTTAGTGAGAAGAGGTCCGTCTCACGCTGTTCAGCCCAGCCTTGCTGAAGAACATGTTGTTTCAAGCCTCGCCCCTTGCCCTAGAGCGCCAGCGACTAAGACGGGAGTGAATGTAGATAAGCTTGTTCTCATGTCACCAAATCCCACCTCACATCCAAAAAAGTGTCTCCGCTCGAACGCGGTTGCTTGCTATAGGAGTTTTGAACATCGAGGCTGTGCACCATCGGCCAGTTGTAACAGACACTGCTAACCTAACTTAGGTTGATCTTGAACGCCAAGATGCGGACATGGAAGAGGACTGGTGCGCAGACGGGAGTTGTAGCAAGCACACCAATCTCGAAATTGAATCGCACGGGTGGGCGCTGACGCAAATAGACAGCCAGGGTAACCAACCCATCTGGTCAAATTGTCGGACCAGTTCAAGCCCTTGATACAGCTACCCCGCAGGCTGCCGATTTCAACGCTATTGCTACCATCCACGTTTTACTATGAACGCCTTATGTTGTAAATCGTGTGTAGGACCAGTTGCAGAGCAGCTGGCTTATTTCCAGCCCCCCTGCGGGATGCTTCGGTTTCTCCAGCAGGGCTTCAGATGGGTTCGAGAGGCTTTCAAGGTCAAGGCCCATCTGGATGTTTCTGAGGTGGGGATTTCTGACAATGAGAGGTGGCTGAGGAGTGGTAATGACCACGCTGATCGAGAAGCCACAATAGCAGCCGTCATACACCCCAGATGGAGTGAAGTTGAGAAGGCGGTTCTGCAAAGTGTGATTAAGATTTCTACATGTGTTTACAAGCTTGGGGCCGCCTTCCTTCCCTGTGGCCCCCTCTGGACACGGGGGTGGGTGAGGCTGAAGTTGAGAGGTGCCCAAGGAGGACCCACCAGACCACCAAGGCTGAGAACGTGTCACTGGCATCACGCAGTGGGCAACACGTGTTCGGTCTTGTCACCAAGAAGTGTGTTTGCGCGTTGCGCAGTTCAATCTTTAACAAGAAGCAGATTGTAGAAGCTTGTAAGACTTACGTGCAGCTGAGTAGCACGAGGGAGTGATCCAGCTAAGTCAGATGGAGGGTTTCGGTCAGTCAGTGGGGAGGCTTGGGTGGGTGGGAATACGTTTGACAGCAGCCACTTACTACAGTTGTAGCCGAAGTTCCAGCTTTCTTGTTGTTTGGCGTGTGTTCGCACAGCCCCTTCTGATCCGAGGCAATTCGCAGTCCGTTGCACGCTCAGTCTACTCAAGAAGGGTAGCGAGAACCTCGATTGCATCAGCAGTGGAGTTTTCCACAGATATGGTGGCCTTGCAGAGGCAACCACAAAGTCCCAACATTCTCGAGCGAGCTGTTCCCCGAGTCGCTCTCTAGCATTCGGAAGTAGACGGGGGTCAGTCTGGGCCGCCAAGGTTGCCTTTGCCTTCTGAGCACCCCAGAGTCGATGGTTCGTTCTTGTCCTCGGTGCATCGCAATGTGGCTGGGCCACTCCGTCTTGAGGAGGACAAAGCGCCGCTCGCTGCTCCTGGCATCGAAGACCTCGGGGCCAGAATTGGACTGTACATGTGCTGCTGGTGGGCTTTCATATTTCCGTCTGGGCGCCTGCGCTCGAGGGCGCCTTGCGGTGGGGTGCGGGGGGCAGGCTCCTCCACCCCCCGCTGCCGTTTGCTGCTCGCACGTGAGGTGGGAGGGGATCCCCGCGCCGCGTCTCTCAAGCAGGGTTGGGACGGGCCCCGTGCCCACCGTGTCCTCTTTCGCGGCTGCCTCGACGTCTGAGGGTGCCACTTGGTACCGGGGCGTTGCTGCGTGCTCCGTGGATTGGCCGCGCAGAGCTCAGGCGAGGCCCTAAGTCTCGTTTGCGGTTAACTTGCTTGCTCACGGCTATGCCTCTCTTTCCTGTCGTGCTTATGTCTATGGTCTATGTTGAGGGTTGTGGATCCTCCACTTGCAGGCGTTTCATTGCTGGAGGGACTAGGGTGAGAACATCCCCCACGGCGCGCTCTGGCTGGTCTGGACGATCCGAGCTACTATCCTGACCGCCATTTCTGCGGCAGTTAAAACTCAGTCTCTTTGCCGTCGCTGCTGCAGCTCGCGCCTATGATTCGGTGCAATTGTCCAGCTGTGCACTGATCGTTTTGTTTCGAGTCCCCTCGTATGGGGAGCGTATGTGAGCAAGTCCAGCCTTGCCGCCGGCTTGCACTCTTGCTGGAGCTCGCTGTTAGAATCTTCCCCATCGTACTCTTCCCCGTCTCCTCCTCATCGTCATAATCAGCGTAATCATTGTAAGACTTCCCCCATCGACCTCCTCGTGTTGATTATCTCCCTCGTCATGATCCTCCTCGTCCTTCTCCTTCTCCTCATCATCATCAGCATCATCTTCGTCATCATCTTCGTCATCATCATCATCATCGTCATCATCGTCGTCGTCGTCACCGTCATCATCATCATCATCATCATCATCATCATCACCATCACCATCATCAGCATCATCATCATAATCATCATCATCACTGACATCATCACTATCATCATCCTCAGCAGTAGCAGCACTGTAATCATCACTATCATCATGAGCATCATCATCCTTGTCCCCATCCTCATCCTCAACCTCATCATCCTCATCTTCTTACCCTTCCTCCGTAAGGTTCAAGCGGTGCTGGCATATGGGAAGAATCCACTGCGCGCGTCGGCACTGGCCCGAGCGCGCCGTAGTCTGCAAGTGGTTTGGGGGACAGGCAGGGCGAACGTCGCAGCGGACGGTGACGATTCCACTGCAAGACTGCGGCAGCACGGCTACAGTCGCATTAGAGAGACAGTTCGAGATTTCGGCATCAGCCTCGCCCCACAGGAGTTCTTGAGAGAGGCTGTCGT
Source organism: Prorocentrum cordatum (assembly GCA_963575745.1). Lineage (NCBI taxonomy): Eukaryota > Dinophyceae > Prorocentrales > Prorocentraceae > Prorocentrum > Prorocentrum cordatum. The sequence goes on from CAUYUJ010017820.1 coordinate 108,291, forward strand.
TGGCTGATGTGGTGGGGAGGTTCGGTGGCGGGCGGCGTGACTGGTAAAAGTGTCGCAGCATGGGCTCCGTGGTTGAAAGATCGGCACGAGTAGGCACTCTTGGATGGCACGTAGTCTCGACGTGGGCAGTGCCACGAGTTCGAGTGCCGAGCGCGCCGCGTGCGGGTCGCCGTGCGCTCAGGTGGAGCACACGGCGGAGAGTGTCCAGCTGCCGAAGATTCGCCAGGCCTGAGCACGGGCGGAGCCCCAGGGGGGCACTGCGCCGAGTCCGGCCGTGGCTTCTTCTGGATTGGCGCGCTCGACGAGCACACTCCGCAGCGCAACACGTTGTCCGCCTGGGTTGGCCAGGTCCTGGCGTGCAGCCTGGGAAAGGTCAAGCGGATCTCCGCGCGTTCATCATAGGTTTCCCGTCCTCGCCCTGCCCTGCTCTGTTCGTTCTGATCCGCTCGTTTTCCTGATTCTCTTCGCCACCGTCATCACCATCATCACCAACAGCATCAGCATCCGCATCATCAGCATCATCAGCATCGCTGGCGTCGTCGTCGTCGTCATTGCTGCTGGGCCACCCCTGCGCTATGAGCCAAAACTAACGCCTTCCACCTCCACTTCGCCCCGCCCCTTCTCCAATGCGCTTCCTGGCGCCAAGCTTGTCCCTCCAAACGGCGTTTCCTGCAGCTGCGATATCTCCTGCTCGCTTCGGCAGGTGTGCGGGAACAGGTCCCAGCACGATGGCCATGCGCTTCAGCGACGGCGAACACATTGCCCAAGAAATGCAAAACATCCAGTCGCGCTCGCTTCCTGCCTCTTCTCAACATCCGCTCAACTTCCTCATCATTGTCACCCGCTCCTTCTTTAAGATGCAACTCCTGGAAGCTTAAATTCAGCATCGGCCCTTGTATATCCGTGGTCGAACACTGGCGCAATCCAATCCGGCTGAATCTTGGGCGCAATTCGGCCTGATCTGGATTAATGGCCTTTTGACCGGGCTTAGCTTTCATCTTCCTTACGAAGGTTTCATAGGAGTTGTTTCCTATGTTTTTCCTCTTTCCTCTTCTTCGCTGCATTCGCAAGCTTCATCGGCAGGTCCTTCTCGGACGCCGCCTGCAAAATCGGCACGGCCGCGCAGAGATACGTGTTTTGTTGCGGCCTCCGCGCTGCGACGGCGAAAATACGCCGCGCCAGGATTGGGGATGAGGAGAGGGGACGGGGAGAGGGAAAGGAGAGGGGAGAGAAGAGGAGAGGGGGGGAGGCAAAATAGAGGGGAGGGGAGGGGAGGGGAGGCTGACGGGGCGAGGCGGGGCGAGGAGGAGAGGGAGGAGGAGGAAGAGAGGCCTGGGCTCGCTCGCAGCTGCAGCGACAGGAGAGGAAGCAGGAAAGGGGAGGAGGAGGGGGACCCCTGGCTGCGGTTTCTCGGGGGGCGACGGCGGGGAGCAAAAATACAGCGAGAGAGGGGAGGAGGCAGAAGGCGAGGAGGGGCGGGGTGGTGCAGCACGGGAAGGATGGGATCGGCTGCGTGACCTTGCGCTGCACACGCTCGGCCTGGTGCAGCCACCTATTCGCTGTGCCGTGTGGAATTCGACCAGATTGTAGCCCATTCTAGCTTTCGCTGTGGTGACGTCACTGGGCCGCTGGAAGAGAAACCTGCGCGACCCTGCGATTGCATTCCACACGGTCCCCGAGGCGGTCTGGCTTTCCATGGCCGACGTGCGGGAGGCCTTCTGCGACGCCGTGCTCGGGGGGGGTCTTGGGACATTTTGCGGCAAGAGTTTACAAGAGTCCGTGCTCAAGCCGTACTGGTTCGAGTCATTGTTAGACCTCTTCTGCGAGGTCCAGGTCGCGCTGTCGACAGTTTATCTTTAGTTCCCTTGATTCTCAGATCGAGCGATAATGGAGGTAGGCACGGGCAGCAAGAGGAAGCAGTTCGAGGCTGATGAACGTGAGCAGTACCTTCTTGCGCAGTTGCCAAAGAGTATGGCGGAGGCTTTGAAGGTATTCACGATCAGGACGACCCGTGAAATGAACACGCTTCGGACGGAGCACTCCCCGAGGCTGTCCAAGTCGGAGAAGGACACGAAGGAGCTCCACGAGCAAGTGCAGCAGATCCAGAGGGGCAAGTTTACTTCTGGAAGGTCGACTGCTGCCCCGAAAGGTGACTCCCCGCCCTCGGCTAACAGTGGGGGGGAGGGGCGGCGAGCAACTTGGACATTAAGCTGTGCGAATTCAAGGAGAGAGACACACAGGGATGCACCCTTGTGGAAGCCAAGACTTGGCTATCAGCAATCGAACCTCGCATTCCTGAAGGTATCCGGGGCCACGCTGGTGAGGTCAAGGCGAGGGTGACGCAGAACATGTACAGGTTCCAGCTTTGGGTCACGCCATCAAGGATGGCCGAGGCGCGCCAGGCCATCACAGAGGCGATGACGGAGGGCGATGTCCAGATCAAGGGCAAGTACCCCAAGGTGACGGCAGAGATGGACCCGATCCGCAAGCAGCGCTACTCGGCCTTCGGCGCCTTGGCCGATGTGTTGAAGGAGTTTGGTGCGAGCCGCGGATGGACACTTGAAGAAGATTGGGGTCGCATGTTGGGCATCAAGGTCAGCGTGCGTGAACGGGGGGGAGCACAAACAGGTCGCTGGCCCCGACGCGCACAACTTGCCCGCGTGGGCCGACGACGTGCTCACGGAGCTAGGTGTCACCAAGCAGGAGCTCGAGATGGGGATGCGAAAGTGACGGTGCCACAGGGAGACCTTAATTCAGGATTTTTCAAAAGTAAACGCCTTCGTTTTGAACTTGAGGAAGAAGAATGCTAAGTTCGAGAAGCGGGTCGCGGGCGCAATGTCCAAGCTGAAGAAACAGTTCGTTTCTTTCTTGCAAGAGATACCTCTTTGGGGTGAGAGCCTCCGCAGGGAACACTACATTGTTTCACAAGTAGGCGACGATTGCGGAATAGGCACACCTTCAATTCGGAAGGATTATATATTTAGGTGTTTTTCCTCTAAGTATTTGCGCATGTTACAAGTTGGCACGCTCGGCCCCACATCTTTCCACCCACCGCCTAGTTGCGATCCTGGTTCAGAAAAAGCCCGGGAGGAAACGATGTCGCTAGTGGAACGGCGTAGCTCTGACTGGGAGGTATATGGGACCAGGGTGAGACAGCGGGCGGTCGGCGTCGACGCGAACCTGACCCCCCCCCCCCCCCCAGGAATCTCGAAGAGATGGCGGGGGATTTCTTCCTGGATCAGGAATCGCATCACAGGGCCACCAGAGTGGCTCGACTATCGCAATTTATGGCAGCCAGGAAATGCAACCTCTCAAACACGTTCCGGAGGCGTCGCAAATCTGATCGTATTTCGGAGCCGTGGACTTGGGCCGACACACGAGGGAGACGCAGCGTTATCGATTACGTCGGGCGTCCTCTGTCATATTCGGGGACGTTTGAGCTTCTGGGTTGGGGAAAGCGCCGCGGTCTCAAATCCGATCACCGCGCAATCGCCGCAGAGATTTCGCCGCGCGAGGAACCCGCCACGATCGAACACGAAGGTTTCTCAAAGGTGGGCTGGGCTTGCGAGGATTCGCAGGCCGAGGCGGCGTTTAGACGCTTGCGCGCGGCAGGGCTGAGCAGTTTGGACAACATTGAACCGAGGGAGTTCGAAGAGGTCGTTGGTCGCAGAGCAGCGCCTGTTCCACACGCTACCAGAGGGCTCAGGAGATGGCAATCGAAGCAGGCGGGGCACAGGGAGAGGGAGCTGAAACGGAAGATCAGACTTGAAGGGAGGATGGGTTTACCCGTTGATCGAGACGTTCGTCGGGAACACAGCCGGATACGACGATCGCGCCGACGAGGAGTCGCCAACTTAGAGCTGGACCAGATCCAGGCTGGCGGCGGCTCGTCTTCAATCCGCGCGCCTGCGAGTCTGCCCGCCCCTGCCGGAGAGCGCTTTCAACGTCCCGGGGGCGTTTGCACCGACCGTTATCACTGGCTGTCTCTGTTGCACGCTTTCGGAATGGAGACGAGGTGAGCACGCAAAGGACGCGGTTGCAGAGTCTGCAGGCGTCGGCGACAGCAGCCGATCTTGAAGACCATCGACTTGCCAACCGGGGAGTGCCCCGATTTAGTTTTCTGGAGTTCTTGAGCAGTAGAGGGGCCCTCGCCAGGGGAACCAGTCCAGCGAAGGACGGCCACCAATGAAATGTGGAAGAAGGCGCCTTTCGCGCCGTCACTCAAGCCGCGGCTGCCCCTCTTCATTTATTCCCGGACAGGCGAGGGCCACGGAGAGCACTGGATATATTCGGAGCTGGTTGGGATCCCTAAGAAGGCCACTTTCGCTGATTACCGATACATCGCTAAGACGCCTACGCTGCAGAAGTGGCACCTCAGGTGCACGGCGCTCGCCGCCCAACGTTTCGCATCGCGGTCGAGGGCGAGAGTGTTCAGGTTCACGGAGGGCATGAGCACCAGGTAAATAGTCGACATGTTGCGCAAGTTTCTTCAAATATCAAATAAATGGAAAGGTCCAGGTTTGCTCATTGCGTCGCTCGATGTCGCATTTGCGTTTAATTCGATGGTTCACCAGGTGATCACGCAGGCCCTTCTGGCAGCTAGCACCCCGCCACCCATCGTCGATGCGATTATGCGTGAATTCATGATTTGTGGGCCGATATTCGAATTCCAGGTGTCGGGAAGTCTGGGCGCTTGGAATACTTTGGGGGGGCCGTCAGGGAGGGGTTGAGACCCCGTCGACGTTCAACCTCGTCACGCGGTTTGTCTGCGAAGCGCAGGTCTTGCTATGGGACGGAGCCGGGCACGGCCTGCGCCTGGACAGCGCGTTTTTTCTGTCTTATGCCATGGGCGGATAATGTGGCGCTGGTTGCGGACAGTTATGCCAGCATGCGCCAGATGCTTTATGATACGCACAAGTGTCTGCACCAGGTCGGTTTCCAATTAAAAATGTTAGAGGCATCGATACTTGTAGCCCGCGCCACGGTTGCCGGCACGGAACCTGGGCATATACATCCGAATGCCATTCATGCGCACGCGTACAACGGTGAGTGCATTTATTGCCCCATTGTGGAGCAGATGGAGATCTTGGGGACGCGCCTGGATCATTCGGGCTCCACGCGCGAATCCATGGACCATCGACTACACAAGGCTGCAGCGAACTACGGTGCCAATTGGTCCAGGCCCCATAACCCTCTTGCCACCTGGGCAAAGAAGTTCACGGCTCATTCACGGGGCCCCGTGACGAGCGCAATTTACGATTCTGGCACGTGGAAGTTGGCGGAAGGCCAGTTGAAGGAGCTCAAGGCATGGGAGAACACCAACCTTCGTAAAAATATTCCGGTTGCGTTGGCGCCATGCTGGAGAGGGCCGAATGGCATACAACACGATGACGTCGAAGCAGATTGCATCCCTAGCCTTGAAGTTCAAAGTTGCGCAGGTCCACCATAAAGTTCTTCGGGCGGCTTACGCTTGGAGGCACACGTCGATGCAGTTCTCTCGGCCAGAAGACGGGGAAGGCTGGAGCTACCCTCTCCGCGTGCTGTCGCTATTCCGCCGAGGCGACTATCACGAGACACGCCGGGCGCTAGCGGCGTCTTCGAGAGCGCATTGGAAAGACGAACAGGGAGAGTGGCGATACCGACAGCGTGGGACGGTTGCGCAGACGGCAGACGATGTTTGGGATCAGCTACGCCCGGGGTGGGAGGAGGCGACTTTGGGGAAGCGGGAGGTGCGGGACAACCAACGTGATTCTTGGGTAAACCAGATTTGTCTTCGTTGGGGGCTTCCTGGATGGGGGCGCGGTGACCACGGTTGTAACGTCGACGTCAGACTGCACCGGCAGACGCCGACGGCCCTGGCCCCAAGTCTTCCCGCGGCGGGCGCGGTAACCCTTTGGCCCAGACCCCCCGGTCCCCCAGTGCTGCTGTGGACGACGACCGTACCTTGAGTGAGCTCGTCGAAGTCCCAGCCACGAAGAGACGTAAGAGATACACGGCCACGGCACCCGCAGGGGCAGCGCCTTCCGGGTTTAGGCATAACTTCCATCAGGGCGGAGACATTTCCCGCAGGTTTCGATTCCCTTTGCACCCAAAGGATTCCCATACTCAGCGGCAATCCCCTCATAGACGATTCCGGGCGGTAGTGGACAACAAAATTATAGCTGATAGTTTGTGGGCGCGCGAAGTCACCCCAGCGCATGCTTCACATCCCCCCTCCTGTTCTGACTTTTTAGTGCATATATGCGGAGTCCAGGGTTGGAGCCCCATCAGCGATGAAGAGGACCCCATCGTGTGGAGGTCTCGTGACTTTAACAAGGAAGCTGATGGTCTCTGCAACTGGGCCATGAATCATCGTCAGAGTTTCGCGGCTTGTAACCCCGATTTCGACCAGCTAAGTCGGGAATGCCCGGAGTCCAACCTGGTGTTGTGGAACGACGGGGGGAGGCGCGCTGACGGATGCGGCGGTTCGGCTTTCGCGCTGCGCCGTCGGGTGGGAGACAGTATCACCCTTATTGTGTTTGCTGTTTTTGATTGCGATGTTGTTGACGATTCCGCGATATCGGAGGTTGGAGGCCTCGGGAAAGGTTTGCTAGCACTGTCATGCGTAGTCGCTTGTAGAGGGAGCCTCTGGCAGCTGATCCAAGGGCTGCAGGCTCTTAAAGCACCGACTTCGTGTCACAATTCCGCGCGGGAGCATGAGTTCGAGTAGTGCAGGTCTTCTGGCAGGGTTCTTGTTCAGGCAGCTGGTGCGGCGTAGCCGAGGTGTATATAAACGGGTCAAGGACATCCAGAGCATCCAGGGGGGCCCTGTCGGACGAGCACACCCGGGAGGCTTCCAGAGTTATGGGTGGCAGGACACAGCTGGCCCCGGACGACCAGGCCGAGCGCCCCCCCCAGCCCCTCCCCGCGGGCGGATCCGCAGCCTCCACTGCCAGCGCAAGGCCCGGCTGAAGACGACGCGGAGCGCTTGCTGTGGGAATTCCAGAAAACTTACAATACACCCACGCGCCGCGGGACAGAGGGGCTGGGCCAAGAGGCACGAGAGATGAGCAGTGGGCGCGGTGTTGCCCTGCCACGCCGCCGCCTGGGGGAGCTTAGCTTCGAGCGCGCGGCCCTGCGGCTGCAGTTCGTTGCGAGACCGGGAGCAGCAGAATAAAGTGTGACTTCATATGTTGGAAAGCGTGCACAGGCGCTCTGGCCTCCAAGGTCGCCAACCAGATGTTCATTGTTACAGAATGAATGTTCTGTTGGGGGCGGAAAGAGGGCAGAGCTTGCATACGGAAGTTTTGTTCGACGTGGACAACCGCGGCGCTGCAATGCCAAATGAAACGCGATAGCGACGCCCACGACGAGTCCTACACGGATACGGCAGCGATGGTGGTGGGGGCTATGTATTGTCCCAGAGGTGTTGTTTTGGGTGCGCTTGGGCTTCTGCCCCGCAGTCACATTGGTGCACGCTGCGCACAACTGCACACGGACCTTATCCCCGCAACACCACAGCGGGACCAAGTGGGCGCCCTCACCAACCAGGTGTTGCCTATGTGTTACCTCGGAGTGGCCAGCGCCGCGAAACAAGCCGCGGCCACCACAACATCGCCACAGAAGGGTCACCTACTTTTACCGGAATGTAGAAGTTGGCCAAAACGCCGTGGCGCGCGGATGCGCCGCGGTGCGCCTCCGCGGCAGACCAGCCCCGACGAAGCTGAGCAGGAGGCAAGGGGTCGACACGGCACCGCGCCTTGGACACCGCGAGCCTGAGCCCCAGCCCTTGGTGATCCGCCACGGCTCGAGCCAACGGGACCCGCTACCCCCACCGCTGCGCTGGCGGAAGAGGCCTTCTAGCCGCGGCCAGCTCTGAGGCGGGCGTTTTACATACAGCCCGCAGCGGGCTCCACCAGAGGCCACGCAGAATCTGCGCAGCAGGCCTGAGCGGACATGCGGCACTGACGCTACCTTCCCACAAGGACGGATTATGACTTCATTTTCTGGGCCCGTATTTGCGGCATCCCGAACGGGGAGGCGCGGGTCCCGGACGCGGGGCTGGTGCTCCAGAGCATAGAGATCATGGTTCCCGCGGCGGAGCACGCGGCTTCCTGGCACCTCTCCCTGGCGCGCTGCCTGCGGCGGCCTGGCTTGCGGAGCGGCAGCGCTCTAGCTGCGGTGAGCCACTGGGCGCACCGCTGCCTGCGCATGGCCGCGGCGACTCTTCCGACCGCGCTGCGGGACGAAACCGCCCATGCGGGCGACGAGGCACTGGCCACGCGGCGCGCCCTGGCTCTCTACGAGTTCCTTCGCTGCGGTTGCCCACCTCGCTGCCGGCGACACGGCCGCAGACCCTCGGACGGCAGTCACCACGCCGTCCGCGAGACGGCCAGGACGAGCGCTTTTCGCAAGCGGTGTCGTTGCCACGCGCCAGCTCACCAACGCGTGGCTCGGCATCGCGCTGCGGTTTTGGCTGAGTCTCGCCTTGCCAGGCTCCTTCGGCTTGTGCCACCACCGGCATTCGGGCCGCAAAATCTGCGGCGCGCCACGACATATATATATGTGTGTGTATATATACACGTACATACATATATGCATAAATACATTCATACATACGTGCATACATACACGCATGCATGCATACATACATACATACGTACGTGCGTGCGTACGTACATACACACATACACACATACACACATACACACACAACTATACGTACATACATACATACATACATACATACATACATACATACATACATATATACATACATACATACATACATACATACATACATACATACATACATACATACATACATACATACATACATACATACATGCATGCATGCATACATACATACATACATATATACATACATACATGCATACATACATACATACATACATACATACATACATACATACATAGATACATGCACACATACATACATACACGCATGCATACATACATGTATGCATGCATGCATATATGCATACATACATACATACATACATACATACATACATACATACATACATACACACATACATACACACATACATACATACATACATACATACATACTTGCATGCATACATACAGACAGACAGACAGACAGACAGGCAGACAGACAGACAGGCAAACATGCATGCATGCATACATACACATATGTACATGTATAGATATACACATAAAAAATATATACACATACATAAAGGGGGCGGCATGCGCGCGGCTTCGCCGCGGACGAGCTCGTGGTCCGCCAGCGCGACGCAGGCTGCACTGCCCTCGGCGCGCGGCGCAAGGCACCGTGCACCAGGATATCCTGCTCACCCGCGCAGCAACGGCGACCCCAGAGACGCGGAATTTCATTGCCAGCCACGCCCCGCACCCAGCTGAGCCTCCCACTGTTCACCTGAACGCCGCACGCGATCGCGCAGGACGCGATGGAGGGCCGCGCGGCGAGACAATGCGGCTGCCGCGGCTGCGGCGCGGCGCAAGCGGGCGCGCTGACTTGAAGCGGCCGCCGTCCCCTTCGCAGTGGAAGATGGAGGGAATCCGAGCAAGGAGGCGCTGGCCTTGGCGCGGCTGTTCGCGTTAGCTCAAACCACCAAGAGCTCGTTGGCAGCACGGCGCCATCAACCCCCATGCGGGTGCGTCATGCCGGGCCATTCCGCAGTCGCGACGCACCCGCACCGGCGGGCGGCCTGGGGCCATTCGCCGTTGCCGCGGCTGCGCGCGAGTGCGGGCACCAACGGTGGAAGTGCATTGGTGGCGGCGCGGAGTTGCGTTGGGGGCGCCACTGCGCGGCAAGCCAGAAGCGGCGGCGGGCGCTTGTGGTTGGCCGGACTCCTCGCGGCCGCTTCCGTACTCCTCCAGGTTTCCGCCCGTGCCCCGTGCAAGACAGGCCAAAGATAGGGCGACGATATCTATACAGATCCATTGTCCCCAGGCCTGGCCCATCATGGGCCCAGGAGCGGTGTGTACGCCCTCCTACTTTGGTCAGAGAGGAGGGGAAAGAGAAAGAGGAAGAAGAGGAGAAGAAGGATAAGGGGGAGGGGAAGGAAGGTGGGGGAGGACGACGAGAACGAGGAGGAGGAGGAGGACGACGACGACGACGACGACGACGACGACAACGGAGTTGATGAGGAAGATGATAAGGACGACGCCGTGAAGGTGCAAGAAGCGAAGAGTTGAAGGAGGAGGAGGAGGAGGAGGAGGGCAGGCAACGGCGTAGAGTAGGTCGAGCTATACGCGCCTTGTAATGTCTACTTGTTCGGGCCCGCATCTTGCCCTGACATCGCCTTCGCACAACGGTCGCGCTGCCTCTGTCGGGCTTGGCTGTCCTCTCTCGCGTCTCATTACACTTTCCAGATACACTGGGCCTGCACAGACATCCGCCGTCTTGATTTTTCACAACGTCGCTCCCCAGAGGTCCAGATCTTCCTGGGGACCAGATTGTCATCCTGAGGCGTTTTGTCGACAGTTCTCAGGCCCCGTAAGGGCCCCCAGAGGCCGATAACGGCCAAACACGATCCGTCGAGTTCTGTTCACGACGCGAGGAGTTCGGGGTGAGTTCAGCGCACGGCTACCGGACAGGGAGCACGAGGAAGAAGCCCCACCCGCAAGAGCCCAGCCCTTAGGCCTCTGCCCACCTTTTCCCTGCTCGACGCCCCACAGCGCGCCGTGGGATCGCCGCGCGCCCCTTTCGGGGGGGGGGGCAGAAGGCACACCGCGTCCATGCTGGAGGGGACGTGGAGGAGGGAGGACGTTGACGCGTTCCTGCTGGTTTGTTTCTGCCCTCCAGTGCGATTCTCGTGGCCACGGTTGGGCGCAGCTCGAGGGAAAGGCCAGGACGGTTTACGGGAGCGGTCCAGGGTTCGTGGCCTTGGCAGGAGATCGAAGGGGAAGAGGACGAGGGGGAGGCGGGAAAGAGTGGAGGGGGAGGGGGGCGCGTCACCCTTGCACGGGGTTGTGGGTGCTTTCTGCCCCGCTCCGAACGCTCTGCCCAAAAGTAGATTCGCCGCCATGTCGTGCCGCGCTTGCCTGCTGGCACTCGTCTTCGCGTCCGCTGCCTGCCCCCCTCCGCTCTCACGCAGCTGGGCCAGGGAGACCCACGACCGAGGTCAGAGCCTGCAGTGGTAGACAGCAGAGCGAGGGGAGAGGACGAGGAGCAGGAGAAGGAATCAGACAAGAAGGAGAAGGAAGACGAGGAGAAGGAGGAGGGGGCAATCGGTCGGGATGCAAGCGAAGCGAGATTGCTAACGAACGCAGGGGGAAGCACCTACGAAGCGGGGCCTGATAGTAGACTGGCGTGTTCCCCGAGACGAGCCCGCTGCTCTCGGGAAGGGAGAGGAAGGGGGGGCACTTGCTTCCCACCCCATGAAGCGGACTGCCCATACCCCAGCCACCGCAGGGGGGACTGGAACCTTGCATCCCAAACGTGGGTGGCGTTGTTTCCAGATAGCATCCGTATTTCTCCGCTGGAGTGAGGGGCGGTGCACGCGATGACTGGCCGAGCGAGAGTATACGGGGACTGGAACCTCACATCCAAAACCTGAAATTTACGCAGACGACGTTGTTGAGCTGCTCCACCCGCACCAGCCGGTAGCGGCCCTGCTTCGAGGCTCCGGCACGGGCGCCGCCTCGTGCTCGCGCGGATCGGGTTTTGCTGTTTTGTCGGGGGCGGGGGGCTGCCGCAGGCGGTGGGCCCCACGCGCCACGCTCCAGCAGAGGAGGCGGAAGTTCTTTACTGAACTGGCGCTTCCCTGGAAATCCTGGACAATTTTGAAGCCACTGAGCACTTTTTCGTAAAGAATGGCGCCTCGGGGCGTAATCCCTGGGGTGGCTGGGGCCTCCGAGAGACCTGGGATGGCTGGGCTCTGGGCCTGCACTGCTGGTGCGAGGTGCCAAGTTGCTAGGGAATCGCCCCCGCCGTGGGCGACGGACGAGCTGCGACGTACAAAGTTATCAGTTCCATCCCCCCGTGTTTTTCTGAGCGGTCAGAGGAGAAGGAGTCAGATCAGAGGGAAGAGGACGGGGAGGAGGATGGAGAAGGAGGACGAGGAGGAGGAGGTGGAGATGGAGGTGGAGGAGGGGGAGGGGGATGAGGACGAGGAGGAGGAGGAAGAAGAGGAAGAGGAGCAGGAAGTAGTGGACGAGGTGGAGGAGGAGGGAGGAGGAGCAGGACGAGGACAGAAGGACAGGGGAGAGGAGGCGGCGGACGAGAGACGGATGGGGATGTCACTGCCGCCTGCCACGGGCGCGTTCGGTCCCGCGTGCGCCCTCCTGCTCCGCCCCGTTCCCTGCCGCTCGCGCCGCGGCCCCCCTGCGAGGGCAGCACGCCGCAGCCCAGGAGGGGCGACCCAGGCAGGGCCTCGCCTGCGAGGGATCCCGTCGTTGCGCGCTCCTCCTTGGCTTAAGTCGGGCCTGCCCCTCTACAGGACGAATCTTCAAAAACAGTCAGGGGGCGATTGTTGTTAGTATTTTGTTGACCATTTTAGGGTATCTGTGGACTACGTTTTATTTTTCGTCGAAAATCCCCATGTGAGGAGACACGCCCGACTCAATCCTTGGCAGAGAGCGGCGGCGGGCGGGCAGAGACGCAGCGGCGCGGGTCCGCCGGCGGAAGGCGGCGAGAGCCACAGAGGCGCCCCACCGAGATTCGATCGCCCTTGACTCGGGGGTGTGGCGCGGCCCAGCGGAGGAGATGCGCACGGCTGCGACTCCCGAGCTGCGCGCGGCGGCCCGTCAGGCGTGGACGGCCAGGCAGGTCGAAAGACGCCGCCGCCGCCGACGCCGGAGCGGAAGCTGCGGGCAGCGCCGGGGGCGCGAGAGCAGCAGCGAGCAGCGCGAGCGAGGCTCAAAAACGTCCTGGGGATCAGACGGTCAGCGGTGTCTTGATGGGGTGTTGCAGCTGGATGCGTCCCCAAAGGCCCCACGGCCCCACGGCTGCTAGCGTGTCGAACAAAAGTACGCAAGTGGTATCGGACAACACGTTTTCAAAGTCGCACGCAAGAGAGAGTTTGATTTCACTGTCTGGGCAGGCGGGATCAGGCAGTGTGCGCGCAGCTCAGCTTTTGAAGCGCATTGGAGTTCCCACTCAGCTGAGCGACTGACCCATAATTATGAGGGATGATCCCCCATTGGTATGGACATGATGGCGGAGGAGAGCGAATACCCGTTCACAGCGGTAGCAAGGAATTCGAATGGTAAAGTCGTTCGATCCAGTTTTTCTGCGCTTCCAGTTGAGATTGGGGGGATGAGCTTCAGTGGTGTCTGGTGGCCTTCGGCCCATCCCGCCGTGCTTGGGTTGCGGGCCAGAGGCCTCAAAACATACGACATGCCATCAAGTATATAAGGATACCTTGGCCTTTGGGGGCTCCTCGCGGGCCTCTGGGGAGAGTCGGGGGCCATCTTGGGGTGGAGGGCTCGACACATCCGTCCTCTGGGGCTCCTCCAGGGGTACCTTGGCCGTGTCGGGGCGCCTTTGGGAGCCTCTTAGGCCGCCTTGGATGCCCCTGAGGCCGACCCTGCGATCATGCTGACACCGTGCCGAATCTCTGTGGCCTTGGACGAGGTGGGCCTCTTGGGCCAGCTCCTAGGGCCCCCTAAGACGGCGCAAGAGGCGCGCCAGAGGGTTCCAGGACGGTCCAAGGGACGAGTTCATGGCCGGTGGGGGTGGTGCCGGTGGCCGTGTCTCGGGGTGGCATCTCGAGGCACCGCAACGGCGGCGCGGATAACGCCCGGGGCGGGTCCGTGCCGCCGTTCGTGTTGCGAGGTCCGACTGCATGTGAATTCATGCAGGCACCTTGGGCACCTCCCTTCGGGTTGTGTCGCCCAGGTGTTCTGTCCGGGCACAAAAAAAAACATGGCACGTTAAAGAAGCATGTCGGACCCGAAATGTGCTCCCTTCCGAGGACACTCCATTCAGCGCCTCGCTGCACGGTGGGGGATAAACCCTCGCTCGCCGTTGCGTTTTGCCACGTCTCCAGGGGCGCGGCCGCGTGCTGTCGAGGGCCGAGGGCTTCATCGGTCAGTGGTCCCCCTCCAGTGTTTGCCGAATGATCACGCGAGCAGCGCTGAAATCATGACCAGGAGCACAGGTTCATCACAACGGGGACGCGCGGGTTGATTCACCGGTTCGACTCGATTCGGTACGGTTCGATTCATTGGCATTGGCCGGGGCCAGATGGAGCCAGGCTCGGCGACCCCATTCGTTGGCGATCCGATCCGTATCCGACCTGATCAGATTTCCCGATTCGATCCAGCCCAGTCCGGGTGAGCGGCAAGGGCGGGCAGAGCGGGAGGGGGCGCGACAAGAGACGGAAGCGGAGACCCCTCCCAGCGTCCCGTCGTGATCTTCTCCATCACGCGCGTCTGGCGAAGAGCGCCCACTTCTCCAGTCGGAGGCTGCGCAGGCGCGCGCCACCCACGGGCCGCGCGTGCGCCTCCGTCGTCGTCTTCGCTGCCGCCGCCGTCGCAGTCGTCGTGGTCATCGTCGGGTCGTCGTCGTGATCGTCGCCGTTGTGTTCGGGTCATCGCCTCCGCCACCGTCGTCGTGGCATTCAGTTTGTACCCCCCCCTCCCTCCCTGGCACCTCGGCCGCCGAAAGGTCAGCAGCCACCGGGGCGCGCGCGAGGCTCCTCGTGGCGAGCAGCGCGGACGCGGCGCACGCGGTCAGGGGCCCCTGGCCTAGCGCGCGCGCGGCAGCTCCCCCCTCCTGGTCCTCCTCTTCCTCCTCCTCCTCCTCCTCCTCCTCCTCCTCCTCCTCCTCCTCCTCGCCCTACTCGAACGTTAGCCTACTCGAACGGTAGCCTACTGATAGTTCCTGCCTCGTTCGCCCTGTTCAATATCACCCCTTTTTCCGTTGCCGTTTCGTTTCGGGTACGTAGGTCGGCCGACCTATGTGCCCGTGTTAGACGCGTGTTCTACCGTGTTCATTGCTTACTAGCTCCGGCAATGGTGTCTCTTATTTCACAATCCGTTTTCATAGTTGGTTGCGGAGCTCCGGCTCCCTTCCACTATCACGTTTTGAAGCGGTTTGGTGGCCATCTTGGGGCCGCGGATATGCGCGGTGGCGCGGAAGGATCGCTGGCAGAGTAGCGCCCCAGGGAAGGGCCCTTTTGGAGGTTTTGGTTGGGCGCGTTCGATGCTGGTCAGTCACACACACAAGCACACACACACACACACGCACACACACGCACAGACACACAGACACACGCAAACAAACAAACAAACAAACAAACACACAAACAAACAAGCACACACACACAGAGACACACAAACGAACACACAAACACATACTTACATGCACACATACTTACATACACACACAAACACACACACACACAAACACACACACACACACACAAGCACACAAACACACACACACACACACACACACACACACACACACGCGCGCACGCACGCACATCGACACATTAATCTCACACGGCCCACACCGCAGGCGGGAGCGGCCAGATCTGGAGGGCTTCGCCCTCTGCCGCTGCCCCCCCTCTAACCACTTGCGTGCATGGCTGCGCCTGCTCGTTTGGTCCGTTTGTCAGCTTGCCAGTTGGCTGGCTGGCAATTTGGCAGGTTGACCTGCTGTCTCAGTGGATGGCTGGCAGTTGGTTTGGGTTGGTCGCTGGCTGGGTCGTTCCGCGCAGCGGTGGTAGTGAATGGGGGATGGTGGTTTCGGGAGCGCGCTTTCTGCCGTGATTTGTCAGGGTTCGAGACTTCGGGAACTCGCAGCCCTTGCTGTGTTGATCCGCGACCTCTGTTCCGAGCCGACTGTTCAGGAAACGACGGAGGTCGAAAAGCATTCCCCGAACACATCTCCAAGTACAGAAAATTCATGTTATTGTGTTGTGGAGAGGAAGGGATGGGGGAGGGAGGGGGGGGGGGATTGGGGGCAGCCTCCGTGGGGTGGGTTCGCGGCCTCGGGAGCGCGGCGTTGCAGTAATTGTTGAAGGACTTCGGCGTCGGGCGTGCGAGTTCTTTGTAACATCAATGGGTTCTAGCCTCGGGAGCGCGAACGCATCGCAAGGTACACTGGTTTGTGGCTTTGGGAGCGCGAGCGCGACGTGATTTAGCAGGGCGTGTGGCCTCGGGAGCGCGGATGCGTCGTAATTCACGAGGGGTGGTGGCCTCGGAGCGCGAAGCTGTTGTGACTTGCGCAGGATATTCGCTGGGGGAGCGCGAACGTGTCGCAACTTGTTTGCCCCAGGGAACCCAGGAGCTGAGGGAACCCAGCTTCGGTAGAATAACGGGTCCCTGCTCGGCTGGGGCATGTCACGCGTTGTGCAATTTTCCAACAGTGGAACGAGCAGCAACGATTTCATGACATCTGACATCTTGGGACAGAGGAGCTGTATTGGAGCCAAGGAAGTGGGGAACGGCTGCAGGAAGCAGAAGTTTCACCCACACGGCCTGCTGGCCCCCAGAGGAGTTGGCAAATCCCCTCCCCTCTTGGCACGCAGGAGGGGAATCCTGATGGAACTGGGCCTTGGACCCTGGGGCCACTCCCTGCGACCAGCTCGTCCTCCAGAACAGTTCTCTTGACGGTCCCCGGGCCCCTGGAGCCTGAAAGCGGCGAAAAACGTCGGGGCCTATTTCCACGACCCCTCTGTTTCACGGCCACTCCCCGCGTTCCCGCCTTGACGTCCTCCCCACTTCCCTCTATTGTCGCGTCCTCCTCCGGTCTGCCCCCCTTTTTTGATCGGATGGGTGTCAAAAGACACTCCACGTTTACGTTATGTGGGCACAGGCGGAGAGCCGACCACACAGGTGTGCAGCATCAGTACGGACCTCGCAGCGCACTGCGGCGAGAGCTGCTGCACCCCGCCGCGTGCCGCAGCACCTGCGAGTGATAGAGGAGAGACCTGTCCAGGCACTACAGGCCCGGAGGAACTTACGCGAAAATGATTGAGGATGATGAAGATGACGGTGATGCTGATGATTGCGATTATGATGGTCCTCATGATCACGAGACTGATGATGAGCATGATGATGACAATGACCATGGTGATGGTGATGACGATGATGTTGATGACCACGTTGAAAACACAGGGATGGATGCGGATGCGGATGCGGAGAATGAAGATGACGAGATGATGATGTTGATGGTGATGCAGGTGAAGACGAGAATGGTGATGATGATGATGACGATGACCATGTCGATGACGAACATGATGGTGATGATTACTGTGGTGATGATGATGTTGGTAGCGATTACGGTGGTAATGGTGATGATGTTGATGATGATGACGATGGCGGCGGCGATTGTGCATATGGTGACGATGATGGTGGTGAGGATTATGGTGGTGATGGTGCTGGTGATGACGGTCGGAAGACGTGCCGAGGTCCCGCGAGTTACCTGGGCGACGCACCGCTGCTCTTCTCCGAGGACGCCACCCACCGTTCGTTCGTCGCCTCTTGCCGGGCCGCATTCGGCTCAATGCGGTTGCTATTTTTCTTTCGCCGTCCGCCTCCTCCTCCTCCTCCTCCTCCTCCTCCTCCTCATCATCCTAGTTACTCCTACTCCCCCTCCTCCTCTTCCACCTCCTCTTCTTCATCATCCTAATGTTCCTTCTCCTCCTCCTCCTCCTCGTCTTGCTCCTCCTGTAAGACAGCAGATGCGGTTGTCTTCGGATGAGTTTGACCCAAGCTGGCTGCGGAACGGACAAGGCGGGCGAGGTGAGACGAGAGACGGGGACTAGCGCCTGACTTCCAGCACACCCCCATCGGAAATAATTTCCATTCTGTGCAGATCAATTGCAAAACCTGCTATATTGATATGGACGCGCGCTGTGCTGGACACATGATAGCCTTACAGATCACAGTGGAACCACCTTTCGCGCAGTGCAGTAACTTCGATATGTTTCATTACAGCGCCGAGGACGTTCACAACTTGTTCACAGCTGTTAAAGCACGGGAGATCAGAAACGACGTCGTTCAAGACATCGTTCCCCGAACACTTCATTTCAGATCGCGACGCCGACCGTGCTGCAGGCTTTTTCGTATGTGAGGAGGCCGAGCGACCGCGATTGCGGCGGACGGAGCGAGAGCGGACGCGTTCCCGCAGCTCGTTTTGCTCGCGTGGTTTCTTCTCTTCCCGCTTACCCCTGGTAGGGGGTATTGGCGGCGGTGGTGGCGGCGACGCCACCTTCCACGCTCGGTCCGCTGGCACTTCTGGCAATGGCCGGCTGCGCGAAAAAGGGTATTGATCCCGTGCGGCCTCCGCTAGGGTTTCGGCCGGATTGCGGTCCAGTTTGTGTCTCTTTGACGTCAGGTTTTGCAGCCACTAGTACGTCAGCATTTTGCCCAAGTGCGTTTGTCCTCGTTATGTGTTTGGTTTCTCTGTCCTGTTATGAAACACATGGATATGGTTGCACGAAAGACCTCGGTGGAACATTCAAGCGACGTCTTGTGATACTGCATGCGTCTCGATTGCTGGGCACACAATATTCAAAATTTGAGCCGACATGCCATGGGTAAGTGTTGAGATGACGTCGTGTTTTGTGATGTTGGGATGCTAATGATACTGGACCCTCATAACACACCAATATTTGTCTTCTGCTCATCCAGACGCGCATGGTCGAAAAGGTCGGTTCCTGAGTGCGAGCAGTTGTTGGCGTTTGGCACCTTTTCCCAGCCGAACACGGGATGCATGTACCAACTGTTGTACATGCATATATGTGATATTAACATGTCTGAGATCTGGAAGCCCCAGGCTGGAAGCCATTGCAATCCTGGCAAGAGTCGAATGTCATCTGCGCTCTTATTGTCACACCTAGACCGAGTTCTGTGAGCATCGCCTGCGCCAACAAGCCTTCGGCCGCTCCGGAGGCGATGGCGCATAGATCGGTTTCTCCGGAGCCCCCCCAGCAATGACGGATTGGGTTATCCACTTGATATATCCGGGTTGTTTTGCACCCGACCCAATCATTGTCTACATACACAAATATGTCGTTTGTGAGATTTCTGCGAGTTGGCAGATGCAGGCATTCTTGTTGAGTCCCGTACATAAGCCGCATGATAAGGTTGTCTTCTTTCGTAGGGGTCGCTTGCTTTCTCGCGAGTTCTTTTATCGGGAATTCGGTGTTTGGCTTCTTTGTGGGGGGTATTGCATCTCACCCATCACGTACCCGTAGTTGCGTTGATCGTGTCCGACCACGTTTTCAATTTTCTTCCAACCGCACCTTGCATTGGTATTGGGTTACAGGAGGCGAAAAAGCCGAGCATCCTATCATCCCGAATACATCGAACGTTTCATCGATGCATCTTGGCGCTGGGCTCACAGCGACGCTGGTCGCCCCCAACTTGCAACATCCACGTAAATAGTTCACGACCGATGCGGCATTGAAGCGTTCACCTTGTCGGAACAGAACACGCGTCGGGCTCATTGAAAATCTCAGTGAGTGCGTCATCTGAGCCCACAGTTATTGGGTCGTCAAGATTTCCGCTTAGATGCACGCTTTTTTCTTCTCGCCCCAGAACAAGTGGAGGGGCCACCCCGACACCGTTTGAAACCCCAGCTCTTCACAAGAGCGTCAGTTTGGAAATCCTGGAAGTTTTGCGGCATGTTCTGGGGCCCGTTCATAGCGGTCTGCATTTTCCTCATATAATGCGGATTTGGGGATGTCGAAAATTCCGGGTGTCTACCAAACAGTCTTCGGTCATTAATTTAATTTCTGCGCGCGTGAACGCAGCGTTGAAATCTCCAATTCTGATGGCGCGGTTCTTTATCATCGCCATTACGGATCGGTGCTTTTTAAAAAAGTCTTTCACCACAAGACGTGACCAGACCATCGTTTCTCTCTGCTTCTTGTGCACCCATCCTGTATTTCTGGGCTGCGATGTGGCCCCCTCCCCTGCACCTCTGGCACGCGCCAAAATGGTCCAAGTACCCCGTTTCAAACTCCATGCTTGTCTCCACTTCTGAGTTTGGCGAGCAGCCGGTTAGATCAGCATTGGCATAGCAACGTCGCAGCATGTTTTACGCACGCCATAGAAGTCGCACACGCGAGGCTCTGATTTTCACGCAGTAGTTGATCATCAGTCAAAACTAATACAAGGAGAAGTGTTGCCATAGTGGCAGTTCCTGGGTCAGTTGGGTACTCTGTGTCTGCCATCAGCGTTTTTTCCTTGCTGCGCGTTTGCCCGTTCTCTCTGTTCTGCGCCCATCTGTTCCTTTTGGATTTCTGCCTGCCGTTGCGCGCCACCACTATGGTTGCCACCTCTCTGTCCTGGACCGCCGCTGCGGCGGCTCCTATTCTGTCCCGGGTCAACCGCCGCAGACGACCCGTTAGCCCCAAAGTTGACACGTTTGTCGGACGCCCCTTCGGCCGACGCCGACTCGCGGGCGGTTCCTGGGCAGCCCTCGGCGCGCCCCCAGCGTCGCCTTCCCCGCACGCATCACGCTTGAGCACGCGTTGCCGCGCGCACCCTCGCGGCGCGCCTTGCAGTTGGAGGTTTTACCCCAGTCACTGTTTGATTGGCGGCTCCAAGGACAGCTCCAAAGAGCGGGACGGTCTCGGCCGGGGCACAGGGCGAGATAATTAGCGGCAACGGCGCATAGACCCGCAGCAGCGGGTGCACGTGCCAGGGACAAAATGCCCCTCATTAAGACGCATGCGACCCGGAATCGGGGGCGCAGGCATCAAAAAGGAAATTGACGGAAGAGAAGTCGCACAAGTGGCGCCAGCTCTGACCGTACCGAACAGCGCGCAAGGGCGTGGATCACGCCGCGCTGCGGCGGCACGGAGGGGCCGGGGCGGCCGCGCCGCCCAACACGACGAGGAGGCGAAGGAACGGGAAAGGCACGGCGGGCGCGAGGGCACGCGAGGACAGGAGAGGGGGGGAACAGAAGGAAGCCTCACTCACATGGACTCATAGGAAGTACTTGGGCATGAGCGACCGACCTATGCAAGGAAACGGCGGCCCTGTCTTCTGAGCCCACGACCTGCAACTTGCCTGACTCTGAAAGTCGGGGGGATACAGCTGCAAGCACTGGTCGAGTACCCCGGCCCACCCTGCGGGAGGGCCGAGATGAACTGCCAAAGGATATACCACTTGTGCAGTAGCAAGAACTCGAAGGCGGCGCCCGCCGTGGGAAGCGAGTCGCCCATGCGGGCAACCTATCCGTCACGGGGGACGGGGGCGCAAAGTTGCGAGCGCCAACCGAGGTAACAGGGGCGGACCTGCTGGGGGAACAGCGGTGACCTGCCAAAGGATGAACCACTTGCCAGGACAGCGCTCACCGCAGGTCCGGCCTCGGGTGGCGCCCGAGCGGGGAGGCGCGCAGGTCTGCACCTTGCCGAAGCCCAGCGCCTGGAGCGCCGCGAACCCTAGTCCACGCGGGCGATCCGCGCCCGCTCGAGGGGCTGGAGGAGCCCGTGCCCGGGGACAGATTGCCTCTGACCCTGGCTGTCCAGATCATTATTTGGCAGCCGTTGCTGCCCGTATGCACCTCGGAGACCTGCCAGTGAGCCTCCAGGTGCCCATGGATGTCCGAGTGCTCCGGTGGATCTGGTTGGCATGGGGGGAATTCGAGCGGCACTGCGCGCCGCATCAGCACAAGAGGAGGAGGAGGAGGAGGAGGAGGAGGAGGAGGAGGAGGAGGAGGAGGAGGAGGAGGAGGAGGGGAGACGCAGCCGAGAGCCGCACAATCCGGTGAATTGAAGGAGGAGAAGGAGGAGGCAACACCAATGTCGATGCTGTGTGGTCGGAGTCGCCTCTGTGATCCCTCCACCGCTCCCTGCGGAGGGTCTGCAGTGACCGCGGGGGAACAACGCGCCAGACCTCTGATGGGGGACTGCGCTGTCACTTGCCAAGAGAGCAGCACAGCCTGGAGAATGCACGCGAGGTGTTACCACGTGACGTGGCACGACGGACGTGACCAAGGCCTCCAAACTTGGGATGGCCCGTCGCACTGCAGCGCACCCAGGCGGGGCACACTTGGACGGGGGCGCGGCAAGAGCCGCACAAGCTGATGAGCGGCAACGTAAGGTGGAGCGCTGGAGGTGGGCCTCTGGCCAACATTCCCAGTCATCCAAAGTGGGTGCCCCGGAGGGGGGGACAGTAACGGCCCCCTGTCCCGTGGGTAGCCAGGTCTCAGGGGGGACACGGGGGGGTGGATTATTTCAGCCACCGCCCCACTGTCCAGGATGGAACCACGAGACCAGCGTGGGCTGTCTAGTACGCAGCGCATGGGTATTGGTGCAACTCTGCCCCATAAGAGGTAGCACGGAGATATTAAGGCCAAGGCCTGGCGCTGCGGTGAAGCCTGCCCACATCAAGGTCAGGAGCAACCACGAGGGAAGCTTGACCGTGGGGGACTGACACCTCACATTGTCATCAGCCCCCAATCCCTGCGTCGCTGTGCGAGGCAAAGGGCCGGTTGAGGACCATGGGGCTGCCAACCCAGCGGGCTCCGCCTAGCGCTGCGGGGTCCCAGATGGCCCACAGGGTCAGCGCGACAGAAACCACCTTGTAGAGGGAGGGGGAGGTTGTACCCAGCTGCCCAAGATCGTTATTGTCCAGGAAGCACGCGTTGCGTTCCATGACGGGCCGAGTAGCAACTCTGAGAATGGACATGTTCTAGTAGACCAGAAATGGTTTGAGCCACAGACAGGCTGCGCGGACCATCCTCCACGGGAAGCAGGGAAGGGAGACGGACGAGGCGGGTGGGGGGGAAGCGGGTAGCAAGCACAGTGAAAGGTCCCAGTCAAGGCGGGCCGACATCCCCCGAGCGCGGGGAGGGGGTGGGCACGAAGCGGCCAGGCTATACCGCGATCACTTGGGGCGGAAGTCCCATCCCCGCTGGCGCTTGTCTGCGTAGTGGGTTTCACCTCTGGGGGGAGACCGTTTCCCCTTGGACTTCCAATCAGCGTCGGTCCATGTGTCCTGCTGATGGCCCCACTCGTCCCAGGACTGCCATGTACGCCAGGGTGCTGCAGATCCAGTTGCTCCTGTCCGTGCGGCAGCCCTGTCTTCAGTGGACCATGAGGGGGTCTTTGCAGCCTCCTTGCCTTCGCCGGCCCATGGGGGTGAGCCTCCGCTTCCGATGGGCGCGTCGGCAGTGCGTAGTCTGGCGTCGCGCTGCGTGAGTCTGCGCTGCTTTTCCATGACGCTTGGCCAGTCGACGTGGAGTTGGTATTCTCTGTCCATCCTGTAGGCGTCGTACCCCATTTTGCTCCATGCCTGGAGGAATTCGTCGCATTGCTGCACCGTGTTTCGCCCGGGGTCGGACTTGATGTTGACCCAGGCGCTCCCTTGACTATAGGCTGCCTTTCTGACCCAGGCGCTCCAGGCCCCATTAAACGCGCCTCCCAGCGTCTTCTGCACTCGCGTGATCTTATCTGGTGCCGGCTCGTCCCTTGTGACGTCTGCATCGTCAATGGGTCTCAAGTACATGGGGAAGCCTCCCGTGGGGTCATCAGGGCGCGCTGGTGGGATTGCTGCAGTCCGTGCGTCGCGCCGCCAGCTCTGGGCGTTGTGCCACGGTCTGGGAGCGTTGCGAGGCGGTGTGGCTGAGCGTTCTCTGGTGCTGCTTTCGTCGACTGTGGGTGGTCGGCGGCCAGCTTCGCTCCCCGATTGCCTAAGTGTCCTGCCGTCACTGACTGCGTGAAAGCTCCAGGTCCGATCCTCTCTGGGGCGGGCTTCGTCTCTCTTCCATGCGTCGCTGGATGCTCCTCGGTCGGCAGCCTGCGCAAATGGGGACCAGGCTTTCGAGTCGGCCCTGCGGGGGGGGCTGGGTCCAGAGTGGGGGGGGACTTTGGGCCGACTTCCGGTCGGTGGGTGCTGGACCGCCGGCATCGCCCTCCTGATGTGTAGGGCTGGCCTGCGACCCGGAGTCAGCCGAGGTATCCGGCGGGCTGCCGCGTGCCTGGACGTCCGGCTCGGATTTCTTGTCGGCATCGTCATCCCAGTCTATCCCTTCCACGTCGCCGTCGCCATTCCAGTGCTCTGATGAGGACAGCACCTCTTCTGGGGCCCCACCGGGCTGGCCAGGTGCGTCGGGTTGTTGGGGTGTATCGTTTGCGCGGGTCGGGGGGGCGTCGTGATCCCCCACGTGTTGGTCGGTTGGGGGTGATGCCTTCCCCTGGGGCCTGTTGAGCCAGCTGGCAGCAGGAGACTCATCTTCTGCCGTGCCTCTGGTCGTCGCATCCTGGGGCTGGGCGGCGAGGAGTTTCATCGTTCCTCTGGTTAGGTAGTTCTCCAGCCTTGTAAGGAACAGCGTGAGGACATGCAACGCCTGTCGGTAGGGGCCCTGCCCTTTCTGATTATCGAGGTTGCTTGCGTAGCGCTCCCAGTCCTCCTGGTACTTTGGGTTGCTCTCCACCAAGTGTGAGACTACCCTGGCAGCCGCAGCCCTCTGTCCGTCCCATGGGATGCATGGGGGATGGCCGTTGCTTGGGATTTCTTCTCCGTAGATTGAAGCAAGGAAAGGCAGCAGTTGCTCGAAGGGCCATCTCGCCGCAGACGAACCGTTAGCCCCAAAGTTGACACGTTTGTCGGACGCCCCCTCGGCCGACGCCGACTCTCGGGCGGTTCCCGGGCAGCCCTTGGCGCGCCCCCAGCGTCGCCTTCCCCGCACGCATCACGCTTGAGAACGCGTTGCCGCGCGCACCCTCGCGGCGCGCCTTGCAGTTGGAGGTTTTTCCCCAGCCACGCAAAACAAGCGCAAATTCTGTTCACGGGCTGCGAAGCCGAGATCCCTAGACACAGGCCCAGGTGCATGAGGCGGCACGGGAGACCCCCCTAGAGACACTGCCTGGGCGGCACTGCGAACCCCAGGGCACCCCATAAACTTGCTTGATCACTCCCAAACCGAATCGCGCGTTCTCTTCCCGTCTGCGGATGGCGCGCGCGGGGGAGATGACGTTGGCGCTAGCGATCAGGTGTTCATTTCTGCCAGTGGTTTGACTCATCCGCGCGCCACTCACAAAATGTGTTGCAATTGGCCCTGCGTTCCGGCCAGGCACACATTCGCTCAAGTCGACAATCACACCTTGGTATGCGTGTTTCTGGAACCTCAACCATCCCCAATGACGAACCAGCCATGGTGCGAAGATATTTGATGCTAGCAAGTACTACGCTGCACCAAGACTCACTCGAGCGCATGTTCATGCGTGCGCAACGGTGCTTCTACTCTCTAGTGTTGGCTGTCGCGCGGCCTGCTGGCGCGCGCCGCATTTGCGCGTTATGTCCATTTGTTTCCATGCAACCACGTGCGCAACATCATCGATTGAAGTCCCGTCGTCTGTCTGCACAAGAGTCGCGCTTGAAAAATGTGCTCGTTACCAGTGCTTGACGTTTGAATTTTTCGCGCGAGTGCACGAAGACACTTTACTATTCACTCGCGTCCACGCTCCATAACCTGGCGCACAAATTACGATGGAGACACAGGTCATGACTCCGGCATGTTCAGCAGTCTTGACAAAGCAGGAATCTATTTGAATTACCAGGTACGGACAGTCTTTCCCGCGCTTGCACGGACACAAATTCGAGCGGCTTTTGGCGCAGAATTCGCACCAACATTGAAATTGCACGCGCGTAAGATTGCGCAAGTCTCTGTATTGCTTACATACTGGGCCCCTTAGGTGCCTTCGGGGCTACAGGGGCATTGGCTTCTTCAGCTTCTACGGGCAATTGTCGCGGATTCCGCGGCTTGCTTCTCGGTTTCGCCGCGCATCTCAGATTTTGTCGTGGACGTTGTGGGAAAAGCATTGCGGGCACCCGAGCTTCCCCGAGGATCTTCGAGGGCCCTCCACCCAGTTGCCGGGGCGATGTTCCATTACACCCACGCGATGCGAATGGTACATGTTTCAGCGACCGTTTCCTCCGTCAATACCCCTTGGAGTCCACCAACCCGAATGCGCATTACATTAGTCTAGGGGTGCACTACGAATGTTTCCCTTCTTCCGTTTGTCAAGAACTATATGTTTTTCTTGTCGGGCGGCATTCCTCGCGGAAGCGTTGCTAACAGATTTGCGGGGGGGGGATCTTCTAAGGGTTCCTGAAACGCAACGGACGAGATCGCATGTTTCATGCTCAGGGAGACTCGACCTGGATCGACGGACCTAGCCTTGGCACGATACAAGAACCCGAGTTCTTTCACTCTGATTCACCCGAAATGTTTGGGGGGGTGACCGCAACCCGGGCATTCCCAAACGTGAATGACATGTTTTGTTGTTTAGTTAGGCGGTTCATTGTAAACCTCGCAATCGATGCATTCCGAAACTCTCCGAATCGAATCACGAGCTGCAACGCTTTACCATTTGGTCCGATCAGCTGCGATGGGTCGTCTTTGTTTTCCATCCTCTCCATTCCTATGAGCTCGCTGTGATTCCGTCGATCCTGGACGCAGGAGTCATCTGAGTGTACGGGGCGAAAGCAGGTCCACCCGCGTGGTCAAACGTGCCAATGTCCAAGAGCACTAGAAGAAACTCATTCGTTGCGTTTCGATGTCCCGATGAATGTAAGGCCCCAGTTTATTTGCGATTACCAGGCGGCCGCGAAGCTGAAATCAAGCATTGGAGATTGCTTGGACACGCTCCTGGGGACACGCGGTTAAAATGGCTCGCTTGCAGCGACAATTACCAACGGATCAACGGACGACATTTGAAAGCGCATGATTTTCCAATGTGTTGATGTCGACGTGGGTTCAACCGATGAGTTGTTCTGGTTTGCGTGTTGTCTGCGTTTGTTGCGCGGCGCGACTGCGCGCGCGCAAATTTTCAGCGCGCTCGCAACGCTCGCGCGCACGCACTTACGCACGGGCTCGTATTCTGTACTGTTGGTTCCGCCTTGATTTCCCTCTTCCGCGCTGGGGTCACCGTCAGAAGGCAAACGAAACCATTGGGATTTGAGTACGCGTTTGCCCAACGGATCCCCTGGAAGAGCAGTCTTCGATTTGCGCTCCAACATCCACGCATGCAAGCACACGGATCGATTTCAATAAAAATCCGACCAGATTGATCTCTCTCATCGCTCTCACACGCGAAACATATTGGTGCAAATTATTGTAGTTGGAATTGCGGCCCATCATTCCAAGGTGTGTTCTCCAAAACCTTGTGGTCATTCGAATGGGACTGGGGCGCAACCTCTGCTGACCTGATACTTTTCTGGTTTACCTTACCTGTGCCGTGAAACGTACATTCGGAAGCCCAATGGTTCCACGATTGCAAATGTCGCACCACTTTTGTGGCTAACATTTGCGGCTGACAGCCTTTCCAGAAGAGGTATCGGATCCTTGCCAGCCGTTTTGAAACCATTGAGGCCATTGATTGGGCCGTCCCCAGGAGGAATGTGATTATGTTTGTTGGGGTTCGCCCAGTCTTTTTCCTAGTCTGGCCTACTTGTATAATTTTTCTCTTCCCTGTTTCTAAAGTTGATATGTTACTGTTCCTCTTGTCTTTCTTGTTTGTCCTCCTGCATCCACTCTGGGGAAACCTTTTTGCCAAATCAGGAAGCGATTTCTGATGTGGCAGAAAAGGGTTTGTCCAGTCTCACGATCCATGGACGAACTCCAAAATCTTCTGCTTGGTCAAGTGTGTGTGTGTGTTTGTGTTCAACCCAAAGTATCGTCTCCTTGATTTGGAATTGTCTAGATAATTGCTGCGATCTCTACGTCATCGGAACACTCTTCTGGGCTTGCAAGATCATTGTGCTGCTGCACAAGAACGTCGAGCTCTGCCAGCCTCTTTAGCGAACTGTCCATTTGATCGGTGGAGGAATCGTAATTCAAGGTTGCCGTCATAATTCCTCCAAGTGTATGTCTGCAAGTTGGGTCATATCGGGCGCATGTGTTTCGCCACAGTTCGATTGCGGTTCCCTATTCAAGTTCGCGGAACACCTTAGCCATTTCTTCATTGACAAGGTCGACTTACACGTCAGCAAGATTTGTTGCATGTTGTTTCACAGGAGCGGCCATTTCTGAAAGTTGTATGTGATCATGCCTCGGCCTTGCAAGCTCCATGTCCCCCACACACACATTTCACCATTCACAGCATCTGCAAAGTTTTCAAATTGAAACGGCCAGTCTAGCCAATCAGAATTTCTGCCTGACAAATCTTTGACGCTCGTTCCGAAAAAAGTCTCGTGCTCATAACCCTTATGGGCCATTTCTTTATCCCGGGACTATTCCGAGAACGGTTCCCCAGGTTCATCGTGGATCTGAATCCTACGATGATTTGAACCACAGTTCCGCTACCATGCAAGAGATAATATACGTTTTTCCTCGGATGGGCTTGACCCCAGCCGGTTGCGGAACGGACAAGGCGGGTAAGGTGAGGCGAGAGACGGGTACAAATGTTTGATTCCCGACATTTATTATGTTTCTTCCTCCTTTCTCCGCCTCCTCCTCCTCCTCCTCCTTCTCCTCCTCTTTTTCCTCCTGGCTTTCTGTAGCCGTTTTTGCCCAAGACGTTTTTTGCCCGTGGCAGAGGCAGGGCACGGATACCGCTGGCCCGCAGTAGTCTTTCGCTCTTTTCTGGGGTCCGCCAGCGTCGGGGGCTTCAGCTACCCCAAGCGTGGTCCCTCAGTGGCTGGCCGGCTTGGCGCGCCCCTCGTCGTCTCTTGCCGTCGGCGATGGCACCGTTCCCCTAGGAATGGCATTGCAAGACCTGTCTGCATCCAAAGTCGGGCAAGCCGTTCCTCAGTCTTGCTGAGAACAAGAGATGCTTCATTTGCGGGAAGGCAAAGGCACCGCGCTCGGCGAGGACCTCGCGTGCCCGCGAGGCTCGGCACGGCAGCTGCACACGGCAAAAACAGTACAGGTCTTCCCCCCCTTTTTTTGGTTGCCCCCTCCCCGTTCAGCCTCCTCTTCCTCCCTCCTCCATCCCCCCCTCCTCACCCCCCATCCTCCCGCTTCCCTCCTCCCCACGCCCGCCCCCGCCTCCGCCTCCTCCCTGCCGCGGGCTGGCGAACGCTGGCGATCCGAGCCGATCCGCTGCTTTACATCCCCTTTCCCTTCCATTTCCCTCGCCCCTCGACCGTTTCGTCCTCCGCCATTGCTCCCCTCTCCTGTCGTGGCCCACCCACTCGCAGGAGAGCTGCAGCGAGATGGGTGCCACGAAGCTGAAGCTGGGCGGCCCTGTGCGCTCGCGCTTGCAAGCTCTCCTCAGCAGATCCTCCCCCTTTTGCGCGAGGCATCCTCCCTCCATGTTCTCCCCCCTCCCTCCTCACCCCCGCCCTGCCTCCTCGTCTTCCCCTCTCTTCTCCCTGTCCCCCTCCCTTCTGGAGGAGGAGGAGGAGGAGGAGGAAGAGGAGGAGGAGGAGGAGGAGGAGTTGTGCGTTCTAGCGGGTTCCGGGGGAGGGGCTGGGACGCTCGGAGGCTCCAGGCTTGTGGAGTCGCAAGACCCGGCGAGCAGGGCACCCGAAGGGCGTGGAAAGGCCTGGCGAAGAGCTTTGGAGAGACCCGGAGAGAGCTTCCGAAGGACCTCCTGGAGAGCTTCCGGGCACGGGGCCACGGGGCCACGGGGCCACGGCCACAGCCAGGGCTAGGATCGGGGCCGGGGCCAAGACCACAAATCCCCCCCACAGAGGGAATTCACCCCTCCCTGTCCCCGTCCACATGTGGGACCAGCCCCCAGGACCCGCCAGGACCACTGAGGGGCGGCAATCTGATCCGGGACCCCCACCCCGACCGGGAAACGCTCAGAAAGGGTCTCTCGGGACAGATCTCCAGCTCAAGCGAGCCGCGCCGAGGTGTGTGGGCCGCCGCCGGAAGGACCCCCGGGGCGGCCCTCCGGCTCCGGCTTCTCATCGAACGACCCTCTCTTGGCTCTAAGGAGCTATCCGGGAGCTGTTTGCGGTTCCGGACTTTGTGTTTCGAGTCCCCCGGCGTCTCCGCAGGATTGTTTCACGGAAATCTGCGGTCGCTGCGATGCCGTGGAAGGCGTGCCCACCCCGCTCCCAGGACGCCGTGGACCTGCCTGTTGGAACACATTTTGGGCTGCCAGCTCGACTGCCTTTGCACGAACAGGCGCTCTTTTTTTTGCTCATGTCGTGCGCTCGCTTCGGCTGAACTGGCGCACGGCGAGTGCGTGCCGCGAGCACCGAGCGCAAATTGTGCGCAAGCGCGCTGTTATCAGAGGCGACGCCGTCGCAGGCGCCTCCGAAGATGTCCGCGGCGGCCCTTTAGACAGGTCTCTCATCGCGAGCCCGAGAAGCACAGTGGGTAGGGGCGCTGTCGAATTCGAGAGTTCTGCGGTTGCACAGGCATTATTTTGCACAGCTCGGCACCTTGGCGCGAACGGCAGAACGACCCGTCTTCGAAAGCATTATGCTGACACGGTTAGCGGCCTTAAAGGTGCATGTTTTCACGCAGGTTGCGCAAAGACACCATAATGCGAATCCCCCATTGGGATGCGAGCGGTTACTAAAGTGGGTTCGAAGGAATGCGAAGAGTTGGATAAGGCACACGATGGCGCGCTGCGCGCAAGTAATACCAGCTAACTGCGATTCAACCATCTGGTGCAAGAGGTGGAGCGCACATGCCGCCGAGCTATGAAGGAGAGCATAAAGACACCGCATCGTCCGGCAGAGCTCAGGCGATGAGGTGACCGTCTGCCTTGACCTCACAGAACAAAAAATAAGTTTACGCAACGGGCGAACGCGAGGGGACGCCGTCGTGGATCCCCCAGGCTAGGACGTCAGCCGAGGTGCGCAAGCATCGGTTTCCAGGCTGACTTGACGCGAGACGGGTTCCAGCCAGAGGAAGACCGATATTTCTGTCGCGGCGGCAGCGCACACCCACGCACGAGCCCGCTTGCCCAGCGGGTCACGTTCGATGTGGGAAGTTTTGCACGCAGGCGCTAAGGCCAGCAGCTCAACGGTCAAGAAGCCTTCCCCCCCGCCGTCGGGAAGCGCACCAGAGCGCGGCCGTGGAGACAGCAGGCACATGGGATAGTCCGAGGTATGCAGGGAGTACGGCTTCCTTGGCGGGACTGCCCTGTTGTGAGGAAATCAGGAGTCAGGTGTTCTTGACGTGCTGCTTTGTTGCCCCTCGCCGCCACTGTTCTCATCAGCGCACCAGTGTATGATCATTATTGTGAGTGATAGTAATAATATGCATAGCATTGTTATTATTGTTACTATTGTTAACAATAGCAACACTAATAAAAACTAGTTTAACAGTAACAGCAATGATAACAGTAGTTATTCGATTAAAGATAGACAGCATAAGCATCACCATAGCAATAGCAATATTAATAGTAGTAATAAAAATAACAATAACATTAAATAGCAGTAGTATTAGTAGTAGTACAAGTAGTAGTGTGAGCAGTAGCATTAGCATTAGTAGTAGTAGTAGTAGTAGTAGTAGTAGTAGTAGTAGTAGTAGTGTAGTAGTAGTAGTAGTAGTAGTAGTAGTAGTAGTAGTAGTAGTAGTAGTAGTAGTAGTAGTAGTAGTAGTAGTAGTAGTAGTAGTAGTAGTAGTAGTAGTAGTAGTAGTAGTAGTAGTAGTAGTAGTAGTAGTAGTAGTAGTAGTAGTAGTAGTAGTAGTAGTAGTAGTAGTAGTAGTAGTAGTAGTAGTAGTAGTAGTAGTAGTAGTAGTAGTAGTAGTAGTAGTAGTAGTAGTAGTAGTAGTAGTAGTAGTAGTAGTAGTAGTAGTAGTAGTAGTAGTAGTAGTAGTAGTAGTAGTAGTAGTAGTAGTAGTAGTAGTAGTAGTAGTAGTAGTAGTAGTAGTAGTAGTAGTAGTAGTAGTAGTAGTAGTAGTAGTAGTAGTAGTAGTAGTAGTAGTAGTAGTAGTAGTAGTAGTAGCATTGCTAGTAATATTGTTAATTATGGCATTATTCGTATTGTGACGTTGCCTCTGTCAGGCGGGGCTCAGACCATGATGAATCGTCCCAGGGCATTCCGTAACGCTTTCAGAGCGTTTTGGAACGCTCTGGAACGGCCGCCGTGTCCGATACATCCATCAGAACCGCCGGATCTCAGAGATCCCGATTTGTCCTGTTCCAATGTTGTCCCAGTCTTGACTTCGTCTTGCTTTGTTGACCCTTGCCCCTCCTGTTCTCATCAGCGCATCGGCGCCCAGAGTTGTGAGGATGCGGTGCCCGTTCTTGTCTCGTGCCCGCGGTGGCGATCCCAAGCCGTTCTTCGACGGCCCGCAGGTACCACCTGCCGAGGTCGTCCCGGGTTGCACGGAGGTATGCGACATGATCAAGAGCATGAAGGATAGCGCCGTGGAGGAGGAAGAGGAGGAGCAGGAGGAGGAGGAAAACGACAACGACGACAACGACGACGACGACGAACGAGGACGACGAGAAGAAAGGAAGGGAGAGGAGGGGCAGTCTACGGTGGAGTAAGCAGGAACGGGCTTGGGCTTCGGCGTCTCTCTATTTCTCTCAATCTCTCTCTCTCTCTCTTTCTTTATTTCTTTCTCTCTCTCTCTCTCTCTCCCCCCTTCTCTCTCTCTCTCTCTCTCTTTCTCGCTTTCTCGCCCTAATCTCCATGGATCCTTGAGCACGCGAGGTTTCAGGAAGAAACCAGCTGGTGATTCTAGATGTCGGCCCGCTCGGGTCCTGGAACTCGTGTTTTGGGCGCGGGCCGGAGAAGCATGAGGGCCAGGAAGCTGAGTCAACGGCAAAGGAGCACCAGGGGGGTGTGATGCTTCTTATCGCAGCGTTGTTTTCCTTTTCCAACCTGACTCGGCGCGTCCCCTGAGAATCCCAAGCTTTTTACTCCCGCTCCCTCTCCCCTACTCCCCCATTCCTATCACGCCCCCCTCATTCAGGCGATCGCAAACATGGATCAAGGGGGCGCGGAGTAGCGACGGGTCCCGCGTTTCCATGGGAAATCGCGGGTTTCCGCCGCCGAACGAGGCGGCACCGGCCTCATTTTGGGGAGGGCACCTCCCCCGATCCATGGATTTGGCGACCGCGCGCCAAATCCATGGATCGCTAATCCAGGTTTGCGCGCCCCCGACTCGTTCATCTCCTCTCTGAATCTCCCCCATCTCTTCCAGCTTCCCTGTCCTCGCACCCCCTGGGCGAGCAGAGAGAAGTCGCGGGATGCGTTGCTGGCGCCGCGCGCGCGGAGCCGTCGCGCGACCAGCCAGGGCCCCGCGCGGCACCACCAGAAGGGCGAAGGGCCGAGGGGGCTCGCTTGGAAATCTTGCGTTTGGCGCAGGCTCAGAAGGTGCCTGTGATCGACGCTGCCAGGGCGCCGCGCGAGGCCGTAACACCCGCGCCTCGCGCGGCTTTCCACGGCGGCGGGCTTGTCGAAGAGGCGGCGCGCGAAGTGCGGGCTGCGAGGCGCGCAAGGGTGGCCAGGCCAGAGGAGAGCGCCGCCATCGCGCTGGCGGCTTACGCCGCTGCCCCCAGACAGCGGCCGAACTCTCGGCAGCGGTCTGGGAGCCTGGGTTCGCGCCTGAGGCTGCACTAATCGAGGAGCAAAGGACGGCATGTGGGCATACACCTTAGGACCGCCGCGCAGATTCCCTGCGCCTGCGTTGGACCCCCCTGAGCGCGCCAGGGAGAGGGGGCCGTCCAGCGCCGATCCGAGAGATCCGCGCGGGCTTCCGAAAGTGCATGCTTGCGCAGTGCTTTCTCCTTCTGGCTGAAGGGCGCCTCCTCGAGGAGCCCGGCCACAGCAGAGGCAGCGCCTGCCTTGCCGACCGCCGGCGAGGCCCCGGTGTCGGGAGCGGCGAAGGAGAGGTGCGGCCCGCTCTTTGGCCGAGCGCGCGCGGGCGCCCGTTGTTGGCTCGGCCGCCTGCCACTGCTGCGGCGCAAGCTTGAGCCGTGGCGGCCCTCCACGGCCACTGTGTTGGCGTCGCTGGGTCCCTTGGTGACCCCGTCGGTCGGCCAGCTCCGCCTCGATGGCCTGCGCGTCCTGGCCCCAGGCCCGGCAAGCCCGTGGCCGCTCGGCCCAGCGCGGGCTGGCAACGCCGAGGCGCTCCCTGCGTCGGCGGGGAGGAGCCGACCACCGCGGTGGGCCGGCGGGTTGAGCCCAGATCACCCGCGGGGGGCGCGGAGATAGCCGCGCTTCGAGGCCTGTGCTGTGTCGGAGGCCCAGGCCCCCTTCGGGTCATGGAAAAATCACGACGGGCAGTTTGGGTTCCTATCGTCCAGCCTTCGGGGGCCTTCGCCGGCCTCCAGGGCCGTCAGAAACGGCTCAGGATGAAAAGCCGATCCCTGGGAATGGGTCGAGACCTTCGGGGGCCCATGTCATCCAAAAAGCATGATGCCGGGGTTCTGCTGAGGCGCCCTTTCTCCAAGGGCTGCGGCGGGAGGGCGCGAAGATAGCCGCGCATCGCCGTGGGCGATGCGCGAAGTTGGCTGCCTTCGGGGATGCGCGGCCTGGAGCTCCTCGCCGAATCGAACAAGACAAACGGCACAGGCACAAGCACAAATTTCCGAGTGTCCGCGCGGATCTGTCAGATCGGCGCTGGAACCCCCAGGCGTTGTTGCTCACTCGCTGTTTCAGGGTTTTGCACTAACAGAAATCCACGCAAAATTCCGCTGCAGCACGTCTGCAAGGTCGGTGCAGTGATAAGTGGAGCGGGCCCCCATGCGGGGCTGCCTGGGAGCGCGCGCGCTGCTCAACTCTTGCGTGCGGCTTTGCGGCGCTCCGAGGCTGACAGCGACTGGGCGCGGCTGCGTCCCCCCTCGGTCGAGATCATCGCCGCCATCATCATCAGGATAAATTGCACACTCGGCCTCCCCCTCATCCTCTTCATCACCCTGCTCCTGACCTCCTTCGTGCTGCTCCTCCCCCTCATCTACATCATCCTGAATATCCTCATTCGTCCTCCTCCTTCTCCCTCTCCTTCCTCCTCCTCCTCCTCCTCCTCCTCCTCCTCCTCCTCCTCCTCCTCCTCCTCCTCCTCCTCCTCCTTTTTCCCAACCCTCATATGGTTGGGCACTCGTTTTGAATAGAGCAGTGTGGTCGCCCCGTCCTTCTCCTCCTCCCCCCTCCTCCCCTCCTCCTCTCCTGTTTCCTGTGTTCCCCTCTCCTCTTCTCTCGTGCCGTCGGGCTGCGATCTGCGCAATTGTCGCCACTTTCGTGGGCTCTGGGAGGCCCAGCGGAGGTACGTCCAACGCGGATCACCTCGGGACCTCGCGGCGCCCTGGGGGGCTGCGATCTGCGCAATTGTCGCCACTTTCGTGGGCTCCTGGGAGGCCCAGCGGAGGTACGTCCAACGCGGATCACCTCGGGACCTCGCGGCGCCCTGGGGGGCTGCGATCTGCGCAATTGTCGCCACTTTCGTGGGCTCCTGGGAGGCCCAGCGGAGGTAAGTCCAACGCGGATCACCTCGGGACCTCGCGGCGCCCTGGGGGGCTGCGATCTGCGCAATTGTCGCCAGTTTCGTGGGCTCCTGGGAGGCCCAGCGGAGGTGCGTCCAACGCGGATCACTTCGGGACCTCGGGTGCCTTGGGGGCTGCGATCTGCGCAACTGTCGCCACTTTCGTGGGCTCCTGGGAGGCCCAGAGGAGGTACGTCCGACGCGGATCACCTCGGGACCTCGCGGCGCCTTGGGGGGCTGCGATCTGCGCAACTGTCGCCATGTTCGTGGGCTCCTGGGAGGCCCAGCGGAGGTACGTCCAACGCGGATCACCTCGGGACCTCGCGGCGCCTGGGGGGCTGCGATCTGCGCCACTGTCGCCACTTTCGTGGGCTCCTGGGATGCCCAGCGGAGGTACGTCCAACGCGGATCACCTCGGGACCTCGCGGCGCCCTGGGGGGCTGCGATCTGCGCAATTGTCGCCACTTTCGTGGGCTCCTGGGATGCCCAGCGGAGGTACGTCCAACGCGGATCACCTCGGGACCTCGCGGCGCCCTGGGGGGCTGCGATCTGCGAAATTGTCGCCACGTTCGTGGGCTCTTGGGAGGCCCAGCGGAGGTAAGTTCAACGCGGATCACCTCGGGACCTCGCGGTGCTTTGGGGGTTGCGATTTGCGCAACTGTCGCCATTTTCGTGGGCTCCTGGGAGGCCCAGCGGAGGTGCGTCCAACGCGGATCACTTCGGGACCTCGCGGCGCCTTGGAGGGCTGCGATCTGCGCGATCGTCGCCAGTTTCGTGGGCTCCTGGGAGGCCCAGCGGAGGTACGTCCAACGCGGATCACCTCGGGACCTCGCGGCGCTTTGGGGGGCTGCGATCTGCGCAATTGTCGCCACTTTCGTGGCTCCTGGGAGGCCCAGCGGAGGTACGTCCAACGCGGATCACCTCGGGACCTCGCGGCGCCCTGGGGGGCTGCGATCTGCGCAATTGTCGCCATTTTCGTGGGCTCCTGGGAGGCCCAGCGGAGGTAAGTCCAACGCGGATCACCTCGGGACCTCGCTGCGCTCTGGGGGGCTGCAATCTGCGCAATTGTCGCCATTTTCGTGGGCTCCTGGGAGGCCCAGCGGAGGTACGTCCAACGCGGATCACCTCGGGACCTCGCGGCGCCTTGGGGGGGTGCGATCTGCGCGATTGTCGCCACGTTCGTGGGCTCCTGGGAGGCCCAGCGGAGGTACGTCCAACGCGGATCACCTCGGGACCTCGCGGTGCCTTGGGGGGTTGCGATCTGCGCAACTGTCGCCATTTTCGTGGGCTCCTGGGAGGCCCAGCGGAGGCACGTCCAACGCTGATCACCTCGGGACCTCGCGGCGCCCTGGGGGGTTGCGATCTGCGCGATTGTCGCCACTTTCGTGGGCTCCTGGGAGGCCCAGCGGAGGTACGTCCAACGCGGATCACCTCGGGACCTCGCGGTGCTTTGGGGGGGTGCGATCTGTGCAATTGTCGCCTTTTTCGTGGGCTCCTGGGAGGCCCAGCGGAGGTACGTCCAACGCGGAACACCTCGGGACCTCGCGGTGCCTTGGGGGGCTGCGATCTGCGCAATTGTCGCCAGTTTCGTGAATTCTTGGGAGGCCCAGCGGAGGTAAGTCCAACACGGATCACTTCGAGATCTCGCGGTGTGTTGGGGGGGTTGCGATCTGCGCAATTGTCGCCATGTTCGTGGGCTCCTGGGAGGCCCAGGAGAGGTACGTCTTACGCGTTGCCGCTGCTCTTCTTGTTGCGCTCTTCTGATTTCATTGTTGGGTGTTCTTCGTCCGCACTGCTGGTTGTTCAGCATGCCCGTCAGCATTGAGTAGCCCTGAGTGTAATCGCCACATGTATAGAAAGGGTTGGGTACGTCGCGGGGTAATTCTTGTCCTCCTCCTCCTCCTCTTCATCTTCATCATTTCCGCTGTCTTAATCGTAAGTGTTCACGTTTCGCGTATTCCCATTGGCCCATGTTTAAGTTTTGCCCATGAGGGTTGACAGGAAAGAGGACGAAGAGACACATGTAGTGAAACAAAGCGGGCAACCAGGGTGAAGAGAGAAATCTTTGGGAGCAAGGGGGTGGTTTTGGAGGGCCTCTTCGGGCCATCCTTGGGGCCCGCGTGGGGGCGGAGAAGGAGGAGGAGGAGGAGGAAGACGACGACGACGACGACCACGACGACGAGGAAGAGGAGGACAAGGAAAAGGAAGACGATGAGAGCAAAGACGAGGAGGAGGAGGAGGAGGACAACGAAGACGAGGACAGAGCCCTCAAAATCGCCTCGTGGAGCCCTCTTGGGGCTCTTTGGGGGGATCTCAGGGTCCTCTTGGAACTCTTTTGGGGAGTATTGGAGCCCTCCTGGGGCTCTCTTGGAGCCCTCTTGGGGGTCTCCTGGGAGCCCTGGGGGGCCTGTTGGGGCCATCTTGGAGGCAATCGATCAAAAGGGGGGAGGAGGGGGGGGGGGGGGGGGGCGGATTTACCTTGCCCCCTGGGACCAGCAAAATCGCCAAAATTGACCGAACACCTCTTAGTAAATTCAATGATTTTAGCTGTTTCGCCGAGGGCGTCTTGGGCGTAAAAGGACTCCCTGGCACGTCGCGGCCCGCCCCCAAAAAACCTCAGGGAGGGGGGGGAAGCCTCCACGAAGGGAAGGTTGTTGAAAGAAGGCAAAACGATATCGCTAGACCCACTTAGCCCAGAAGGCTAGTGGAACTTCGCTCCTCATATTAACCCTCACTATTATCTCCGATTAGAATAATCATCGTCCTTGGCAAACGCATCCTCGCTCATCGCTCATCCACCTTATTTGATGATGCGCCACCTCATAACGTCGTATCGTCATCCACATCGTCATCTCAATTGTAGTCATCAGCATCATCAGCAGCATCCGCATCATCATCATCAGCAGCATCAGCAGCATCAGCATCAACATAATCAGCATCACCACCATCTTCAGCATCATAAGCAACATAACCATCATAATCATCACCACCGCAATCATCATCATCCTCATCATCATCAGCATCATCATCACCATCATCATCATCAGCATCATCATCATTACCATCATCATCATCATCATGATCATCATCATCGTCATCATCATCATCATCATCATCATCATCATCATCCGTATCATCATCATCGTCATCGTCATCAGCATCAGCATCGTCATCATCATCGCAGCAGCACCAGTATCATCGGTATCGTCATCGTCAGCGTTCTTATCATCAGCAGCAGCATCAGCAGCAGCAGTATCGGCATCAGCATCATCCCCATGATCGTCATCATCAGCATCAGCATCATCAGTAGCAGTACCGTCATCATCATCATCAGCATCGTCATCATCGTAATCATCAGCATCATCATCATCAGCAGCATCATCATCGCCAACACCAGCATCAGTAGCATAATCATAAGCATTATCAGCAGCATCAGCATTATCATCAGCAAAAGTATCATCATCGTCATCATCATCTTCATCTACATCATCATGGTCACCATCAGCCGCCACAATCGTCGTCGTCAATATCACCAAGTTTCTCGACATCACGATATTCCTACGTCTGACTCCCCCTCCTCCTCCTTCTCCTCCTCCTCCTCCCCATCCTCCTCGCTCCTCCTCACTCCTCGCTGATCATCATCCGCCCCCCACCACCACCACCACCACCACCACCACCACCACCACCACCACACGAGCGTTGCCCGCAGGAGTATTGGATGAAGGGCGGCATGGGCACATTCGCCTGCGAGGAGGCTGCCAAGTACGGCTGCGTGTGGGGAAGCGGTGCCGCGCGGGGGGGAGGAGGAGGAGGAGGAGGAGGAGGAGGAGGAGGAGGAGGAGGAGGAGGAGGACCAGTGTAAGCCCAAGACCCATCAACGATGTTGGAAAACACCCTCCCTCTAAGCTCCCTCAGGCCCCTACAAGGGTTAATTTCCTCTGGGGGACTTGCCCCGTTGGGGGGACAATCGTGTGAAGATTCTGAAGCGTGCCATAACACCATTCTCGGGACGTCAACGCCACGAGTCAATCTGACTGTTGCGCCTTGGCGATCCTGAATGAAAGCGTTTCAAAACACCACTTCTTGTACGCTCACCGTGGGATTCCGTGAAACTGTTGTAATTGCTTGGAACGAATGCGCGCGGCGCTAAGGCAAGAGCCACATGTTGCAAAGGAACCGCCGTCAATCCACTAAGCTCTTGCAATGGATCGAGGACAAAAAATAAGTGAATCCTTGTATTTAAACAACAGCTGGTGCACACGGCGCTGAGGCGAGAGCCACATATTTCAAAAGCACCCGCCTTCAGCCTCTGAAACCCTTCCATGTGTTTGAAATCGAAGGTGCGCTGCGCCCAGGCGAGAGCCGCCTTTTGAAAACCACCCACCCTCCATTTGTGAAACAGTTCACCAGTGTCTAAGCTTCAGGCTCATACATGGTACGGAAGTCTCAGGCGAAACGCCCGGCCCGCCCTTCCGACTGGCCTCGGGGTGCGACAGGGAGGAGTTTTTCCTTAGGAAAGAAATGGAGGAGGAGGAGGAGGAGGAGGAGCAGAAGGAGGAGGAGGAGGAGGAGGAGGAGGAGAGGAGGAGGAGGAGGAGGAGGAGGAGGAGACGGAGGAGGAGGAGGAGGAGGAGGAGGAGGGAGGGGGAGGAGGAGGAGGAAAGTTGTGTCCACCACGCCAGCAGCGAAGGTCGCTGCGGGGGGGGCAGCGTTGAGATCAATCCTGATACCCGCGAGTCGAGTCGCGCACGGCGCGAACGCTGCTGGGCCAAGACTTCGCGCCGCCGGGCAGCCGCTGCGGGAACCGGCTGCGGACTGGCGCACGTGCAAACCTGCCTTGCGGCTAGCCCCTCTGCCAGAAGGCGAACCACGCCTTCCGGTGCGATTGCGGCGGCAGCACAAAGGCGCGCAGCTGGGACGTCGAGGGCGTCTGGGAGCCCATTCATGCTGAGTGCGGAATCCAGATCGCGCGCCAAGTGCATGTCCCAGGTTGGATCCTGCCGAGCGGGCCGGCTGCCCGCGCCCCCTCGCGGACGTCAGCGTCCGTGACGGGATGCCGGGCGAGCTGCGCGCCCACGCTGCAGCGGCAGAAACCGACCGGGCAGTGGCCCGGGAAGACGAGAGCGACGAACGGTGTCGCTAACCCGCGGGCCGCGCGCACTGGCGGGCGCTGCCGCTCGCCCTGGAGACGTGCGGGCGCCACGGGCCAGCCGCGCTCCGGCACCTGCGCTGGCTGGCTCGTGACCGCGTCCAGTTGCTCGGTGCCGGCCCAGACGCCGACGCAGCTGCCAGCGCGCTCGCAGCGCGGTGGGGCGCCGAGCTGAGCGCAGCCCTGCACCGCGCGACGACGCGCCAGTGCCAGACGGCGCCGGAGAGAGACAGCGGAGGCCTGGCAGCGCGAGCGCGCTTCCCTGGCCGACACGCTGGCACTCGCTGGACTGTCGGTACTTTGTCGCGCATTGCACGGAGGGCATAAGAGGGTGACGTGGGCGAAGAGCGAGCCACCCCGCAGGAGAATCCAAAGATCCGACGTCGTGTTTCTGTTGTTCAAAACGTGGCTTCCTAGAAGCTTGGGCCCCTGGACTGGGGCTGGCTTCTCATCCTGAGTCCTCGTTTGAAGTCCCAGCGCTGGGTCAGAGTCCAGAGGCCGAACATGGCCAAAAAACGTCCCGTCGTGACTGACGCGAAGGCGTCAAGGGAAGAGGAGGGGGCGGAGGAGAAGGGAGACTACACTTCAAGTGTGTCCGAATTTCCAATATGCTAACGCCATTCCGCCGAAATCCTGAGAATGAGGGTAAAGAGGGGGTGGACGAAATGGAAGACGATGGCGACGACGGTGAGAGTAACACGAGAGGAAGAGAAGCGAGGACGACGGGAAATTGTTTGATGTTTGGGGGCCTTGTCGAGGTCCCCCTCGCGGAGCCTCTGTGGGTCAAACGAGTCCGTCGGGGGTTGTCATTGGAAGGTCCCAGAATTGGGAAAGAGCCACCAGAGGCCGAGCATGGCCGAAAATTCTCCCCGTCGTGACTTTTCGTCACGACCCGGGGGCGTCAGGAGAGGAGGAACAGGAGGAGGCGGAGGGGTAAGAAGAATACACTTTTTGATCATGTCCGAGTGTTCCTTGCCATCTTGCCTTCCTTGTTGTTATACCGTGCCTGCCTGCCACCCGCTCTTTGCACACACACACACACACGTCTGTTCGTGATGAGTGTGCGAGGAGAGACTGAGCCGCTGGAACGTAAATCGACGACGACGACGGCAGCGATGATAATATTTTGGGCGAGGCGGGGCGCTTAGGCGACAGCAGCGGGCCGCGTCGAGCACTCGGCCTTGCCCGCGCGGGGCGGGCAGTCGTCCAGCGGCGAAGCGTGCCTACGGCCTCTGGGCGCACTGGTCCGCCGAGGTGGTCCGCGCCTCTCCCAGCAGGGGTCGCGGCTCGTCGGCGGCCGCCCTGGGCGGGCCCCGCTGTGTTCAGCGGCAGCGCTGCATTGCAGCTGCTTGCTCGGGGGGCTCTGGGGGCTCGGGGGGCTCAGGTTCGGCCGGTTCGATTCGTCGGGCCGGTTCGGTCCAGTTCTGCCGGTTCGGTTCGAGGGCCGGTCCGGTTCGGCCGGTTCGGTTCGAGGACCGGTCGGTTTCCGGTCCAGTTCGTGGCCATCATGGTAAAGTTGGATGCGGTGGTCGAGCAGTGCCACGAGGGATGACCTCGGCGACCGTTGTTGGGCGGCCCCCCAAACAGTGCACCACCTGCGATTACGCCTTCAGTGCATAAGGACACCGCATCCGAATACGAACATTGTATCGAAGTAGTGCACACAAGTTCAAAAAGAAGTGACAAATACATGAAGCACCCCTGTAGTCGTGAGATTCATCCAGGTGCCCCCGTGGTTGACGAAATCTCGGCCTTCTGCGCCCCATTCAGAGAAACGATCCGCGATGGCCTCGAGACCGACGCCCTGAAAGGCTGCGACTCCCCGTGTGCCGCACGTGCTACCAGCCGTGGTCAGCAGGAGGTGCTTCCCGGAGGGGCCCTCGCCTGGGCCGCGCGGCCGGGAGAGCACCGGCCATTTGTGGGCCGCCGCGCGTCGCC
Source organism: Prorocentrum cordatum (assembly GCA_963575745.1). Lineage (NCBI taxonomy): Eukaryota > Dinophyceae > Prorocentrales > Prorocentraceae > Prorocentrum > Prorocentrum cordatum. The sequence goes on from CAUYUJ010017820.1 coordinate 150,626, forward strand.
ATGAAGGAAGCGGAGCCCGCGGGACATTCGCGTCGAACGACAGAGCTTCCTGCAGCGACCCTGAACTGCGACGACGACGACGACGACGACGACGACGACGACGGGGTCGCGTCCCCCCATCGGGCTTCGGCAGAGCCGGTCTTGCCCGCGGCCGCACTTCGCGCCGCGCCAGCAGTCGTTTCGGGCCGTGAGGTCGGATGAAAGGGAGGGATTGGGGAAGAAGTTACGAAATCTGCTACGTGCAGCTTGCTTCGGCCCCGCCGCCAGCCCTGCCGCGCCTCCCCCCACGTCTGATAGGATCCGTTACGATTCCGTCGATCCGATCCGATGCGACTCCAGCTTTCTTACGATCCGATGCGGCTCAATGCTTACACAACGCTGTGGTGCATCTTGGCGCGGCTGAGCCGATCCGGTCTTGATTATTTGCCGATGCGGCCCAGCCCGATCCGACGCACGATTCCGGGCCGATGCGGCCCAGCCCGATCCGACGCACGTTCCGATCCGATCCGATTTCCCGACTCCATGCTGATTGGTCTCGCACGTTTTTTTTCTCCCCCTTCCTTGCCGCTCCTCCCCCATCGGCGCTGATGTGTCCGTGGTCGAGAACTGGCCCAATCCGGCCTAACCCAATTCAGCGGCCCCTTGAGTTGGCTTGCACGGTGGAGACGCTCGTGAAGGAATGTGCCCAGGAGGCCTCAGACCCCGGAGGATCCGCTTCCAAGCCTGGCCTGGAGTTCCACCGGCTGCCAGGCCTTGGATTCATTGGCGGTGGTTCCTTATCCTACGCCCTCACCCTAGTCCTGACTCGTTCGGGGGCGGCAAAGAGGGGGGTGATGACTAGGGGGGGTGGATATCATCGCGGGGGCCATGATATTTCCCGGGATTTCATGGCGCCTCTCCTTGTTTCATTACGTCCTTGGCCCCCCCGCTGGGCCGCGCACATGCCGCCGGTCATGATTTGCACCCCCCCCTCTTGGACAACCCCCTCTTGGCCGCTCCCGACTCGTCCACACGAGAACCTCCCAGGAGCCGCCTCCCAGCATCACCGCAGGCAGGCTGACGGGAGGACGAGCGGCGGGAGCGGGGCTGCCCTCGTCGGAGGCGCCGACATCAAGAGCCCTTCGGACCTCGCCTGCTGAGCGGGGCCAGCCCGCGGCAGCGTCGCCGCGGCAGGCGCGCGCTTGTCTCGGCCAGTTTTTGCAGGGTCCGTGTCCATCCGAACGATCCGAGTCGGCATCAATGTCGGCCAGCCCGATCCGATGCGATTCTGATCTTTTGACGATCCGATGCGGCCCGGTGCTCCCGCGGACACTGTTATGCATCCGGGCCCGGCCGATTCGACCCGATCTCGACTCTACGTCGCGCGCTGCGCTCCGATCCGGCACACGTTACGATCCGACCCTGTTTCCTACAATGCCTCGGGATGCGGATGCCATTCGTTGAACCAGCGAGTGCACAGCTGTTCACGACTTGTTGTCCATACCGTGGGCCGCGTTCATCGAGGAGGGGTAGGGGGAGGGCGGATGAGGAGAAGGAGGATGAAGGCAGGAAGATGAGGAGGAGGAGGAGAAGGAGGAGGAATGAGGTACTGCACACAGAGTAGCTCCGTGGGTCAATGCGACTCGTAGCGGTGCTCGAAGAAGCCGTGAGCTTTCTGTTTGGTACGAGGGCGCTCCTACAAGGCATGCGGAAATGACGATCTCGCGGTCCGTTTATGCTCGCACGGCTCTGCAAGACGCCGGCGAGCTATATTTCTCAGCACGTGTATCGGCACTCATCCGCGCGTGCGCCATCTTTGTGTAAGTCACGCGAGTGGGAGCGAACAGGAGAAGCACGAAGGTGGTAGCGAAGAAGCAGAGGGAGCAATGTTCCCATCAATGCTGCGAGAGCGGTAGATGTGCATTCTGGTCGTTGCCTCTGTGTTCGGACACATTCGTTCGCGTCGCATCCAGTTGTTCAACGAGTGGTTGCGTTTCCCTACGCCGACGCCATTCCGCGTGCAGTTATTCCGCGGGTAGTACCGATTTCGTTTCTGGCTCAAGGAGGGCTCTTACGGGCGCAGTAGATATCCATTGTAGGCACGGACGTGTTAAGCGGTGAACGGTTCAATGTCGATATTTACATGCGGCCGTGTCGACTAGTAATTATTTCGTTACGGACCGAATTGATTCAGGCAGTACGTTTGTTGCTGGTACCGATACCGATACTGGGTGCTAATTTTTCGCGCGCGAAGGACATGTTTTTATTGTGTGCTCCGTATGTTTGTGCATACGTGCAGAGAGCGACGATTGGAAGGGATGCGCGCGATCGCTCCGCTGGACGCCGCACACGTTCTGGGCGAAGAGTACCAGAAGTATCGAAGACGCTAACGCTTATTGGGGGCCTCTGTGGGGACTTTGAAAAGTCCCTTGGGCCGTATGGGAGTCCTCAAGGGCCGTTTTGGTGGTAACTTGGGAATCCCTGGGCCAACGTAGTCAGTGTGGCCAGTTGAGACAAGACATCAGCGGGAACCTTTTGGAAGGGCGGGAAAAGATAGTTAAAATTCTTGACGCTTCGCGTATACCCACCAGGTCCGTAGCCCCTTTGGCTCAAGAAGCCGCTCTGGATCAAGCCGCGTGCCGCCAGGAGGCCATCACCTCCCTTGCGGAGTCTCACGTGCAGGCAATGAGCGAGGACAGACTAAACACCTCTACTGCGGTTGGTGCAGACAACCCCTTGGGTACGAAAGACGCCGACACGCGTTTTGGTGACCCGAATGTGCCTGACCTCGCTACCAAAGACGAGGACGGCGAAGACGAAATCCTTCCCACTGAAAAAGCGGACTCAGCCGACTTTGGAGGCCCCCAAGAGTCTCCTCCTCCGGGATCCTGTACGGGCTCGGCCACGGAAGTTGAAGACGATGGCCCCGGCGACAAGCCGCCTCAGCAAAGCCCAACGGCAGACAGCATGGAACCCAGCTCCGACCACGACCCGATAGCCGCCTGGGGTGGTACAGCCAACACCGAGCAGAACGCCAGTGAGACCAGGGGACCAGATCATGAAGAAATTGCCCGAGACAGAGGTACTACGCAGGACCTCCGCCCCCCACTACGTAACCCACAGGCACTTGGCCATAGGCTTGCCTACTCTGGCGCAACGGAGCGACGCGCACTCAACCAGCTGACCGAGGCCCCATGTACAAGGCCTGGTTGGGCACCGTGGACTTGGAGCGCCGCGGAGAGTTGCCCGCCAAGCGCATCACCAGGAGTTGGGTGGAGTATTCTGTGCTCTGTGGACGGCCTACACAAAAGGCATCCGGATCCCTGGGACCAGGGAACCCAAGTCAGACCCGAGGCTGCACTCGGACGCGACCATCAACAAGTTTTTGGATGACTGGAAGCGCCGTGGATACGATGCCTACGTGATGGACAGGAAGTATAACTTCCACATCGATTGGGCAACGGTGCGGGCCGAATACTTGCGCCACACCTGGCCCGACGGCACGGGCAAGGGCAACCACCAGCAGAGCAGCTGGCACGACCGGGCGACGAGCTCCTGGGACGCCTGGGACAATTGGCAGAGTGACTGGAGCGCTGGCTGGCACGACGACCGGTGGCAGTCAGGAGGCAAGCGTGGTGGCGGCAGGCCAGACGATCGTGGCGAAAAAAGGCAACGATGGGGCGACTGAGCTCCCCTCCCACCCATCCCATCCCCTAGAGGGACAGGTGTAGCGTCCGAGTTTTCACACTTCGCGCAGCCTTCAGCTGCCTCCCTGGGCTCTCTCAACCCGTGTGGCGGCCTTGCTGCCGCCCTCCCTGGTACACGCACTTCCTGCCTTAGGACCCAAGTGTGTCTACCAGCAATACCATCTGCATGGCAGCGCGGGGGAGTGCTGCGTGCAGACCTTAGTTGGCCCTCGGCCCCGCTGTAGTTGTTCTCACTTCTGGCCCGGTCGGATCCCGTCCCCGGCCGTGCGGCTTCGTGACCGACGCAAGTGCCTCGCCTCGTCTCTGTCCTGAGCCGCGCTTTCGCCCCCTGGGTTCCTACTCAAGTACAGCGGCCTTCAGCTGCCCTTCAGAAACTACACTCGTGTGGCGGCCTTCCGCCGCCCTCCCTGGCACGTGCACATCCTGCCTTTGGACCCAAGTGTGTGTACCAGCAATACCGTCTGCATGGCAACACCAGTACGTGTTGCGTGTAGTCATAGTGGCCCCCGGCCCCGCTGCAGCTGGTTTCACCTTGCCAGGCTCGCCCCGGCCCCGCGGTTCTGTGACCGACGCAAAGATGGCTTCGCCTCGTCACCCTCAGAGCCGCGCTCTCGCTCCCTGGGTTTTCCAAGATACTACGGCCTTCAGCCGCGCGTCTCCGCCTTCCCTGGGAGCGACCCTGGGATTGGGCTTATCGTCAGTGGGTCTCAACGTTGCTCAGGCGGTCTCCGTGCGTTGTGGTTCGCCCCGCTGCGTTGGCTGGAGTGCCCACCCGGTCCGCTGCGGCCGTGCTCGGACTCTGGGTCGCAGGTGCGATCCCGTGCGTGACTTGCCACAGTTTGGCAACGGTTGGCCCAGGCCGCGCCCACACCGGTGGCTAGTGGTGCACCGCTCGCCGCAAGGATCCGCGCGCACTGACGTCACCCCATCGTCGCTCCCACGCTCAACCTTGTTGAGCGGTCACTTCCTGGGCTTCTTCGTGACTACGGACGGTTGCTTGCGCTGCAGCGGGCATGCGGCAGCGCAGCTTTCTCAGAGCGCTATTTCCACCATTTCTGGTCCGTCAGAGTCTCCTGGAGAGCTGCTCTTTGTTATGTCACTTAGTTGCTTCCTGGTGCACGCCCTGTCATCTTCGGTTAGTGTCTCGCGCCGAGGTCGGGAACAGGTGTACCTTCCGCACTGCGTTACATCATGTCGTTGATCTTTCGCGTGCGAACGCATCTTTCCGCAGTTGGTTTGAGGGTCGACGTGCATTGTTGTCACTGACTTCAGTCGTGCCTTTACAGCCGCGTTGATGCGCACTCTGAAGCTGCGACGGTTCGCTGGCACCGTCAGAGCCCCTTCTTCCTGCAGGATGGCTGCGTCAGCTCTCTCGCCTACGGTCTCGCTCATGCCCGGCAGACACCCTGGGCTCTCTGACACTCTTCTTGCACGGAGTCAAGATCCCCACTGCCTTGTGGTCGTCGGACCGGACACGACCCTTGACTGGGGGTGTGCATCGCGCCATTTTGGCAGCGTCATTCCTGCTCCCTGGGTGCCTGTTTCCCCTCAGACTCCCTGGGCTGCAGCTTGCACCGCCGCCTGATCCGCGGCCCCCGCGCGCGCCCAGCTAATTTGTTACGGCCGCAGCCCGACCGCGACCTGCCGCCGCCGGCGCTTCCGCCTGCGGCTGTATAGAGCAGGTCCGTAGCCCCTTTGGCTCAAGAAGCCGCTCTGGATCAAGCCGCGTGCCGCCAGGAGGCCATCTTTCTCCCAGTCCCGCACTCTACGTCTCCGTTCTTCATTCCTTCAGCACCCTCCCGGCATGGCCGCTGGCGCCAGCGGCAGCGGCGGCTGGCAGGCGCGAGGGGCGCCCGCCGCAGGCCTTTCTGGCCGCCGGCCACTGTCTGGAGGGCGACAGGCCGGCTGGTGGCCCTTCGACCTTTGGGCTCAGGCCGCCGCGCAGCTCTCTTCCTCGCCTGGGGGATGCGCCGCCGGCTGGGCCCCGCGCCGCGACGTGCCCGCGTCTTCTGCAGTCGGCTGGCCGGCTGCCGCCGCTCGCGGGCCCCACGCGGAAGCCGCAGGCAGGCCGCCGCCGCCAGCTGGCCGGCATCTGGCGACAACCTCGACACGGCGGAGGCGGCAGAGAGCCAATGCGGCGGCGCGATGGAGGGGCGCCACGGCGGCCGGCGCCGCCGCCACCCCTGCGGCCGCCGGCGCCGCGGCTGCCGCCGCCGCCGCCGCCGCCGTGACGAAGGCGGCCGCCGCGGCGGCCGCGGGCCACGCAGCCGGCGCCGCGGCCGCCGTGGCCCACGCGGCCGCTTTCGGGCCCGCCGCCGCGGGCGCGCGCCGCGGCCGCCGCGCAGCAGCAGCAGCAGCAGCAGCAGCAGCAGCCGCTGCAGCTGCACCTGCAGGAGCAGCAGCAGCGGCAGCAACGACAGCAGCAGCAACAACAGCCACAGCAGCAGCGGCAGCAGCAGCAGCCGCAGCAGCAGCACCTCCAGCAGCAGCCGCAGCTGCTGCAACTGCAGCCGCAACAGCAGCGACAGCAGCAACCACAGCAGCAGGGCAGCAGCAGCAGCAGCAACAACAGCCGCAGCAGCAGCAGCAGCAGCAACAGAACCCAGCAGCTGCAGCAGCAGCAGCAGCAGCCGCAGCAGCGGCAGCAACAGCGGCAGCACCCCCAACCACAGCCACAGCAGCAGTTACAGGTGCTGCAGCAACAACACCCCCCTTAGCAGCCACAGCAACCGCCGCAGCACCCACAACCACAGCCGCACCACCAGCAACAGGTGCTGCAGCAGCAGCAGCAACAGCAGCCCCAGCAGCAGCAGACCCTCCCCGGGGACGAGAGACCCGCGAGCCTCAAAGGACCCTCTCTGACGACCAGAAGGAGGTACCCCCTGTTCCCTGACAGCCTCCTAGGCACTTCTGGGAGCCAGCAGAACCCACGAGAAAACTCAGAGGTACACTTGCTCCCTCAGCAGCAGCAACAGCAGAGAAAAGGAGAGGGAGGCCGCGGCGGAGTCGGCGGAGGCCGCGGAGGCCGCGAAGTATCGGGGGCCCGAGGCGGAAGCCTCTGAAGGTGCGGAAGTGGCACAAGCCCTCATCCGTGTCTCTGGATTAGAACTGGGCGGGCAGGGGGTGGCCCCCGAAAGTGCTGACGGCAGCCGCAACAGTCAGCTGAGCGAGATCCCGGAACAGCAGGGGCTCGCCTGCCACACCGTGCCACCCCCACCTCCCCCTCAAAACAATCAGACCGTCAGCAGTCCTCTGGGAGCGCCACAGACCCAGCAGGGGGACCACGGACCAACCGTCCAGACGCAGGACAGCGAAGCCATCCACTGGCTCGTCGGGAGAAACCCTTTCGCGCCGATTCGCCCCCCTTCCCCTGCCAGTGAACCCACTCTAATGGACGGCGAACCCCGGGCGCTCTCTCCAGATGTCCAGGGCGCGACTGACAAGGAATGCGCTCCGGCAACGGAAACCGGGTCGCCGTACGCGCGCGCGATCGGCGCAACCAGCGGCGCCCCCGACCCGGCGAGAGTCCTGCGTTGACCGAAGGGGGCGCACCCGGGAGCGACGGATGGCACAGGCCCGAAGGCGAACGCCAGCGAAAGGGGCCTCTCCCCACGCACCACAGGGCAGCGTCCGCCCTGGCTGCCGGAGACGATCCGACCCCCGCCTGGCGGCCAACCACGCGGGCCGCCTCTCCCCGCAGAACCCCGGAATTGTCGCGAGCAGATCGCGAGCCCTCCGGCCAGGACAGCGAGGCCGGCACGCTGGAGACTTGTGGCCAGGATACACGGCAGCACCAATGGCCTGACCCGCGCCAATGGCCAGAGCCCACGGACCCAGACACGGGACAGCAGCTGTACAAAATAGAAATCAACAACATCCAGTGGGACCTACCCGGGGAGACACCCGGCGAGGCGATAAGGCGGCTCCAAGTCACACTGGGAGCAATGTTCACTGGCACGCTTTCGCCAAGCGGCAGCCCGTGCCTGGCAGCAAAGGCGCGCTCGACCCGCTTCGTCGCGACCCGCAAATCTGCCACCTCTTCCTGGAATCCTTCCGCAGCCACAAGTGCGACGTACGGGTCGTCAGCGACGCGCGGGGCCTCGACGTCGACTGGACTCGGCCGCGGCATCTGCACCCGGGTCGCAGCGGCGGAGCGAGCAGGGATCACCACGCGGCAGAGGGCCACCCGGACACCCAGGCACCCAGGAAGGGCAATCAACAGTGGCGGGCCGTCTCCCCACAGTAGCCGTTGCTGCCCCACCTCGCGGCATCGCACGCGCGGGGATCAGGTGCGAAGAGGGTGGTCACTGGCAGCAGGCCCGTTGCTGCCCAGCAAAACGCGGCCTGCGAAAGGGATGCATCCGGACCCAGAGGCCCTGGGCGCACGCGGGGGCTGCCGCACCTCGGGCCCAGGGCCTCCCCAGGGGGGTCAAGGCACCCTCGCATCCCCGTTCTGGCTGCCAAAGGCTTTTCTTCGCCTCCCCCCGTGCTCGCTTCGTCTTGGCCGCTACCGGACACAGCGGCCCTGGACGCACGCGGGGGCCTGCCTGCACCACGGGCCGGGGCCCCCCGCCGGGGCTCAAGGCACTCTCGCACCCCAGTTCTGGCAGCCAAGGGCCATCCTTCGCCCCCCCCCGTGCGCGCTTCGTCTTCACGGCGCCCACTGTCATCAATTGCAGCGCTGAGAGCAGAGGCGGAGGCACTATCCAATCATAGATGGGGCTCTCGCAGACACACTTTCCATCAAATCGCGTTCTGCGGCGGTTAGCTGCACCCCCCGTGTCAACGAAAGGTCGATGTATCATAGATGGGGCTCTCGCAGACACACTTTCCATCAAATCGTGTTATGCGGCGGTTAGCTGCACCCCCCGCGTCAACGAAAGGGACCGCCACCGAGCTCCGCGACCCTGGACGCACGCCGGGGCTGCCTGGACCACGGGCTCGGGGCCTCCCACGGGGGCACAAGGCACTCTCACATCCCTGCTCCGGCTGCCAAGGGCCGCCCGTCGCCCCCCCCCCCGGGCGCGCTTCGTCTTCACAGCGCCCACTGTCACCGGTTGCTGCGCTGAGAGCAGGTGCGCGAACGGCGCACACCTGGCTGCAGCTCCTCCCCGCCCAGCATGGCGGCAGTCAACGAAAAGCACCTCAGACCGTCAGGTTGTCAATGGCTGCAAGTACTGTTCCCGCTCGACGGAGTCAGCGAATGGGGCCGCCACTGGGCTCAGCCTCCCTGGACGCACGCAGGGGCCTGCCTGGACCACGGGCTCGGGGCCTCTCACGGGGGCTCAAGGCACTCTCGCATCCCTGCCCTGGCAGCCAAGGGCCGCCCTTCGCCACACCCCCGTGCACGCTTCATCTTCGCAGCGCCCACTGTCACCAGATGCTGCGCCGAGAGCAGGCGCGTGAAGGGTGTACACTGGCTGCTGCTCCTCCCCGCCCAGGATGGCGGCAGGTGGCCAACGTGTAGTGGGGTCTGGGTGCGTGCCCCGCGCCCCGCGGGTTCTTCCCGGGGCTCTCGCATACTGGCGCTGTCCTCCATGGGGTGTCTGCTGCTGGGCTCGGGTCCGCCCTGGGGCTCAGGTACTCTTGCATCCCTGTGCTGTCGGTTCAGCGGTGGCGGAGGCACCATCCTTGCAATCGCGATCCACAGGCTCCAGCGCATCGCCAGGATGTGGGATGCTAAGTTGGTGCACGCGTCGTCAGTGGCAGCGCTGGGTTGTAAAATGTTTCCTAGCGGCGGGCAGCTGCCCCCCCCCCCCCGTCCTTCCACGCAGGTGCCCGCGGCGAGTAGCTGCGACCCCCAGGAGATCAGCGGCGAGTAGCTGCGACCCCCGAGGAGATAAAAGGGACAGCATAGCGGCGATCAGCTCCCCCACCACTCTCAGCGGCAAGTGCGCTCACTGTCATCAATTGCAGCGCTGAGAGCAGAGGCGGAGGCACCTTCCAATCATAGATGGGGCTCTCGCAGACACACTTTCCATCAAATCGTGTTCTGCGGCGGTTAGCTGCGCCCCCCGTGTCAACGAAGGGTCGATGTAACACAGATGGGGCTCTCGCAGACACACTTTCCATCAAATCGCGTTCTGCGGCGGTTAGCTGCACCCCCGTGTCAACGAAAGGTCGATGTAGCATAGATGGGGCTCTCGCAGACACACTTTCCATCAATCCGTGTTATGCGGCGGTTAGCTCCACTCCCCAAGAGGCGCATCCTGTTGCTGGCTCACACTATGGAAATGGTGCCTTGCGGCGGTTAGCTGCACCCCCCCCTCTCTCAGCGCAGGTGCTCTCGGCGAGCAGTGCACGTTCAACAGAGACCTCAGCTGCGAGTAGCTGCACCCATCGATGTATATGTATCCTAGGAGCGGTTATCTGCGACCCCCCTTTCCTCCACGCAGGTGATTGCGGATAGCAGCTGCGATCCGACCCCCGCGAATGACCCAGGAGATGACCATGGCTCCTAGCCCTCGGATTCGGGGCCTGGCCGAGGGGTGCGGCGGTGCTTCTCCTCGCCTCTCCCCTCTCGGGCCGAGGGCGGGTGCCCCCCGCCCTCGGCCTCGGGGCCTGCCAGACGCGCTATCAAACGTCGGGGTGGTCGCCCCCCCTCCCAGGGCCGCCCGTGTTCCACGCTTCGTGGTCTGGCTCCCCCTCTCTGCGGAGTGTGCTTCGGCCCTGGAGGACCTTGTCGCGTGCGTGGGGTCTCGGGTCTTGGGGACGGCGGACTGGGCCAGGCTTGCCTCGTGGCCCACGCGCCCTCCACAGCGCAGCTCCCCCAGGCGCCCCGCCCTTTGACACCGCAGGAGGCAGCACTACCACCAGTGCCGCCCACCCCCCCTCCCTCCTTCGCTGGCGGTGCGTCCCCGCCTGCGGACCCTCCCCCCCCTCTCTGAGGCCTGGCGCCGTGCCGGCACGCGCTGCGTGGCCCACAGTCGCTTGCTCCCCCCTTGCCCTGTGGAGTGGTCACTCGGGTGCTGGGTCGCCACGGAGTGGTTCAGCCTTCCGCAGCAAGACAGCACCCAGGCTCCCACCAGCTGCCGGCCAGTGCGCCGCCTGATCCGCGACAGCTGCTTGGCTTGCAGACGTCGTCGCGGGCGTTCGGAGTCTGGCGCCCCACGGGCGACTCACTCCACCGGCCCCCCACTTGCCCCCACTGCAGCAGGACCCCCCTGGCAGGCTGCGCAGGCGCTTCACCACTAGACGGCGGTGCTCCACCTATGCGGATCTCTTCGCGTCAGGGATCGGCATCGCAGTTGCGCCTTGGGCACAGCCGCATGGCTCCACCTGGCACTGGGAGGCGGATTACTGAGGTCTGGGCGCCGTGTGGCTCAGCCTGCTACGCCTGTACAGCCCTGGGTTTTCTTCTGTTTCGCACACTTTGCCGCTTGTCCACCTCGGTTCACACTGCGGCGCCTATGTGCGTTTGCTTGGAATGTAGTTCAGCTTGTTCTGTGCATGTGCAACTGCGCTTGTTGTGCAGGTGCGAACCGGCTTGCCAACGTGGCGGCGGTGTTCGCAAATTCGCATCGTGCCGCACGCCCCGGACTTTGCCTCTCGCCGCGAGACCGTTGTCGCGCGGCCGCCGACCAAAAAGTATACCCACCAGGCAGCGACCTTCGCGCAGCTGGTGAAGGGGTCGGCCCTCTGGAGTCTTGGGGCCTTCCCCGTGGTGCACGGGATGGTGGCTCAGCCTTCCCCGGGTTTCGAGTGGCTCAGCCTTCGCAGCCGCGGCCGCTCCCCCGGCCCCCTCCCATCCTCCAGGCAGGTTTACGACGTTCTTCGGCAGCACAACTCACCTGGTTCGCACACGCCGTTGGCGCGACCTGGGCTTGGCGCCCCACTGGCGACTCGCCCATCGCTTACCACCCCTGGACGCCCACCTGGCATGCTGGACACGCAGTCATCGCCACACTCGTCCTCGTGCTTCGAGCGGGCTTTGCCTCACGGCACACCCCTAATTCCCCGGCGTTTTGCTGGGCTGCAAGTGCCTGAGTTTCCCTGGACGCCCTCAGCTTGCCAGCTCTTCCGCGCAGCCTGCCGCTGCTTGGTGAGTGGGCCGGCCGGCCTGCGGCGCGTTTAGTAGCTAATTCGGCCGCTCCCTTGTCCCGGAGCGCTTCTGACTCCGCTAGCGCTCTCGCTGGTGGACGCGACGGAAAAAGTATACCCACCAGGTTTTGGATCTTATTGACGGCGCGCAGCTCTCCCGATTGCGCTCGCCAACAAAAAAGTATACCCACCAGTCGCATCATGTTTGTCTCCCTCCTGCTCGTTCTTGTCCTCTTTTCGCCATTATTCCTCCGTGCGCTAATTTAGGCCGCTGCTTGCTTGCAGTGCCCCGGACGCCGCCTGACTTTACTTCGCCGCGGTCGCGATCAGAAAATTATACCCACCAGCCTCGCTTCGTCTTCCTCGGCGCTACTTTAGGCCGCTGCTAGTTTGCAATTCCCTGGACGCCGCCCGACCTTTTCTCGCCGCGGTCGCGATCAAAAAGTTATACCCACCAGCCCATCCAGACACGACGGCCAGGTGAGTTGCCTTGATGAGGGCAGCGTAGGCGTTCGAGCTCAATGTGGGTTTTCTTGGGGTCCTTTTTTCGGCACATGTTGACGTGCCACAGGTATGCAATCGGGGAGGGGTTTTTGCCTTCTTCCGGATGTGAGGGGAAGAGGAGGAGGAGAAGGGGAAGACGGAGAAGGAGAAGGAGAAGGAGAAGGAGGAGGAGGAGGAGGAGGGGGAACGAACGAAGCAATACGATTACAATTTTTTACTACTAGCACTAGACAAGTTGCCCCTTTATTTGAAGTCTTTGAGGATTGGCTATTCTCCAGGTCTTCACGTCATGGCTCACGGCGGTCCAATTGGGCAATATGATGTACCAAGAGATCGCGTCTGGCCACCATGCTGCATTGTTTCTGCAAGAACATGTTCCACGAAACAACGTCCGCTGATGACTTACATCCATGTTGCACAATGGGCACCGCTCCCGACCACGAATTCGTTGCATGAATGTCAGCGTGCCGATGCGACTTACATGATTGGCGGGCCGCAAACAGTACGGCACGGCGGAAAAGAGAATTTGGAACGGTTCTCGCTCGCTTGGGGCATTCGATAATCAAATGTTGCACAACAAATTGCACGTGGTTTTTTATAAGCAAACCATGTCGCGCACATTACAGTATTGCCTCGACACAAAGACGCGGTCGTACGCCAGCCATTTGTGCAAGCGCAACACAGATTAGATTGTGCACCAACAGGTTATAGCGCGTCCATTGTATGTGTTGTCTTATCGGAGCTACGGTTGCAGATCTTATATTGCACTGAATTCTGGTATTCCGAATTAACAAACACCTCTAGACGTTTCGCATGGCCCCCCCAGTCCGTCCAGACACAATGCCCAGGCGAGTTGCCCAGATCGGGGATGTGGAGGAGCATGCAGTGGAATAAAGGGTTGGGTAAGACGTCCTACCCCAAGAGGGGGAGGATGGAGGAGGAATTGTTGTCGCTTCGCGAATCCCCACCAGCCCATCCAGAAACGATGCCCAGAGGAATTGCCTCGATCAGAGAAGTGGGCAGCACACAGAGGAAGCCATTATGAGACATCTTGGGATATCTTGAGCCATCTTGGAGGTCATTTTGGGCTCTCCCAGACGCTCTTGGAGTCATCTTAATCCGTGCCCCCCCCCAAGAGGCCTCCATGTGGCTAAAACCTGTGTAGAATCAATGATTAGGCATTCTCGCCGAGGCCTCTTGGAGCATCTTGGGTGCATCTGGGGGGGCTCTTGGGGCCTCTTGGGGGTCTCTTGGGGGCCTCCGGGGGGCCTCTTGGGGGCCTCTTGGGGCCATTTTGGGGCCATCTTGGGACCTCTTGGGGCTTCCTGGGCGCTTCTTGGGGCCATCTTGGAGGAGATCGATCAAACAAGAGGGGGGGTTTAATTAGCGTCCCCCCTCGGAAGCCCCTAAAATCGCCTCTTGGACCCCTCTTGGAACGCTCTTGGAGTGCTCTTGGGCGCTCTTGGGGCCGTCTTGGGGCTCTTTTGGGGCTCTCTTGGGGCCCTCTTGGGCCATCTTGGAGCCATCTCCAGGCCTCGGATGGCCATCGGAAGCGAAAAGGCGAGAAAGCAAAAATCATTGATTTTCCTTAGGTTTTGGGACGATTTTGGCCTCTTCGGGGCCTCCTTGGGGAGCTGTTTGGCCACTTGGAGTTATCTTGGGGCCGTCTTTGGGCTTCTTGGAACCATCTTAGGAGCCATCTCGAGCGATCTTGCGCTATCTTGAGCCATCTTGGAGCTCATCTTGGGTTCTCTGAGGCGCTCTTGGAGCCGTCTTGGGCCATCTGGGACGCTCTAACTACCAGCGGCCCCCCCCGTCCAGGTCCAGGGGAGGGGGTAGGGGGAGGGGTAAACCCCTCCCCAAGGGGGAAGAGGGAGGGGTGGAAGAGGATCTGTTCTAGACCACCTACGCCCAGAGGGCTGGTGGGATTGAGGTAGCAATAAGAGGAGGAGAGGGGGGAGAAGAAAGAGGAGCAGGGATAGGTGGAGGGGACAAGCTAGGTGCGCTCACGCTTCATCTGACATCCGATCCTTGCTTGTCATCCCTTCCCATGGCGCTGATTCCTCTTTATCCGCGGACTCGTGTCATGGCCGACTTGCGATTCACACAAAAAGACCACTTCGTGTTATGCGCAATCGGAAGAAGGGGAACTGCAAGTACAGGAGGAGGTGGCGTGTGACCACGAGGATGAGCGCGAGGGAAAGGAGTAGTAGTAGTAGTAGTAGTCGTCGTAGTAGTCGTAGTAGTCGTAGTAGTAGGAGAGTAGAGTGGAGTAGAGTAGAGTAGTAGAGTAGTAGAGTAGTAGATAGAGTAGTAGTAGTAGCAGCAGCAGTAGTAGTAGCAGTAGTAGTAGTAGTAGAAGTACTGCTTCCTACTACTACTATTAGTATCACTCCTACTACGACTACTACGACTACTACTACTACTATTATTACTACTACTACTACTACCTACTACTACTACTACTACTACTACTACTACTACTACTACTACTACTACTACTAT
>CAUYUJ010017820.1:165460-185460 GCA_963575745.1 Prorocentrum cordatum
AGTGTAGTAGTAGTAGTAGTAATAGTAGTAGTAGTAGTAGTAGTAGTAGTAGTAGTAGTAGTAGTAGTAGTGATAGTAGTAGGTAGTAGTAGTTAGTTAGTTAGTTTGTTAGTTACTTTTAGTTAGTTTGTTAGCTAGTTAGTTAGTTAGTTAAGTAGTAGTAGCAGTAGTGGTAGTAGTAGTAGTAGTAGTAGTAGAAGTAGAATGATAATAGTAGTTGTAGGAGTAGAGAAGTAGAATTGGTGGCAGTATATATATATATATATATATATATATATATATATATATATATATATATACACACACATACATATATACATACATGTGCATATATGAAAATAGAGAGAGAGAGAGAGAGAGAGAGAAGGAAAGAGAGAGACCAATCCATGCGATTGCCATTCATTTCAAAATATCATTCAGTCTCGACCATGAATGCAAATGCGTTAGATAATTCAGAGTGTTGGTGGTCTTAATCAGAACCGTTAGTATTAAAAAAGGTTTTCTCAGTGATTGCATTAAGACATAAGTTTTGGGAATCACATCTTGCATTATAGAACTAGTTTTTCTTCACCGTTTCTCTTGTTATCAATAAGTTGTTTCGTAATTCAGATTAGAGATGGCGAAGAGCAGTTGGTGTCCAAAACAATTCGTAGGCAGGGTGTCGATGGTAATTATGGTCAGCATTATCGATAGACATAGAGTATGGTATTAAAAAAATAGTTTAAATTTAACGGTCATTATTTTCAGATTGAAGCTTGGAACTAGTGTATGTATTATATTACATAAAAATTTGGATTTGTTTAGGATCGGAAATATAATTTAATTCTTACGATTTATTTTGTAGAAATTATATGAATCTCGATGATTTTAAGATTTTTTAGTTTTTTCCGGTTGGTAATTCGCGTTGGACGGTGTAGTATGTTCCTAGATTCGCGAAGAGTTCACAGAGATTTATTATTACTTGATACATTACGAATTCGATTGATTTATCAGTATGTTAGACCCTAAGATATAATGGTTGTTTTATATTTGTTTTAAATGTGTGTTATGTTTATGGATTAGTTGCATCACAGAATAGAATACCGTCTGTAAGTTTTTTCATATACATCAAAGTGCATATTGTTATCGGTTGATTGTGTCCAGAATGTTTTTTTCACAAACTTTTGGGCATAATTGAGTTCAAGATTTGATTTTGTAATCGTTTTCCCATTTTCTGCCCGCAGAGATACAGCCAATTTGAGTTCACCGCATTGTATTTGGTTTTAGTTTTCCGTGTTCTGATGTTATTGTTTTTATCGATTGTTATTTGTTCATGTTTGTTCCCTTCTTATTTCCGATATTGGAAGATCCGTGCTTTCATTGTGCGTCTGACCAACTTGTGCGTTCGGCATTGGATCGTACAAGATTCGTTTTGAATCGATTCTCACGGCTGAAAATGTTGTGTTTCAGCACTTTTGCTGTAAATTGTTTCGTCCTGATTTTGCGATAAGATCGTGTGAGTCACAGTTTTTCAGTTGGCGTGTGCTTTCGTGTGATCATCGTCCTCCTTTTTTCCTTGGGTGCCTCACGAGCGGATTATGAGCGGTGCCCGGTCTGCAGGCGTTTTCTTGCCGTACATGTTTGGCGTTGTTTGTTTTTCATTGTTCACGGTCTATTTTTGCTTATTTGTTTTCGTTTTGCTTGTGTTTTTGTCTTTGTTTTTCTTTTTTTTTTTTTGCGCGTTGTTCTTCCAGCATTGCGCTTGAGTTTGTTTCAGTGCAATTTTTTATTTTAGATTTTGTTTCCTTGTTCTCATTTTTCCCAGCAAATTTCGAATGAATTGTTATTCTCGTATGTTTTCAAATAATTTTGAACATCATGTTTCTGAATAAACGGGCAATGTTTTGTAGAAAGATTTCTCGTAACCAAATAACGATGTTTGTTTTTAGAACGTAAAAACAAACATTTATTTTTAGAAATGCATGAATCATCTCGTTGGTGACTTAACGGAAGTTTGTAGTTTTCGATATAAATTATCTACTAGTTATTTTCGAATTTTGTCGTCTCGAATTCTCATCCTAATTGTCGAATCGATAAACAAACCAGGATCAATTCATAAATTCGAAACTATGACCCACAAAAAACAATTGCAATCCCAAAAAGATGTTCATAATATTAAGTGAATCTACACGCGAGAACGGGATCACATTTCGACGATATTGAACGAACAATTATTTGAATGAAAACGAACCTAGATTGCACGTATCAATGCGAATTTTTTTTCGCTTGGCTGAACAAAGTTCTGCAGTACCACGGCACTATTGCAATTCAGACATTAAAATTGAAGGACAAGGAAAAATTTCAATACGGAACGGCGGTTTCCGGAACCAGGTGAGCGGCAGGCGGACCGTTCCCGATGACGTTCATAAATGCATTGGCAAAACTTTTTGAAAGTTGTAGATATAAGTTTTGAAGAGACACGGTTTATATAATTTCAAATCGTTAGGATTTACATTCGGAAATGTGCAGAAGCAGAGCTATGGTGATGAGTCGCAGCAGACAATTCAAAGCAAGTTTGAACGAGTATGGTGGGAACGAACACGCGGTATAGCAGCGTATTTGTTTTTGATCAGTGTTTTCGTGTTTACAAATAGAAACGGATCGAAATTGAACATCAAGATTGTGAAGTTCCAGTCATTATCAAAACATTAGGATTGTAATTAACATCGAACGTTTGAGAGATAATCTGAATAAACGGTCATTGCACATTTAACGTTCCGATGTTTTTCAATATTATGCTATTATCAAGTTTCATTTTTTGTTCTGCAAAAAATGAGGAGAGTGAACCCAAATGTTTTCAGACGAGCGGCCGCGCGCCAGTTCGCAGGGCCAGACAAGCTGGATTTTGAAATTGGGTTTTTTCAGCAGCCAATCCGGCCCAGTACAGAGTCTGCACGAACGATTTCGAGATCGACACGCCGGCCGATCGCACAGGAAGAGGCGTCGGAAAGTCATAAATTTGACGCAGAATCGCAAGCGCAACGCAACAAGCACCGTTAATTCTAACGCGTCATATTGCATTGCAACCGTGCATTTCTATCGGCTCACAATTTTTACATTGGTCGCTTTGCGCCGAATGCGCCAAAGGAACAAAAAGTTTAAAAACAAATAAAAGAAAAATTAAGAAGAAAATACATGAAAAAAAACAAAATAATAATAAAAAAAAATAATAATAGAAAAAATGAACGTTTGATGCTCACAAGCAATTATTTTCATCACTCCGCCGGTCAGGGTCATGGGATTTCCGAGCCAGGGAAAAAGCGACGGTCCTTGCCAGAGTCTCTGCCAGCTCGCAGAGTTGGCAAACGAGCAAAAATTAGCGGAAGCGAAGGACGATTCCGAAGAAAGCGTATTAGAGTGCGTTTGGCCGGCGAAATTGCCGGATTTTCCATATTGCATTCACATTTCGATCCATATCAATAGAGAAGAAGTATTTTGTAGAGATTCTTAAAATCTAGATTCATTCTGTGTTGAGGGCAGGGTTCACGAGCAGATTTTCGAGGCAGTTTCGGTCAGAATTGAGGTTCTGAGGCCGATTCGGTAATTTCCGTCGTTTAGGATTTGATTTTCGAGATTCTCTAATTTAGAATTGTCGTGGTGATGGATCGAAGTTTTGAGTTTGTTGAAGGTGTTTTCTTCGAGGTCGCTCATGGCTCGGCAAGATTGTCGGTGAACTCGAGTGTTGATATCCCGCTCTTACATTTCCAGGCTTGAATTTTCGGTCGCGTTAGCCCGGATTTTTCGAGTCGCCTTAGCCCGAATTTTCGAGCCGCCTTAGCCCGAATGTTTCGAGCCGACTCAGCCTGGAAATTTCTGCCGCCTTACCCTGGATTTTCGGAGCACCTTAACTGGCGATTATCGAGCCCGCTTACCTTCCGTTGTGCTTCCCGCGCTCGGATCGTCGAGGTCGTGTAGGGTTGGATTTTCGAGGTCGCTAGGTCGCTCCGAGTTCGGACTGTCGAGGTTGTTCAGGGTTTTGTTGTTCGGGAAGGCTGACGACATGTAGTGAAATCTAGATTTATATTATGTGGCAGTGGATGTGTATGGAAATCCATTAAATCTACATTTAAATGATGACATATAGATGCGGTGTATGCAAATAATTTCAATCTAGGTTTGAATGATGACAGATAGATGCGGTGTAGACAAATCCTAAAAATTTAGTTTTAAATGGTGAAGCCAGGTCAGGTCTATGCAAATCATTTAGATCTATACCTACATGATGAATATAGATTACGTGTATGCAACTCATTTTAATCTAGATTTAAATGATGAAGATGGAAGGGGGCATGTGGAAATCATCTAGACCCAGATTTAAAGGACTGCATGTAGTGAGTCGACGTGGCCGGCGTTCGATCATTTAAATTTAGATTTCAAGGAATACCAAAACGAGAATCCAGTGCCACTGATATATACATACATACATGCATTTTTGTTTATGTTTGTTCTGGATCAACGTCGGGGTTTTTCATAGATAGGGTTTGTGTATATAATTTGGCATATAATGTGGCGTAAATATTGTTGTTTTTCTCTGAAGTGTTTTGCTTTGGTTCTATTGAAAGTGTCGCTGTAATTCCGTTTGATTCCGGGTTTTTGAATCGCAAATTACAACTTTAATTTAAGGGAAGGGATTTTTAGATTAGCGATCGGAATTAGTTTGTCATTCAAATTGAAGTAATATTTTTTTTATTCAGGATCGCAGATATTGTTGGATTTTTTTATTTAAAAATAATATATAGATGTGTGTGTATATATTTATATATATATAATATAACAACAACATTAGTTGCCGTACTTTGACAACCTAGGTCAGGTGTGTTGTATACAAACCCCGTGAAAACAACAAAGATGGGATTGGTTTTTGAACCATGTTTTTGCACATGGTTGTTTATTCTTCATGAAACAGTTCGAGTACAAGAGATAGAGAGTCGACAGATTCCGTCCTGTCTCTCTCTTCCTTTCGGTTCTACTGTTTTTTCTATTCCGGATTTGTTTTGCCGAGCTGAGAGAATCAGATCATGCGTATTCTTAGATCAAAAGACAGAAATCAGATCATGCATATTCTCAGAGCGAAATTAGTATTTTCTATGTTTAATATGTCGAGAAGTTATAGTTCAGTTGAATTTAGCGATATTTTAGTTTTTCATGTGAAAATTCCGTTTCTGAGGTTTAGAGATTGTGTGGTTTACAGTTTGTAATTTGTTTTAGAGGATAAAATTGTTTTCAACGTTTGTTCGTTGAACTTTATGTTGATGTACGAAGCGTTGACAGAGTTTTATGGTTTGTTGATACACGATGTCGTTCGACTCATGTCTTAGTATGTTTGCCGGTATCATTCGTTTTTTTTTTTTTTTTTTTTTTTTTTTTTTTTTTTTTTTTTTTTTTTTTTTTTTTTTTTTTTTTTTTTTTTTTTTTTTTTTTTTCCATGATTTCAAATGTATATTAAGGTATTTGTTTCCATAATTTTATCGATTGTTCTTTTTACATCGCCATGTGTATGCATTAGTTGTACCATGCATATTCATTCGTTGATTCAACCGAGAAGAGAATCGCATAATTCTAGGTGTAGTTTAGTTTCGTTTCATTCAGATAATTTTTCGTTAAGTATCGTCGAGAATGTGATCCCGTTCTCGTGTATAGAATCGAATTTAGTTCATAATACAGATATTTTTTCATAGGATAATTCAGTTGGTATTGTGTATACATGTTTTTGGGATTGCAGGTTGGTCTTCATGCGTCAGGTCTCCGAGTTTGTGATTTGATTGTGGTTTGTTTTATCGAATAGACAATTTGAATTGACAATTTTTTCGGTTCATGCGTTCTGCAAGTCGATGAGTTGGTCTGAACGTTGTAAGTTTTCAAGAGAATCGTGAGTCATGTATGTTCTTTCAATATCGGATAAGTGTTTTTTTTTGTGTGTGCATGAGTTTTGGCGTCCCTCATGTAAGCGTTTTCCAGAAACAATATGGGTGGCGCCAATTCTAAGGCGTGTTAACATAGAGTAAGCGGAGTGTTTTTTTCTTGCGACGGTACAGAATATCATTGAAATAGTTTGAGAGCGCATGGATATTGTGTTGGCCTGTTTTGTTCCATTACATTGTTCCTGATTTGATCATGCCGCGGTCCCAGGGGGACCTGTTTTCCAGACTCGCAGGGCAGGTCATTTTTTTCGATAGGCAGTTCCGCCGGCCCCAGATTTAACTATCGCGGATGCTAGAAATTATGATTAGCATCCATGTTTTGCTGTTCGAGTTAGTGTTTGCATGGTTTTTTCTGCGCACAGAAGACGTCAGCGTTGCTGCCGAGATTGGCTGTTCATTTAGTTATGCGGAAGCGGCAAAGATAGAAAGTAACTCCGGCGCGCTAGGGGATAGTTGACCAAACAAATTCGGCGGCGTCGGTTATTTCTTGTCGAAATGCGTTTTTAATCCCCCCCTCTCTTTTTTCATTGGAGGAATGAACTTCCGGATTTGTTTTGCCGAGGTGAGAGAATCTGTTTTATATACTGAGAGTCGGCGGTAAAGCGTCAATTTTGTCTGCCGCCGGGGAGTCGTGGAGCTTCCTCGTGCAAAGCGGGCGGCAATCTCGCATTGTGCGTGCGAGGGCGCGGTCTCACGGAGGAAGCATTTCTGAGGAAATTTATGGAGTATGACTAGTTTTCTGGTGTCATCGCTGAAAGCGTGACGAGTTCGGGCGAAACTAGCGCGTCGCACAGATTCTTGGCGATTCTGTGTTGCTCGAGTCACGAGTTGAGTCAGGAAAGCCAGCAAGATCTCTAAAACATTTGCAGAGTACGGATATATTCTCGAGCCCAGTTCTAATAGCAGATTGAGTTCAGGCGTCTAGATTTTGTAGGGTTGCGTGCTTGATGTTTTCTTGTTTTCTAAATTGTTGTGCCGAACGGTTTTTCAGTTCCTACAGTTGAAGACTCGCCAAGAAAACTGTCACCATTTCAAAAAAAAACAGAGTACAAATAGTTTTTCGGACCGAGTTTTGATGGCAGATCGAGGCCAGGCGTCCACATTTTTAGATTCAGACGTTTGATAATTTTTTTTTCCCATTGTTGTGCCGAACAGCTTTGTATATCACAGTTAAGGCAAGAAAACCACCATTATTTCTTAAACAAATAGCAGAGTACGAATCGTTCTTCGAACCGAGTTCTGATATCAGTCCGAGTTCAGACGTCTAGATATTCAGACTAGCGTGTTTGGTGGATTAATTTTGATTGTTGTGCCTAAGAGCTCTCTGGTTCATTTGCAGTGCGAGTTAAGTCAAGAACACCATTCGCACCTCGAAAAAAAAATAGCGTATCAATAGTTGCGTGGACGTAGCTTTGGTAACAAACCGAGTTCAGACCTCTAGATGCGTGAGACGAACGCGCTTGCTGATTGCAGATCGATTAGCTGTGCCTATAAGCTTTGTAGTTATCCTAAAGCTCGAGTTAAGTACTGAAAACCGACAGCACCTTTCAATATTACCCGAACGTGGATGTTTTTTGGCAGTAGTAGGTACCCGATCGACCTGATATTAAGATGGCGAGCGGGAATGAAATCGAATATGGGGGAAAACATCCTAGAGCTCTAACGAATGTTAAAATTTTGAGAAATCGAATTTAAACCGAGCAAAATTATGCAAAACATCCATCGCTATTTTTTTTTGCCAAGCAGCCTCCCAGCGCGCCGGAGTTACTCTTCTAGCTTCGCCGCTAACGCTCTTAGGGAAGCTCTGCGAGTCATTTTAAGTTTTTTTTTTTTTCGTGTTTGTTCCCTCCCTCCCTGGCCTCCCCTTCTCCTGCATGTCGTGCTATCTCGGTTCGCTTAGTTGTTTTTCATTATTCTGCCTCGTCGCCGTGGTTTTGCCGGGCGTCAGATGCAGCGTGCTTGATTTTTTCCTTGATTTTTACTACGCCTCTCCTGGGGCCACGGTCTTGCCTGGCCTCTAGAGGTTGCCGGTGTAATTCTGATAGCACATCATTGCAAGAGGTTTATGAAAAAAAGCGAGGAAGCTCTACGAGTTCCCGGCAGTAACCAAGGTTGACGGTTTACCGCCGGCTTTCAGTTTTTGTTTTTCGCTAGAGAATCGGCGTTTCTGCGTCTATTCGCTAATCGTCAACAACGTGGCGCCTGCGATGGTCTTCTCGTTCTCGTCTTTTCTTGGTTTCTCTCATTTTCTGGCATTCCGTTTTCCCTCATTCTTTGCAGTTCTGACGTGTCTGGTGCTGTTGATTGTGTCGACAGTGATTTTCGCGCGAGAAATTCTGGTCATTCGGCGACCAGCCCCAATTTCTCCAGCATATTGCCAGCTGGTTTCGTCTTCGGCCTGCTTGCATTGCGGTAGATGACCAGGAATTTGACCGTTCGCCATGCAGGACAACGATTTTTGGTTTGCCTTTCTAGGCACATTTTTTTCCGACACCTACTTTGACACCCGAGCCATCGGTTTGAAGAAGTGTGTTGCGATGATGACCTCAACGCTTGGCGTGTTGTTCCTCTAAGCATGCCTGGCGCCAAGATGGCTGCCCTTACACAGTCACGCGATTCCCTGCGCGATTGCGGCCGCGCGAAGAGAGTTTTAAGATGGCGTAGTTTCGGCGGTGAATTATTTGGAAATGCGTTTTTGGTGCCTCGCGGCGATTCTCTAGTTTATTTCGTCTTCGCCGTCTCCAAGGCGCACATTGTGTCGTAGATCGAACAGTGCGTGCCATTGCCGTGCGGAACGTATATAGAACACCGCTTGTGACCCTTCTGGTGTTGCGCAGCACGGTTTTTAATTTCGCATATCCCTGCTTTGACGCTTTGAATGTATTCTAATCTTCTCCATGGTACGTGAAATTTGCATTAGGATCGACAGCAGCTTCTTGATATTAGGCCCTCAGTGTTTTTTCTTTCTTTTCGGCTCTCGTCCATCGTCCTCCTCGTGTTCCTCGTCGTCGCACGCGTCGTCTGGAAGAACTTCTGTTCGATGCTCCAGATTCCATGATTTCGCTATTGGCGCCACTCGCGTTTGCAACCTTTTTTGTAATTTCAGCGCCGACCGAGGGACAGTTTGCCGCGTTCCCCTTGATTCCCGTCCTCTGTGTGGGTGCCGCTTGGCGGGGCTTGTGGTCTCGCTGTTCTCCCCCTTTTCCCTCCTTCCTCGCCCGTTCGAGAGTAATTGAAATGGCACATCTGGTTTTCGGGCACCGTTCGTTTAAGATATTAATGCAGACGATTTACATGCGTGCCGTCCTTCTTCGGCGTATTCCCACCCCTCGTAGTGCGCCGTTCCGTGCGGATTTCGAATGCGGGCCGCCTTATCCTGAGATTCCGACTGCAGGCCGCCTGGTTCCGGAGGTTCTGAATGCGACGCGAAGAATTCGGGTGCAGGCCGCCTTTACGAGCAGGTCGCCTTACACGAAACCTTTACCCGAAGAATTCAAGTGCAGGCCGTCTTGCCCAAGGCTGCGTTAGCGCGGTTTCAGCCTTCTTGTTGCTCCTGGTCCGGCCTTGTCAGCCTGCCTCCGAGAAGCAGTCGCCAGACCAGAAGTCCGAAGACAGTCGGGCGGGCGTCGATCTACTAGAGATGTCAGGTTTTCCTGCAACGTCGAGCGGAGCTCACATTGTCGGAAGTGGAGCTTCACCGCCATTTCAAAAAGTGCAGGCGTCGAGCTGTGGTTTCCAGTTTTCTCATTCTCCTCCATCCGTTCTTCCTTGTTTGAGGGGCTGCAGATTACGTGCGGCAGGTAAGACAGATCTACCCTCATGGGGTATGATCGAAAATGAAGAGAGCGGGCATCAAAGGTTTAGGATGTACGTGTTGAATGGTATGCTAGCGCGTAAGAAGGAACAGTATTAAATAATGATTGTTGTTGTCATCGTCGTAGTCGTGGTTGAATATCCATTTTCCCAGAAAATATTTACTGTTGACCTTTGAAAGCAGTTCCGCGTGCTCTCGCCTCGACGCCGACTGAAATTCCTCCGAAAACACGAGGCTCCCGCTCGAGCGCGGGCTTGGTTGTAAAGGTGCCCCTGGAGGCCCGGCTACATCGACAACGGCTTCGCTCGATAGTTTCTCGCAATTTAGAGACACCCTGGCCAGAGAGGCCCCCGGACTCAGAAACGGCGGTCCCGCTTGAGACTGTCTTAGAAGTCAGGCAAGGTGGCGGACGACAAGAGCATCTGCTCGATATTTCCTCACGATTTACTCCGAGAGCCCGGGCCAGGAAGGACCCCGAACTCAGGAACGGCGGTGTCGCTCGAGACTTTCTCGTGTTCAGTCATTTGTGCAGTCCAAGACCCGGATAGCGACGCAGTTGAAAGCGCGTGGAACGCTTATGGGAGACGCTGGCAGGGCGCTGGAGAGCAGACGCTTGCCAGGACGCTGGGAAGCATGCTTGGGGAGCTTACAAGCTTGGAAAAACGAGGTTCGAAGGAACTTCGAAGGATCTGCGGAAAGGCTTCAGGCACGCGTATTGGGAACGAGTAGGAAACCGCTTCTTGGGACCCGCTGCCGGCTTAAGCAGGCCGCTCCGGGATTGCCTGCCCGGGAGCTTTGGAGAGGGGCAGGCCTACTCCGCGCCGCCAGCTTCTAATCTGAAGCCCTGTAGCTCTCAGAGAGCTATTCGGGAAAATAGGTGGAGGCCCAACTACGACGACAAGTGCTCTCTCGTTCGATAGTTCCTCAAGATGCATTCTCAGATGCCCTGGCCGAAGAGGCCCCCGAACTCAAGAGTGGAGGTCTCGCTCGAGAATTTCTCATAATGCAGGCAAGTTGTCGGAGGCCCAGACACGGCGACGAAGAGTTTCCGTTCGATATTTCTCAATCTGTATTCCGAGAGCCCCTGGCCAGAGAGGGCCCCGAGTTCAGGAACGGCGCTCTCGCTCGAGAGGTCCTCGCACTTGAGTCAGTGGCCGACAAGGAAGGGATTCCCCCCGAAAGGGGGTGCAATCGAAGACGAAATGGTCGGGTATGGTTAGGGTATACACAATGCAAGACACGCTAGCCAGTAAGAACGGGCATCTTAATATGATTATTGTTGTTGTTGCTCTCACCGTTTCTCTTTCACGTTCTCTCATTTTGATGTTGTATTTGTCGATGGGCCTTGCTCGTAGGTCGCGGCATCCGCGGATTGCACGCAAGGTTTTTTTTTCCGGGTGTTTTGGGAAGACTCAATTTACGTGAGAATTATGCTGACGAGTTGTGGGAAGTCTTTTGTTTGCGATGTTGCGAGGTGGGTCAGAGTGGCTCCCATAAGAGAAGATGCGTTGCGTTTGCAAAGTGATGTTTTTTCGGTCTTGCGCCGACGTTTTCACAGCTTGATTTAATTTTGGTTGCCATCGAATCTTAGTTATGTCCGCCTGTTGTGGGGTGTATCTGCCGCGTGCTTGTTCAAGCAGGTTGATAAAGCAGTCGCGGTGGCTGAGCTGATGGTGCGAGCATGCGTTGCTTCATGTCAGGTTCACCACCGACGTTCATGATGTATGCAAGTTTTTTCGTCTGTTTTAGTATCTTTGTTCGGATCAAGCGTACAAGCCAACTTACATTTTTGTCATCGGTCTTCGGGCGTGTGGGTGTGCTCGTTTCCGCTTTTTTGTCAGCATGTCGTTTGGAACATTTATTCGAAGTGTAGCTTTCTACTGGAGTTTAGGTTGTGGCTTGCAGCCAGGTCCACTCGAGGGTCATTTGTTGATCACGCGGCCCAAGTTCTTCATCAATTTGCAGCGCTGTCAGTTTCCAAAAAGGGTGACACATTTTTTGTTCCTGCTCGCAGGCAAGTCACGACAATTTGAAGGCTCCGAAGACCGAGGGAGGCACAACATCACTCGCACGCACAGCCCAGCAATTTCCAAGTATAGTTTCGAAATCATTTCAGTACCCAGTGTCATCACTGCAGATGTTTCGACCTTTTACCACTTCTGTTCTGTCAGCGCCCTCCTTTACTGCACATATCTTCGAGTCAGGTTGTCCCCGACTGTCCATGGTCCTGTCTCCGCCTCGCGTTGCCAGCATTTTTTTCCTTTGGCTGTGGCCCCGACCGTTTCCGTCCGTCCCTGGCCCTGCTGTTGCCTCCGTTGCGCTGGTTTCTCTTGGCCCCAGCTGTCCTTTGCCCTGGTGCCATCCTCCGCTGCCGCCAATTTTGTATGAGTTCGGCCTTGTTCTGGGCTGCCTCTGATTGTTTTGGTCTTTGCGTTGCTTTCCGCTGCTGCCAGCCTCTTCGAATCGGTTCTGCTTGTCCCGTGTGTATCTGATCCTTGGATTTTTGTGGCCCGGCCTTCTGCCCGGCTCTTCCCGACTGCCCCTCGCTATTGTGTTTTGGTGCCTCAAATTGCGCTTGTTTATCTTGCTCGGCTTTGTCTATGAGGAAAATCCAGGAGACCTCGCGCGGCGCGCAATAGTTCAATTATCCAGTCCGCACGTCCGCTCCATACGATGTTGGCGGACGTTTGCGCGATGTTCCGACGTAAATCCGACGTGAATCTGACGTGAATCAGGCGTGAACCCGACGTGAAACCGATGTAGATCAGACGTGAGTCCGACGTGGATCTGACGTTTTTGGGTCTCAAGCGGCCGTGCGAGGCCTCCAGGTTATTCTTTACAGCCTTGTGCCCAAGCGTTCTCCACGGTCCCTGGCCCTGGCCCCCCACCACTCGCTGCCGCCGATCTCCCTCGGTCGGCCTGGCCTTTGGTACGGCCCTCTGCCGCTGCCAATTTTTCCTCGGCTCGGGCTGCCGTCGACTGCCCCCCTGGCCCTGGTGCTGCCTCCTGCCGACGCCACCCTCACGGTGAGGCCGCGTCTTCCCCGGGACCCCCCCCCCAAGAAGAAGCGAAAACGCAGATCTCGAATCGGTGAGTGCCGATGGGCGTACGGCCTCGACACTTCACATTGCATCTTCGGGGGGCCCTGCCTGTGGGTTCGACGAGGAATCGACGCGGATTCGACGCGGACAGCGGCGCGACGGGGCATAACGTCCCCCGAGGATGCAGCAGATGACGTGCGTGCGGCCGCAGACTTCGGCCGACGAGAGCCGCTGAAGGCCGCCAGCGTGCCGACGAAGGCTTCCCAGGGTCGGCGACAAGCGAGGGGGGGAAGTGAGAAGGAGAAGGCCTTCTCAGAAGACGGAGGAGGAGGAGGAGGAAGAGGAGGAGGAGGAGGACGCCTGACGTGGGGGCAGCAATCGTGGGAACGATGCCTGGCAGCCACACATCGGCGGCGAGCCCAGGGGGGAAGTGAGAAGGGGCGGGCCTTCTCAGAAGTCTCGGAAGTCCCCCGGCCTTCTGCTGAGAAGCTTTCCTGCGCCTTCCCCGAATGCAGGCAAACAGCTGCGCAGAAGGCCTTCTCTGAGAAGTCCCGCCGCCTTCTGAGAAGGCCTTCTCCTTCTCACTTCACCCCCGGGCGCTCGCCGCCGACGGGGGCCCGCACGCGGTCCGTCGCTGGCCGGCCCTGCGCGCCCGCCGCGCCCGCAGGAGGCCCAGGCCCGGCGTCTCCGCCCGCGGCCCTGCCGCGCGCCGAGGGGGGCGCCTTCTCTCGCCCCTGCGCGCGCGCGCCGCCCACGGGCTGCGGATGGACGCGTTCCTGGAGGAGCGCGAGGAGGAGGAGGAGGAGGAGGAGGAGGAGGAGGAGGAGGAGGAGGAGGAGGGGAGGAGGAGGGAGGAGGGGGAGGCGAGGAGGAGGAGGAGGAAAAAGGAGAGGGGGAGGAGGAGGAGGAGGGGGAAGGGGGAGGAGGAGAGGGATGATGATGATGATGATGATATGATGATGATGATGATGAATGATGATGATGAAGAGGAGAGGAGGAGGAGGAGGAGGAGGAGGAGAGAGAGGAGGAGGAGGAGGAGGAGGTGGAGAGGAGAGGAGGAGAGGAGGAGGAGGAGGAAGAGGAGGGCGGGAGCTGCAAGAGGAGGATGAAGCCAGTAGGAGGAGGAGGGAAGCCAGCAGGAGGAGGAGGAGGGGATGAAAGAGGAGCAGGAAGCGGAGGAAGATAAGTTCAAAGAGGAGGAGGAGGCTGAATAGTGGGAATGCGACAGGAAGGGGAAATATGATGATGTGGAGGACAAGGGCAAAAAGGGGGCGGTGGTGATTGTGATGATGCTGATGGTGGTGATGATGGTGATGACAATGGTGATGATGGCAGTAACGATGATGACAACGATTCTAGTCGGGAATGAGGCTAATTATGTTGGTAATGCGCATTTTGACGCTGACCTTGGTAAGGGTATTGTTGATGTCTATGATGAAATGATGTGTTGCGGTTACGATGGTGATAAACCCGGCGCGACCCCAATGAGGGCGACGCTTTTTGAGCGGCATTCGATGGAATTGTTCGGCATTGCATTGCATTGTTGGGCATCGCAGTGGTTTGCATTGCTCTGTATTGCTCGGCGCTGCTTGGTATTGCTTGGTATTGCTCGGCATTGGTGGGCATTGCTGCCCATTGCTTGTCATTGCTTTGCGTTTCTCGGCGTTGCTGGGCGTTGCTTTGCGTTGCTCGGCGTTGCCTGGCATTGCTTGGCATTGCCTGGCATGGTTTGGTATTCCATGGCATTGCTTAGCATGGCTTGGCCTTGCTGGGCGTTCCTGAGCATTGCTTGGCCTTGCTGGGCATTGCTTGGCATTGCCTGGCATTGCCTGGCATTGCTTCGCATTCCTAAGTATTGCTTGGCATTGCTTGGCATTGCTTGGCCTCTCCTTGTATTGCTTGACATTGCTCGGCATTGCTTTGCATTGCTTGGCATTGCTTGCCTTTGCATGGCGTTGATTCGTGCGTTGCTTCGCGCGTTGATTAGCGCTTCTTGGTCTAGCCTGGCGTTAATAGGAATTGCTTGACATCGCTTGGCGTTGCTTGGCATTGTTTGTCGCTGCTTTGCTTTGCTTGGCATTGCTTGGCCGAGGAATGTCATTGCAAAGAAACAAGACCAAGCAACCCCGAGGAACGACACTTTGAAGAATTATGATCAGACAACCCCGAGGAACGCCACTGTAAAGAAGCCAGACCAGGGAACCCAGAGGAACGCCACTGTAAAGAAACATGACCAGGGACTCCCGAGGAACCCCACTGTAAAGAAGCAAGGCCAAGCAACCCGAGGAACGCCACTGTAAAGAAGAACGGCCAGAGAACCTGGAGGAACGCCATTGTGAAGAAACAAAACCAGGGAACCCCAAGGCACCCCACTATAAATAAGCAGTGCCAAGCAACCCCGAGGAACGCCACTTTGAAGAAACATGATCAGGGAACCCCGAGGAACGCCACTTTGAAGAAGTGCCCGAGGATCGCCACTGTAAAGAAGCAAGGCCAGAGAACCTTGAGGAACGCCACTGTGAAGAAACATGACCAGGGAACCCCGAGGAACTCTACTGTGAAGAAGCAAGGCCCAGCAGCCCCGAGAGGAATACCTCAGTGCAGGGATAAGAAAAGAGAGGAGGATGGAGCAGGGGAGGAGGTGGATCAGGAGGAGGGGAGGGAGGAGGATGAGGAGAATGATCATTGGGTTGAGAGGAGGATGCGGGCAAAAGAGGATGAGGTGGAGGAGAATGGGAAAGCAGCATGTGCGAGGATGATGGTATGCATCATGGGAGGAGCGGGGGAGCAGAAACAGGCGCAGGGTGGAAGCCGAGCGAGAAAAACAGGACGCATGCAAGGATGACGTGACAAGGGACAGGATGTTGACGGCGACAATGATGATGAGGATGATGATGATGATGATAATCAGCATGATGCACAGGAGGAACGGAATGATGCTGATGATGATTATGATGATTCTGATGATGCTGACGATGACAATGACGATGCTGCTGCTGCTGATGATGATGATGATGATGATGATGATGCTGATGATGATGATTATGGTGACGAGGATGAGGAGGGAGGAACATTAGGAGGAGGAGGAGGCGGAGGAGGAGGAGGCGATCAAGGGGGATGATGGTGGTTGGGACGGTGATGTCGAGGATAATGATGATGCTGATCATGATGATGATAGCGATGATACAGAGGAGGATGATAATGAGGATGTACATGAGGATGAGTACGCTGATGGTGATGATGATGATTATGATGATGCTAATGGTGGTGGTGACGATGATGATGTTGGTGTTTTTGGTGATGGTGATGACGATGACCTGGATGTTGATCATGATGATGGTAAAGGTGATGATGATGTTGATTATGATGATGCTGCTGATGATGACGACGGCAATTTTGATGATGCTGATGATGATGCTGCTGATGATGATGATGATCACGAGGATGGTGGTGGTGGTGGTGGTAATGCTGCTGAGGAGGAGGAGGGGGAGGACCGGGAGGAGGAAGAGCAGGAGGAGGAGGAGGAGGAAGAGGAGCTCCCGGTGGAGGAAGAGGGTCATTTGGAGGAGGATTTTGAGGCGGTGTCGGTGATGATGGTGATCGTGGTGCTTCTGATGATGATCATGATGATGTTGATGATGATGATGATGATGATGATGATGATGATGATGATGATAATGATGATCATCATGATGATCATGATCATCATGACGATCATGATGCCGACTATCAAGATGTGGATTTTGATTGTAAGCATGGTGATGAGGGTAATGATGCTGATGTGGATGATGATGAGGATGATGATGCTCATGAATATCATGGTGATGACAATCAGTTTGATGATGATGCTGATGATGCTGTTGTTGTTGATGGTGATGATGATGATGATGATGCTGATGCTGATGTTGCTGCTGCTGATGATGATTATGCTACTGATGCTACTGCTGCTGCTGCTAATGATGATGGTGATGATGATGATGATGATGATTATGATGATGATGATGATGATGATGATGATGATGATGATGATGATGATGATGATGATGATGATGATGATGATGATGATGATGATGATGATGATGATGGTGATGGTGATGGTGATGGTGATGGTGATGGTGATGGTGATGGTGATGGTGCTGAGGAGGAGGTTGTGGAGGAGGAGGAGGAGGAGGAGGAGCAGGAGGAGCAGGAGGAGGAGGCGGAGGTGGAGCAGGAGGCGGAGGAGGAGCAGGAGGAAGACCAGGAGGAGCAATTGGAGGAGGAACGGCCGCGAGGAGGACCCGCTCGACCGCGTCGGCGGCGGCGACACAGACCCGCTCGGATCCTCCGCCGGCGCCGGCGCCGGGGGCGCTGGCGGCGACCCAGGCGCCGGCCAACCCGGTCCTCTCTTCAACACGGACGTCGGGGGCTCGGCCGCCTCTCTCAGGGGCAACGTTAGGGGGGAGACAGGCTCAGGGGGCAATGCATCGACCCCCAATCGCCCACTTACCGCCGATCGGGGTGGGAGAGCCGCCGTTGTCTCAACTGGCCCTTCTTCGTCTCAGGGGTGAACGCGGTGACCCCCAATCGCCCACTTACCGCAGATTGGGGTGGGAGAGTCGCCGTCGTCTCCACTGGCCCTCCTACGAAGGGGGGTTCGCTCAGGGGGGGATGCGGCGACCCCCGACCGCCCACTCACCGCAGATATGGAGCCCGATGGCCCGCCCTGGCCAGGAGCGTGCGGCTTCTCGCCGTCGCCGGCCTGCCGACGAGGCACAGCCAGTTCCAGGTCGAGGCCCCCGCGAACGTTCCCCCGCCGAGTCTCGGGGGGGCGGAGGCCAGGAGCGCCCTTGTTCGATCGAGGTCCGATTTGATCGAGAGTGAAAAAAGCGACGGTACAACAAAAACCCTCGAAGGGTGCATGAAACAAGCCCTCGAGGTGGTTTCTATATTAGGGATTCTTATCCCCTTCGTTTAGCCTTGTTGGAGCACTTCTGGGCCCCTCCTCCGCAAGCACGTCGGCCCAGACCCCCTGGCATCGTGACAAGAATCACGACGGGCAGGTTTTGGCAGTTTTTGGCCTCTGGGGGCCCTTTCCGGGGCCCTGGGGCCGTAAGCATAGACGACTCGCGATGAACAACCAGGCCATTGGAAGGGATCGAGACGTTTCAAGATCCACTTTCTCAGCAAAAATCGTGACGTCGGGTGTCTGGGGACTCAGACCTCTGGTGTCTTGAACAGACTACGGCGGATGCTTTCGTCGCTTTTGTCCTGCTGGGAGCGCTTTCGGGCCCTGGGGTTGACCTGGGACGAAGAAACGGTCCGCGGCAAGGGGTGGCGAGAGGTGCGAGTCGAAAAAGAAAAAAAAACGTAAACATAAACTGGCGTTTACGCGCCCGGCGGCGCCTCCGGCGCCGCCCCTGGCGCGCTCGGGGGTCCAGCGCAGATCCAGGAAGTCCGCGCGGAGCGCCAACAGTTTATGGTTCTGCCGTGTTCTCTTCTTTCTGTAGGGGCGGCCCGCGGGAGAGGGTGGCGATGGGGTGCGAGGCCGCGTGTCCACCAGGCCCGAGCGTCCGACGGCGCGAGGGTGGCAGCGCAGCCAAGACGGTACGAAAGCAGTCAGGAGGGAACAAAAACACAGACACAATTGATCGTCGATCCCCCAGAGGATATGGGAAAATGTGGGAAGTGGGGGGGGGGAAGGCAAAAACCCAGGAAACATGGGCAGTCCTGTTATTTGTGTGTGTATTTATTTGTGTGTCCCAGGGCCCCGTCAAACAACGACCACCTCTCGGGCTCAGAGAGGGGCTCTGATTCTCGGGCCGTGTTCGGTAGATGCAGGTCGGGGCAACCTTGCATCGTGGCCGAGGATCGCTGCGGCCAGAAGAGCTGCTTCGTTCCTTCTTCGGCGTTTTCCCTACGGCAGCACGATGAGTAAGTACAGTGGGGACGACGCCCGGCAGCAGCAGCAGCAGCAGCAGCAGCAGCAGCAGCAGCAGCAGCAGCAGCAGCAGCCCGTGTCGCTGTCGGCCTTGCTGCCAACGCTGCCCGCGCATGGCGCGCGAATCGCCCGCCCGCCCGAAAGGGGTTGCTGCTGGCTTTGCGTTCGGCGACTGGTGAGGGGGGCAACTGAGAAGGAGAAGGCCTTCTCAGAAGGCGGCGGGACTTCTCAGGAGACCTCGCGCCTTCTGAGAAGTTTTCTGTGTCTTCGGGGAAGGCTTAGAACACTTTTCAGAAGCTCGGGGGACTTCCGAGCTTTCTGAGGGGGCCCGCCCCGTCTCCCTGCCCCCCGCGGCTCGTCGCCGATGTGTGGCTGCCAGGCATCGTTCCCACGAATGCTGCCCCCACGTCAGGCGTCCTCCTCCTCCTCCTTCTCCTCCTTCTTTCGTTTCGTTTCGTTTCGACCGAGGTGGTGCCGCAGCCTTGCACGCCGAGGTGCGTGCTCACTGCGTCTGGACGCCCGCGGCTCTCGCGCCCTGTCGGCTCCGGAATCACCAGTGCGGATCGGTGCGCCATCACTGATCTGTCCCTGCTCACGGCATAGGCCCTCCTCCTCCTCGTCCTCCTCCTCCTCGTCCTCCTCCTCGGAAACTGGAACATCTGCATTACTAGTGGCGGGCAGCTTTTCAATTCCAGGACTTTTTGACGGTCGGGGACGACGCCAGGGTGGTGTGGTGAGTATTCGTTTCCCAGCCATCCTGTGGTATTGGGTCCTCGTTTTGAAGAGACAGCGCCCCGCGTTCCTCTCCTCTCCTCTCCTCCTCTTCCTCCTCTTCCTCCTCCTCCCCCTCCATCCTCCATCCTCATCCTAATCATCTTCATCACCATCACCATCACCATCACCATCACCATCACCATCACCATCACCATCACCATCACCATTGCCATCACCATCACCACCATCATCATCATCATCATCATCAGCATCATCATCATCATCATCATCATCGTCATCATCATCATCGTCATCATCAGCATCAGGATCATCATCATCATCACCATCATCATCATCACCATCATCACCATCATTATCATCATCAGCATCAGCATCAGCATCATCAGCATCATCAGCATCATCAGCATCATCAGCATCATCATCATCGTCACCATCACCATCACCATCACCATCACCATCACCATCATCATCATCATCATCATCATCATCATCATCATCATCATCATCATCATCATCATCATCATCATCAT
>CAUYUJ010017820.1:187960-200460 GCA_963575745.1 Prorocentrum cordatum
TGGCCGCGGAGAAAGATCAAGAGTAAGAGTAAGAGAAGGAGGAGGAGGGCGAGGAAGAGTCGTGGCCGCGTGGGTGTCAAAAGACAACCGACGTATACGTGGGCACAGGTGGGGAGCCGGCTACACTGGCGTGCAGCACCAGCATGGACCCCGCAGTGCACTGCGGCGAGTGTTGCTGCACTCTGCCGCGTGCCGCTGCAGAACCTACGCGATGATGGCCCATGGAAGCCACTCCCCAGATTGGGGCCTCCCGCCCGCGTGGGAGCCGTCGCCAGTGGGAACCGCCTGAACCGCCGTACGTGGGAACCACCACGCAGGAACGCCGCCGGTGGGCCCCGGGGGGCCCGCCTGCGGAGGCGCCGCGCGCGCACGCCGCTGGTGGGCCCCGGGGAGCCGCCTGCGTAGGTGCCTGCGTAGGAGCCGCCGCCAGAGGGCCGACAGGCACCGCCAGCGTGGGCACTGCCGCCATTAGGACGACCAGTGGGAGCCGCGAGCATCGGAGCCGCCGCGTAGGAGCCGCCGGCGTAGGAGCCACCGCCAGAGCGCCAGGAGCCGCCGGCGTAGGAGCCGCCGACAGTGTAGGAGGACCATTGGGAGCCGCCAGTGGGATCCGCCTGCGTAGGACCCGCCGCCAATCGGAACCGCCTGCGTAAGAAACCGCCTGGGTAGGAGCCGCCGCGAGAGGGAACCGCTTGTAGGAATTTGGAATTTGGAACCTCCAGAGCTTCCAAGACGAGACTGTCCAAGAGGCTCCCAATAGAGCCCCAGTTGGAGTCCCTGGGACCATCTTGGGGCACGTTGGAAGTCTGGAGTTCGGACCATGCTTCCGAGGCCTTGTGGGAAAATTCACGTGACGAACCCCAGGAGCGCGCGAGAGCGCTAAGGAGCGCCTGTGGGAGCCATCAGTTGGGAGACTGGGGCCTCTTAAATGTGTTGGCGATATTTAACACGACGACTATACTGGACAGGGCACTCAACTCAGTGGATTATCTTGCTCGTGGCTCTCCTGTCGCTCTGAGGGGTTCCAGCGTCTTATTTCCGGAGGACGAAGGGAGAACGAGGCGCAGGATGAGGATGATGATGATGATGTTGCTGATGATGATGCTGATGATGATGACGATGCTGCTGCTGATGATGAGTATGATGATGCTGCTGCTGTTGATGATGACGATGATGGTGATGCTGCTGCTGATGATGGTGATGCTGATAATGCAGATGCTGATGCTGATGATGCTGATGATGCTGATGATGCTGATGCTGATGATGCTGCTGCTGCTGATGCTGATGCTGATGATGTTGCTGATGATGATGATGATGAGGAGGAGGAGGAGGAGGCTGGGTCAAACTGCTATGGCACACGGTGTAGATCCTTGCTGCTCTCGAGTTGCTCGTCACTGATGTGCTTCGCGCACTCCCAGGCTCGTACTGTTACGGCGTCTTTGACTGGGTCTTCTGCTGCTTCCGCAGAGCTCCATGTGGTTTCATAAAGTCATTTCTCGGAGCCGTAGCTCCAGTGCGATAAGATCGTTCGCACACGAAGTCGAATGTCTTGTGTCGTTTCCCCTCGCCAGACCGTTTCCGTGAATAATATGAATAAGCATTGTCGCCGACAGTCTTGCGCCCGCACGGGTCGATACAACGATGGTAGGTTTTGAGACGCGCGAGGGCGCTGTGAAGCTCAATCGAGTAGGGAAAGTGATGCACATGTTCACATTCTTTAGCTGTGCCTTGTTACAGGGGCTTTAGTACCTCACACCCCCTCTCCCCCGATCCCTCCCCATCCCCTTCCTCCTGCCGTTCCACTCCCTCTGCCCCTCTCCCCCCCGCCGTGGCCACCCTCTCTGCCTTCCGCTCCGCCCCCTTGCTTCCCGCTCCCACCCACATGACTCCAGCATCTATCCTTCCGACTCCTGCTCCCACTCCGACTCGGGCTCCCGTGTGCATTTTCCTGATTCCTGCTCCTGGCCGCACGAGTCTGGCATACATCTCTCCGACCAGCGCCCGCAGTCACACGTCTCCGGCAGCTTCGTCTTCTCCGACCTCGGCTTCCATTCTCCGACTCTGGCTCCAATGTGCGTCTTTTCGACTCCAGCATACATCTGTCCGATCCAGGCTACGATTTCCGATTCCGCCCCCCGTGCACATCTCTCGGACTCCCACTCCTAGCCACATGTCTTTGGTATACATCTCTCTGACCCGGGCTCCCAGTCGCACGACTCCAGCAGCTTCGTCTTCTCGACACCAGCTCCAGTTTCCGACTCCGTCTCCCGTGCACATTTTTGTAACTCCCGCTGCTAGGCACATCATGACTCTGGCATTCGTCCTTCCGACCCTGGCTCCCAGCCACACGACTCGGGCAGCTCCGTCTTCTCCGACCCCGACTCCCATCTCCAACGCCGGCTCTCGTGTACATCTCTCTGACTCTCGCGGCTGACCACACGACTTTGGCATCGATGTCTCTTGCATCAACTCCCGACCACACGACTCTGGCAGCTTCGTTTTTTCCGACCCCGGCTCTCATTTCCCGACTCGCTCTGTGCAACTTTGCAATTTTGCGACATCATCCGATGAGCGGCCGGCCGGCGATTATTTTGGTGTACAGGTCATGTGTGTGAGTCCTCTTCGTCTTGCGCAGTCCCACTCTGTATGTAACCGTTTCTGTTTCGCTGACCTGCTTGGGCGCTTCGGCCCCACCCCTGCGGCACCCACGCGGTGCATGATGCCGGCCGGCCTCCGATGCCCGATGCCAGAGCTCTGCAGGCTCCTGAGGGGCTACGGCCTCAAACGGGCATGGGCCACGCGCGCTTCGCCGCATGAGCCTGCACTGGCGCCTCGCTCGCTCGCGCTCTCTCACCCCCCCCCTTCTCCTCCCCTCCGCTTCCTCCACCTCGGCCGCCGCCTCTGCCTCGGCTCCTCGCCCCCCCACCCCCTTCCGAGCCTGGCTGGACAGGTGGCGCAACGAGAAGTTCGCGCCAGAGCTGCTGCGCTTCGACGCGGAGGTGTCGCCCCCCGCCCCGCGCGACATGGGGCGTCGCCCGCCGGCTCCTGTGCGCGTGGCTTGTGCGCCTTCCTCAGGATGAGCATCTCGGAGCTTCCGTCGCCGTCGCCATCGTCGCCGCCGCCGCCGCCGCCGCCGCCGTCGTCGTCGTCGTCGTCGCCGTCGTCGTCGTCGTCGTCGTCGTCGTCGTCGTCGTCGTCGTCGTCGTCGTCGTCGTCGTTGGTCGTCGTCTGTCAACGTCGTCGAGCCCAGGACGGCCCGGAGCTGCCCGGGGACGCCCGCGTCGTCGCTCGCGCCGCGGCCAGAGAGGCATGCATCACGACGGCGTTCCCCATCCCTGCGCGTGCTCGCTCTCACTCTCCCTCTCTCTTCTGGGGGCCTTGCTCTCCTCTCGCCTCTTCATCGCCTTCGTCCATCCCTCCTCACTTTCTCGCCATCCCTCTATCTCCCGTCCCTCGCCTTGCTCCCCCCTCTCCCTCCCCTCCTCCCTCCCTCCCTGCCTCCGCTATCCTCCTCTCCCTCCGCCCTCTCGCTCTCCCTCCTCCCACCTTCAGGCCCTCCCCCACTCTCTGAAAGAGGGGCCTCTGTGTCCGCGGACGGCTTTTGTGCATCGTGCCGCGTTGGCGTCTCCAGCGGCGTCGCCGATTTTCGACCCAGGAATGGTACGGTGCACAGTTCTTCGGCCCTCAAGGCCGAAAAACTATGCACCGTACCGCGTTGGAGCGGCGCCTGAAGGGAGTCCAAGCCTGGTATGGTGCGTGGGCGCCGTTCTCGTACCTTTCCTCTCTCCCCGCCCTCCTCCAGGCCCTTCCCTGCCTTCCCTGCCCCATAAGCGGGCGCCTTCCATTTTCCTACTCCCTGAGATCCAACGTTGCGAACACAATTGCAGCACCGCGACAGATCTACGTTGTGAGTGCAGCAAAAGCCCTAGACTCCATCTCCCTCGGAGGCATTTTTTGGAGCCCGATCGACCTATGGTGGTCCCAGGGCCCAAGTCCGGGTGAAAACGCCTGGTGTGAAAAATCGCAACACCCGGCTCTCAGGGTTCCTCCTACCTCTCGGGTGGTCGAGTAACGGGGGTGCGATGAATGGGGGGGGGGGTGAAGGGGGGTGCACCTCTTGTGCCCTAAATGGGGCCGAAGGGGCCCCCTGGGGCCCAAAAAGGTCACTAAAGGTGCACGCTTCTCCCCCTCCGTTAATCGCCCCCCCACTGGCAGTCGGTTGTTAAAAAGCAGAGCCGGCTGGGGGGGACAAGCGGGGGTGCATATATACAAATAGACGTATATCCCAAGAAGATAAGAGAGCAGAAGGGAAGTGGAGGGGAAGACGAACATCCAGAACATATGCTGAAAGACGTACGGGGAATCCTGGGACCTGTGCCTCTGCATTTGTGCCTCACTGGGCCTCTCTATCTTCTTGAACGCCCAAAAGCCTCTGCTCCCCCCCCGGGACCCCTGACCCCGCCAGCCTCGCGCCCTCCAGCCCTGCCGCTTCCCCGCCGCGGAACCTCCGGCCCCCCCCTGGCCCTGCCGACCTCCTCGCCGCCAGCGCCCGGCGGTGTGCGCCCCTCCAGGTGGTGGAGAACCTCAGCGAGGTCGTGGAGTTTGTCGCGGAGGGCCTCGAGGAGGAGCGCAGGGCGGGGGGAGGGGAGGGGAGGGGAGGGGAGGATGGAGGAGCGAGGAGGGAGAAGCGAGGCGGGAGAGGAGCAGGGGAAGGAAGAGGCGAAGGAGCAGGAGGAGGAGCAGGAGGAGGAGGAGGAGGAGGAGGAGGAGGAGGAGGAGGAGGAGAAGGAAAAGGAGGGGGAGGAGCAGGAGGAGCAGGAGGAGGAGGAGGAGGAGAAGGAGGATGAGGATGATGATGATGATGATGATGAGGAGGAGGAAGCGAAGGAGAAGGAGGAGAAGGAGGAGGAGGATCACTTTTTATGTTCTACCTCCTGTGCATTCCTTCCAAAAGGCAGGCGACACCTGCCAGGATGGGGCTGCGTCTGGAGAAGTCAGGGGAGGGAGGAGGGTCGAGCGAGGGTCGGGGGAGGGCGGGGGGGGGCAGGTGGAAGGGCGATGGGGGCGAGCGGGGGAAGAGGCATCGGAAAGTGGGGGGGTCGGGGACCAACGACGGGCCCCCTCGACGCGGGGCGCCGCGTGTCCACGCCGCTGCGTCGGGGGGCGCCCCCTCTGCGCGAGGAGAAGGCCGACGGCGAGAGCGGCGACTCCGGGGGCGGCGGCCCGCACTACCTCCTGCGGTGCATCGACATGGACGCGCCCGCCGGGCGCGGCTTGTGGCCAGGGAGCCTCTCACTATGCAGAGGGCCCAGCCTGGCCTTCCAGCCCCCCTCGTCCCTCCTGCCTCTGGGCTCTCGCCTCCCGCCTCTCCCCATCTCGGCCCTCCGGTGTTGGATCGGCAGAGCCGTCAGGCCATGTGCATCCTGTGGTGGATCGGGCACCGCAGGCATGAGCTGTCCACGCGCTGATCCATCGCCTCCGCAACCAGGGCACAGCACGGGCCTTGGAGGGGTGTGTTCGCCATCGCGTCTCAGGGCTGGGATGGCCCGTACACCAGCCCAAGGTCATAATGGGCCAGGGCCCAGGCTGGTGGTCGACCTGCCCGTCAGGGTCCGCCCGCTGGGCCTCGCTCGTTCGGGTCCTCCCCCCACCCGGCCCGCCCGCCAGCCTCGTTCGCTCGGGTCTGCCCGCCCGACCCGCCTCTTCGGGTCCGTCCGCCCGACCCGCCATTATCACCATGTTGTGGCTTACCGCGCCAACCTACATGAGACTGAGGTCCACCCGATTGGGTACATTTGCTGGCAAGAAGGGCGGGGGAGGCGAGGGTTTGGGGCATGCATGCTGAGTTGCACGCGGCCAAAGGACGGGGAACCTGGTTCGAATCAGTGCTGGCAGGACGAGGAGGAGGGAGAAGAGGAGGAGGATGAGGACAAGGAGCGGCAGCAGCAATACGAGGAGGGCCTCAACATCTCGTCGCTACCGCGGAGACCTTCTCACCTGCTATCTTCCTCCTCGCTGCCCTCCTCCACTCCTCCACACCTCCTTCTCCTCTCCCCTCTTCTCCCCCCCTCGCCCCTTCCTCCTTCACAGCGCTGTTGTTCTCGACGTTCCCTCCTCCTGCCGAGTCGATCCGATCCTTCCTCCTTCCTCCTTCTTCCTTCCTCCTCCCTGGCTGTGTCTCTCTGGCTGCCCGCGGTGCATGCGCCGAGCCACCCATGAAGCGACCCCGTCTCCTCCTCCTCCTCCTGCTCCTCCTGCTTCTCCTGCTTCTCCTCCTCCTCCTCCTCCTCCTCCTCCTCTTCCTCCTCCTCCTCCTCCTCCTCCTCCCACCCGATCTCACCCAGGATCGCGTGAAGTACCTTCTGCGCGACTACCTGCGCATCCGCCTGTGGACCGGGAGGGGGGGCGAGAGAGGGGCCCCCAGACCTCTTCGCCGCCGGCAGCTCTCGACCTCTGGGGGCCCTTGCCCCAGGAACCGTCTGAAGTCAGCATCGTCTGACCGATTCCCACCCCCAATTTCAGAGGAGGAAGAGGTACCCATACCTCTACCCCCTCGCCCGTTTCCCCTTTTTGGGCCTCCTGGGCCTGATCTGCCGTCACCACCGCTGGATTCGCATCAAATCTGGTCAGAACGCACCCCGGGAGAGGCCCAGGGAGTAGGGGTATCGGTACCTTTTTGTTTCCCCACAATTGGCCATTGTATCCCAGCCCATCCAGCCCACCCTCCAAGGTGGGGATAGGTTCCGCGAAACCCGAACGGAGCAGCACATACGATCCAGGTCCGGCCCCCCCCCCACCATGCTGTTGGCATCGGTCCACCCCCCACCCCCACGATGGCCCCCCCCCCCTGTGTGGGTGTGGTGTGGTGCTGTGGGTGTGGCGTGTGTGGCGTGGTACTGCCGTGCTCCAGGAGAGCTCTGGAGGTCGCCGCCGTCACCGCCGTCGTCGCCGTCGTCGTCGTCGTCGCCGTCGTCGTCGTCGTCGTCGTCGTCGTCGTCGTCGTCGTCGTCGTCGTCGTCGTTGTCCCCCCCGTCCCATCTGCGGGGGGGGGGTGCCCGTGGAGTCCTGGGACCCATCCCGTCCGAGGGGGGGGGCCCGTAGGCCCTCGACCGGGCATCAAATATGATCCAGGACTCTGCCCCCGCCTCCAAATTCTTATGGGATCGCCTCGCCCCCCCCCCCCGCCCGCAGCTGGATGGGTACGCCCGTGAGCCTCGCGACGGCCTCGCGAATGGGATCTCCCCCCCCACGCCCCATGTGGTCTTCGCCTTGTGGGCGTGGCGTGGTGCAGCGGGGTGCCAGTGCCCCCGCCCCTTCCCCTGTGGGTGTGGGGTGGTGCTGCGCCGCCGCCGCCGCCGCCGTCGTGGTGGTGGTGGTGGTGGTGGTCGTCGTCGTCTTCGTCGTCGTCGTCGTCATCGTGGGTCGTCGTCTGTCGCCGTCGTCGTCGTCGTCGTCGTCGTCGTCCTCCCCCCATCCCATCGTGGGGGGTGCTGTGGAACCCTGGGGCCCATCCAATCTGGTGGTGGGGGGTGTACTGTGAACCACCTGGGATCATATCCCCGCCTGGGGGGGCTAAGTCCGCAAGTGGGGCCAAGGCCATGCCAACAGAGATGAGGATCATTTGAACGATGTTCGGCCAGGGCTCGGGACGTAATGGATGCACTGATTCCTGTATTTACTGCGACTGGCAACGGTGGGAAATCATCCGTGTCATGCACTTTGAACGCAGACGCTTGTCGGACGGGCATAGTACGTTAGATACGATGCTTTCGTGAAGTATACGCCGTGACCTGGTGACACATAGCATCTATGCTCGAACGATGGGATCTGCTCCTGGATTTTGAGCGAGCTGTT
The DNA here is from genome assembly GCA_963575745.1 of Prorocentrum cordatum. Classification (NCBI taxonomy): domain Eukaryota; class Dinophyceae; order Prorocentrales; family Prorocentraceae; genus Prorocentrum; species Prorocentrum cordatum. Next base: position 195,815 of record CAUYUJ010017820.1, read on the forward strand.
TGCGCACGGTGGGGACCTCAGTATTTCTCTCGCGGTCTTAGGGGTGGGGGAGACTGAAAGCAGGGACGAGGCAGGAGGCTTGCACGGACCTCTCCCTCCTCCGCCCCCGCCCTCTCCATCCCCCCCTCCCTACCCCCCTCTCTCCCTCCAGGCGCGCACTGCACTCCGAGTCCAAAAATCCGCTCTTAGAACGGAGGGGCACTGTGCAGGCAGCACAGCGCCTGCCGGGCCACTCAGCACCCCCAGATTTTGACCACAAGTTAGCCGAAGAGCCGGAGGAAGCCGTCACCCGCCCTGGAGGAAGAGGCTGCTCCACGACGTCCTCCTCCCCGTCCCCCTCCTCCCTCGTCTCTCCCCCTCCCACTCCTCCCTCCTCTCTCCCGCTCCCCCTTCCCCTGCCCCTCCTGCCTCCTTCGTCCCCTGCTTCCCCTGCAGCCCGCGGAGGAAGCTGCGACGGTGGCCACAGCACTACCTGGAGCCGGGCAACCTAGAGCTCTTGAGCAAGGCTGGAGCCACCGCCCGCCTCCGAGTTGTTGTTGTTGCTGCTGCTGTTGTTGTTGCTGCTGTTGTTATTGTTGTTGTTGTTGTTGAACATTATTTATTCTAAAGAATAATTATTGTTGGGCCCCCTGGTGCGCGCCCCCCCTGCGCCGCCTAGGCCGCAGCTACATTTTCATCATTTTCGTGAGGAAGCCTCAGTAAAAGATGTGTACAGGATCCGGTTGTTTTGTTGTAATCCGCTTTCCCTTGCAAAAAACAATATAAAATGACATTTCTTGTTCTAATATAATCAAATTTCAAGAATCCCTTGCAAAAAATAAGGTAAAGTGGACATTCGCGCGCGCAAGACGAAATCCTTCCAAAAGCTTAGTGTTCGGAGCGATTTTAACATAAAAACATCAAAAAACCAATGGTTTTTCAACAAAAAAATGTCAAAATCTCATCCCGCGCGCTCTTGCGGATTCGTAGGAAACCCAACACTTTTTAAACATTTCTGTCAAACGGGCTTTTGCGAGCAACTTTTTCGAACTTCTGCGACAACGGTTGCGCACCTGCCAGGGCCATCATCCCTGTCAAATAATACCATGCGGGACACATTCGTTTTTTCTTCGCGCGCGCACGCCGAAATCTCCAAAAACCATTTGGTTCTTAAGAATTTTAGCACCGCGCATCATAAAATCACACGAATCGCACCGTAGGTCCTCGAAAAACACCTGCACGACTTTTCAAAATTTCCACCCGCGCGCGCTGTCCGAATCCTAAAAAAACCAATGGTTTTCCAACATTTATGTTACATGAGCTCGCGCGAGCTACTTTCGCACGCTCTTGCAACGGGGTTCGCGCGCCTGCCAGGGGCCAGAATCCCTTGCGGTTGCGCCATATGTTGCGCCCTCGGCCGCCGAGAATAAAACGCCCCCCTATTGGTTGCGTCATAGGTTGCGCCCTCGGCCGCCGAGAATAAAACGTCCCCCTACTGGTTGCGCCATAGGTTGCCCCAGGAGGCCTTCAAGAGGCCCCAAGAGCCCGCCGTGAGGACCCAATAAGCCCCCAAGAGGCCCCAAGATGCTTCCAAGAAGCCCCCCAAAGCCCCTCAAGAGGACCCCAAGCGGCGCCAGGAGGCTTCCCCCCTTCCCCAAGAGGACCCCAAGCGGCCCCAGGAAGCCTCCGACTGATCACTGTCACATCCGTAGCCATCTCGGATCAAGGTATCGCCTGTGTTCTTGGATGGGTCATGGCTTTGTCGGCGAAAGCCCTTGACGACCAGTATGGCCCAGAGCTGTCGCGGCCTCCCTTGGCCGACTGCGAGAGCCCGTATTATTTGCATCAGGCGCTCGTTGCAAAGGGTATCCAGGTCAGTCACCAGGCGTGCAAGACTTGGTGGGGCAAATATCGGGTTGTGCCTGGCAAGGTTAGTATTTCTAGCGCCCAGGAGCTGGAGGAGCAGCACGGTTCTGCCATCCGCCACCTGGGCATCGAGTATAATACACCTTTCAAATTATGCGGGGCGCTCCGACAGTTGGATCCACCACTGTATGTGGCAGATCAGGTCGCAAAGATGTATCCTCCATCCTCCACCTCCAACCATGACAATTTTCGCCACAACCTTCAGGACCTCCAACCAGAGAGAGGTAGTCACGTGTATTTCGTCGACGAGTGAGCCAGTATTGCACATTGAGGCGAGTGAGCCAGTATTGCACATTGAGGCTGGAACGAGAACCACAGAACAAGAATGAGCATATATCGTCTCACAACAACGGAAACAAGTCCTGTGGTATGCTGGCGCCACGCACGTGATACCAGTCAAAATAAGGGTCTTGGCTTGTGTGGTACAGAAACGTTAAAACGTCGGAAAACGGTACACGTGCCCATTGTTGGAACAGGGGTATAAGTCGTATACTAAGCTAGTTTCCACAATATGTTACCACAAGAAGTCATTGTAACCATGCGCCAGTGTAGTAGCCAAGGTCGTCCGCAGGCCACGAAGTGAAGTGTCCGAACGTCATAGGGCGGGAAGCTGGGTGTGGGTGGTGGCGAAGAGTCGTTTGGAAACTTGGTAGAGCTTGAACCGCCCCCCCCACAAAGTGGGGGTATTGCCCGCCTCCTATGAAAACCCTGGCACTGGTGAGAACGGAGTGTCCCCACGTGCTAGTAATTGTTGTTGTTGTTGTTGTTGTTGTTGTTGTTGTTGTTGTTGTTGTTGTTGTTGTTGTTGTTGTTGTTGTTGTTGTTGTTGTTGTTGTTGCTGCTGTTGCTGTTGTTGTTGTTGTGGTTGTTGTTGTTGTTGTTGTTGTTGTGCTGTTGCTGTTGCTGTTGTTGTTGTTGTTGTTGCTGCTGCTGCTGTTGTTGAATATTATTACTTCTAAAGAAATATTATTGTTGAGACCCCTGGTGCGCGACCCCCCTCCAAAACCTAGGCCGCAGCCTCATTTCCTTCATTTTCTAGCGAAAGCTTCAGAAAAGTGGATTGTCACCGGATCCGGTTGTTTTGTTGTAATCCGTTTTCCCTTGCAAAAAACACTATAAAATGAAAATTCTTGTTCTTACTTGATCAAATTGCAAGAATCCCTTGCAAAAAATAAGGTAAAGTGGACATTCGTGCGCGCAAGACGAAATCCTTCCAAAACCTTAGGTTTCGTAACGATTTTAACATAAAAACATCAAAAACCCAATGGTTTTTTAAGAAAAAATTGTCAAAATGTCCTTCCGCGCGCGCTGTCCGAATCCCACAAAACCAATGGTTTTTCAACATTTATGTTACATGAGCTCGCGCGAGCTACTTTTTCTTGTTCTAACATAATCAAATTTCAATAATCCCTTGCAAAAAATAAGGTAAAGTGGACATTCGCGCGCGCAAGACGAAATCCTTCCAGAACCTTAGGTTTCGTAGCGATTTCAACATAAAAACATCAAAAACCCAATGGTTTTTCAAAAAAAAATGTCCAAATTTCATCCCGCGCGCGCTGTCCGACTCCCACAAAACCAATGGTTTTTCAACATTTATGTTACATGAGCTCGCGCGAGCTACTTTTTCTTGTTCTAACATAATCAAATTTCAATACTCCCTTGCAAAAAAAAGTAAAGTGGACATTCGCGCGCGCAAGACCAACAAAAAACACGACGATCTTAGGAACTTGCCCCAAAAATGTGACCAACTCCGCTCTCTCTGTCTCTCTCTCTGTCTGCTCTCTGTCTCTCTCTCTGTCTGTCTGTGTCATGTATTGTATGTCACAATTGCAGGATGCTGGGCACACGCGCGCCCCGAATAAGTGACCAAGTTCTGTGGGTGTGTACCCCACGCCAGTGTAGTAGCCACGGTCGTCCGCACGCCACGAAGTGAAGTGTCCCAACGTCATAGGGCGGGAAGCTGGGTTTGGGTGGTCGCGAAGAGTCGTTTGGATATTTGGTAGAGCTTGAACTGCCCCCCCACGAAGTGGGGGTATTGTCTCGCGTCGCATGAAAACCCTGGCACTGGTGAGAACACTGAGCGTTCGGGTAAAATGATTGTTGTTGTTGTTGTTGTTGTTGTTGTTGTTGTTAAATTACCCATCTCTAGAGAGTAATATTGTAGTGGCCTTCGGCCAGTGCCGCCGATCCGGGTCGCTCGGGGTTATTCTCCAGACGCAGAAATTATGGGCGCACACTCAAACGCACACACACAGTCACACCACTTAACCTGCGCCGCAGACATGCGCACACAGCATCACCCCACACACACATACTAGTTGGGAAACGCACCTGTAGTACTAGTAGTAGTATTAGTAGTAGTAGTAGTAGTAGTAGTAGTAGTAGTAGTAGTAGTAGTAGTAGTAGTAGTAGTAGTGGTAGTAGTAGTAGTAGTAGTGGTTGTGGTAGTAGTGGTAGTAGTAGTAGAGGCCTCGTTCCGCGGCTTCTCTCGACTTCCCGCGGTCTCTCTCAAGTTTCGAGCACGCGGTGAGTTTCACGATATATGTGTGTGTATGTACGCGTGCATGCATGTATGCATGCATTGATCATGTGTGCCTGTGTGTAGGTACGTATGTATGTATGTATGCTTGTGCGCGTATGTATGTATTTAGTTTGTATGTATGTTTGTATGTGTGTATGATAATATGTGTGTATGTGTGTGAATGTAAGTATGTATGTCTGGAAGATTGTTTTTCTATGTA
>CAUYUJ010017820.1:205460-223528 GCA_963575745.1 Prorocentrum cordatum
TAGGGACGGATAAGATAGGGTAGGGAGAATGAGGAGGAGGAGGAGGAGGAGGAGGAGGAGGAGGAGTAGGAGGGCGACGACGTATGGGGATGATGGTGATGAGGAGGAGACGACGGAGGCGGAACAAGATGGGGAGTAAGAAGAGGAGGGGCCAGGATGAGGAGGATGAGCCCGAAGAGGAAGGGGAATCTGATGCCTGCGCGTGGACTCCATGAAGTTCGACTGTCTGGAAAGCGAAAAGCATGATCAGCCGGCAGAAGCACACAGCGGAGTTATAGGAAACGCGGCGACCTCGAAGTGCGGAAACGATACGAGTCCTATTACACGGGGACCGCGAAGTGCGGATGCAGGATGAGAGAACTACAAACGGAGGATGTGTTAAGACATCGATGGAGGATGGGGGGGCAGAGGAGGAGCCTGGGGTCTTGGCCGGGATGCGGCCACCCGCTGCATCCGCGAACAAGGCGGAGCGGACGCTCGTCGTGAAGAACTACTGGGAGCTCAAAAAGCAGTACCTGGAGCCCCCTGCTGCTTCGCGCAGTTCGGGGGAGGCGGTGTGGAGGAGGAATATTAGGGGATGAGGAGGTGGAGAAGGAAGACGTGGAGGAGGAGGCTGAAGAGGCTGACGAGCATCAGCAGCAGCAACAGCAGCAAGATGAGGATGATAACGGGGACGACGAAGGATATGGTTTTGTGTTTGCTACTAATGATGAGGACGATGATGATGACGATGATGAAGATGATGCTGTTGATGATGATGATGATGATGACGACGATTCTGATGATGATGATGATGATGATGATGATGATGATGATGATGATGATGATGATGATGATGACGATCATGATTATCATGATGATGCTCCCGATTTCTATGATGATGACGATGATGACGAGGCTTATGATTACGATGCTGATGACGATATTGATGAAGAGGACGGTACAGACGATGCCGATGCTGGTGATGATGGTAGCGTCGAGGAATTTTATGATGGCGGTACTGATGATAATGGTGATGCTGCGGATGATTCTATGGTGATGCTGCTGATGATGCTGCTGCTGCTCGCGATGACGATGCGACTGACGACGATGATATTCTGAGGATGTTTGGTGTTGGTGATGGTGACGATTATGCTGCTGCTGATGATGACGAGGATGATGGTGATGATGATGGTGGTGGTGGTGGTGGTGATGGGTGCTACGACGATGGTCTTGATGCTGCTGATGCTACTGATGCTGCTGATGATGAGGCGGACGATTATTCTGGTCATTGTGGTGATGATGACGACGATACTGATAGAATTGAGGCCTGTGGTGGTGATGATGCTGCTGATGATGATGCTATTGATGATGATTATGATGATGCTGATGAATCTGATGGTGATGATGATGAGGATGCTGCTGCTGCTGATGATGATGAGGTTAATGTTGAAGATGGTGGTGATGCTGATGATGACGATGATGACGATGATGACGATGATGATGATGATGATGATTATGATGATGATGATGATGATGATGATGATGATGATGATGATGATGATGATGAGTGGGTGCTGAATTGATGCTGGAGATGCTGATTACGACGGCGACAATGACCATGACGGTGCTGATAATGACGATGCTGCTGATGCTCATGACGATGATGGTGATGCTGCTGATGATGATGGTGATGCTGATGATGGTGATGATGATGATGCTGATGACGATGGTGTTGCTGCTGATGCCGCTGCTGCTGATGATGCCGACGTCGATGAGGATGCTGGTGCTGATGACGAGGATGATGATTTTGATAAAACTGATGCTGATGTTGATGTTGGTATATGCTGATAATGATGGTGCTGTTGCTGATGATGATGCTGACTATGTTTACGATGTGGATTCGGATTCTGATTATGATGCTGCTGATGCTGCTGCTGTAGCTGCTTCTGATGATGACGACGGTGAGGATGACGATGATGATGCTGTTGATGAGGATGCTGATGCTGATGCTGATGACGACGGTGACGCTGCTGTTGTGGATGGTGATGGCGATGCTGATGATGCGGATGCTGATGCTGATGACGATACTGATGATGATGCTGATGTTGGTGCTGATGACGATGATGATGCTGATGGCGATGATGATGCTGGTGACGATGATGCTGATGATGATGACGATGATGATGATGATGATGGTAATGATGATGATGATGCTGATGATGATGCTGATGATGATTATGATGATGATGTTGATTATGATGCTGATAAGGGTGATGATGCTGCTGATGATGATGCTGATTGTGCTGACAATTATGATGATGATGATGCTGATGGTGGTGGTGGTGATGATGATGATGATGATGATGATGCTGATGATGCTGATGGTGGTGATGCTGATGGCTGGTGATGATGATGATGATGGTGGTGATGATGATGATGATGCTTATGGTGATGGTGCTGGTGCTGATGCTGCTGTTGTTGAGGAGGAGGAGGATGACCATGATAAGAACGACTGATGAGGCGGATTGGGGGGAATGAATCAGAGGAGGTGGAGGAGGAGGAGTCGGAGGAGGAGGAGCAGGAGGAGGAGGAGTAGGAGGAGGAGGAGGAGAGGTATGAGGACCAGGCTGGGGGAACAAGTGGATCGGTTGTCGTCGATGACGGAGGGGAGGAGCAGGCAGATAAAGAAAAAGAAGACGATGATGCTGATGATGATGATGATGATGATGATGATGATGATGATGATGATGATGGTGATGATGATGATGACGAGGAGGGCGAGGAGGAGGAAGAAGAGGAGGGGGAGCGGGAGGATTGGGTGTTGCCAGATGGGGGATGAAGATTAGAAGGAGCCTGGGGAGGAGGAAGAGGAGGCCCGCGTGTTGCTGGACAAGCGATGAGGATGGTGAGGAGGAAGAGGAGGCGGATGAGGATGAAGAGGAGAAGGAGGAAGATGAGGAGTGCGAGGAGGAGGAGGAGGAGGAGGAGGAGGAGGAGGAACAGAGGAGGAGGACGAGGAACCGGCGGAAAGGTGGAGGATCGGACTTTACACGAGACGAGTGACGATGCTGACGCTGATGCTGGTGCTGCGGCTGATGATGCTGCTGATGCGGCTGCTGCTGATGAAGATGCTGATGCTGCTGCTTATGATGATGATGAGGATGACGGTGATGATGTAATACTTGGGATAATGATGACGATGCTGATCATGCTGATGCTGATGCCGCTGATGATGCTTGAGATGATGACGATGCTGATGCTGCTGCTGCTCATGATGATGATGCTGCTGATTCTGATGATGATGATGCTGACGCTACTGATGATGCTGATGCTGATGATGCTGATGATGCTGATGGGGATGATTACGATGTTGATGCTGATGCGGATGATGATGCCGCTGATGATGATAACGGGGATGAGCATGGTGCAAATGATGATGATGGTTATGATGCTGCTGCTGCTGATGCTGATGATGATGTCGTCGAGGATGATGATGATGACGATGATGATGATGATGCTGATCATGATGCTGATTCCGATGATGCTGACGATGATGCGGAGCGATGCTGAGGATGATGATGATGATGGTGCTGCTGATGCTGCTGATGATGATGATGGTGATGTTGATCATGATGATGACGATGCTGATGCTGATGCTGATGCTGATGATGCCGATGACAATGATGTTGCATATTCTGGTTATGATCATGATTATGATAATGATGATGATTGTGATGCTGATGATGGCGGTGTTGATGAGGATGACGCTACTGCTGATGATAATGCTGATGCTGATGATGGCGATGCTGATGACGATGATGATGCTGATGATGCTGATGATCACGATGCTAATGATGGTGATGATAACGATGATGATGATGATGATGATGATGATGATGATGATGATGATGATGATGATGATGATGATGAGGACGGTGGTGATGACGATGATGTTGATGGTGATGATGCTGCTGATGCTGATGATGCTGCTGCTGATGATGATGATGGTGATGACGACGCGGATGATGATGATGCTGATGATGCTGCTGATGATGATGATGCTGATGCGGGTGCTGTTGCTGCTGTTGATGATGCTGGTGATAATGATGATGCTGCTGGCGATTCTGATGATGGTGATTTTTTTTATGATGATGATGCTGATGAGGATGCTGACGATGATGCTGATGATGATGATGATGCTGGTGGTGGTGCTGCTGGTGACGATGGTGACTCCGATGATGATGATGATGATGACGATGATGACGGTGACGATGACGATGACGATGATGATGCTGACGATGATGATGATACTGATGCTGCTGATGATGATGCTTATGATGATGATGATGATGATGACGATGATGATGCGGATGATGATGATGATGATGATGATGATGATGATGATGATGATGATGATGATGATGATGATGATGATGATGATGCTGATGATTATGAAGATGATGATGCTGATGATGATGATGATGATGATGATGATGATGATGATGATGATGATGACGATGATGCTGGCCAAGCAGGATGGCGAGGTCATGGGAGTCCGAGCTCCCGTGCCTCCTGACATCCTGTTTTTTTCGTAGTTGCTGCGAGCGAGGAGGAGGAGTGGGAGGAGGAGGAGGAGGAGGAGGAGGAGGAGGAGGAGGAGGAGGAGGATCACGGTGCCGATCCACCTTCGGCTTTCCTTCGTGCAGCTGGGCTTGCAGCACGGTCCAGTCGTCCCCTCCTGCTCCTCCTCGCCCCCCGAACCCCGCCTGCAGCCCCATCAATCTGCAAAGACCTCCCTCGAAGTCCTCAGCCCTCCTGGAGCGCCCAAGAGCTTCCTCAAACCCCTACCCCTCTTCCCATTCCTCGTCGCCCCCTCCTCCTACTCCGAGTCCCTCCTCATCCCCTTCTCTTCTCATCCTCCCCCTCCTTCTCTTCCTCCTCGTCATCATCATCATGACGAGGAGGAACATGCAGCCGGATGATGATGATGATGATGATGATGATGATGATGATGATGATGATGATGATGATGATGATGATGATGATGATGATGATGATGATGATGATGATGACATTCCCTCCTTCCTTTCGTCTCCTTCTCTTCATCCTCCCCTCCTCCCCTCCTGCTGCCACTGCTCCTACTCCCTCTGTGTCCTTTCTTCACATCTGGTCCTCCTCCTCCTCCACCTTTTCTTTCTTTCCTTCTCCTTCTTCTTTGTCTCCTGCTCCTCTTCCTCCGCTCTTATCCTCGTCCGGCTGCTGTTCCTCCTCCTCTTTCTCCTCTTCCTCCCCCTCCTTCTCTTTTTCTTCTTCGTCTTCTTCTTCTTCTTCCTCCTTCCCTCCTCCTCCTCCTCCTCCTCCTCCTCCTCCTCCTCCTCCTCCTTCTCCTCCTCCCCCCCCCCCCGGAAACCTTCGGCACCCCTCCAGAAGCCACCCGCACAGCATGTAGCAACGACCACACACGGACATATGCTTTCGAGTCTTAGAATCCGTCGAACATTCGCGATGCAGCCAGAAGCACAATCCAGAAACCCAGAACGTGCGCTGCTGCAGCTGCTCCTTGTCGTGTTTCTCAGCTCTTCTGGTCTTCCTGCCCCCCTCTGCCTTGGCGCGGCCTCGCGCAGGATAACAAGTTCCTGAGCGGCCTGCCGATTCTCAAGCCGTCCCGCCCCTCGGCCTTTTTTTTCTGGAGGGGAGGCAGAGGGAGGAAGAGGGATTATGAACGAGGAGGATGGTGGGGAGAAGAGGATCAGAAGGATGAGATATGATAATGGTTGGATAGTGGGGGAGCACCAATGATGAGAAGTGGAGAGGGAGTGAGGGGGAATGAATGATGGATGATGAGGATGATGATGACGATGGTGATGACGACGATGATGATGGTGATGATGTGATGGTTGTTGTTATGATAAAGATGCTGATCGTGTATGGGTGCTGATGCTGCTGTCGATGATGAATAAGGAAGAGGGATCAACAGTGATTCTGACGGTGATGCTGATCGCGGTGATGTTGCAGTTGATGGCCATGGGATTGATTATGAGAAATGCGACGGGGTGATGAGGGATGTAAGTGATGGTTATGTAGAAATGAATAGCAACGACGATGGGAGGATATGTGAATGCACCTACATATATATATATATATGCATATGCGCACAGATTATCATGCGTACCTCCTCGAGGGAGTACAGCTCATACCCGATTCTTGTGCCGATAGTTTTTTTTATGGCCGTTCCGCTTGGAGCGTCCTCCACTCTTTGAAATCCTCCTTGCTTTGTGCTGCTTTGCATTTCCCAGACAATGCTTGCAGTTAGGGGCTCTTGCAGTGGAAACCCATGCGAAGAAACCCTGCTTGCCTCCAGGGTGCCCTGGGTTTCTTGGGTTTCGATGGTTTTGCGATGGAGAGCGTGACAGTCCCACACCAAAAAACGATGGACGCCCTGGGGTCCCAGGTTTGTGTTTCTCGTGAAAGGTTTCTTGTGGACTGGCCTCCACTGCAGGGCCTCAGCGAAAAAGAGGAGAGAGAGGAGGGATGAGGACGAGGAGGAGTTCTCGCGATTGCTGTCTGATGACTTCTTGTAGCGCTCTTCGTAAACAGTGCTTGCAGTTAGGGGTTCTTATTCCTTCTTGAAGAGCTGGGCCTGCCCGTCGGTCTGGCTGCAAGATGGTCGCTGTCGCCGCCCCGCCGCTCCGGGCCTGCCCTGCTCGTCCTCCTCCTCCTCCTCCTCCTCGTCCTCCTCCTCCTCCTCCTGCGCCTCCTGCTGCTCCTCCTCCTCCTCCTCCTCCTCCTCCTCGTCATCCTCCATTTCTTTTCCTTATAACTGATTTCTCCCTGTCGCACTCCGAGGCCAGTCTCTAGGGCGGGCCAGGCGTTTCGCCTCAGATTTCCTCACCATCTCTGATTCTGAAGCTTCAAAATTGGCAACAGTCTCGCAGATGCTGGGTGGGTCGTTGTCAAAATATGGCTCTCGCCTTGGCGCGGCGCACATTCGCTTTAAACAATTACAAGGGTTTCACGGATTGAGGGCGGGTGGTTTTCAAAACGTAGCTCTCGCCTTACCGTGGCGCGCATTTGTTTCACACATGTGCAAGAGTTTCACGGATTGAGGGCGGGGGGTTTTCCAAATGTGGCTCTCGCCTTAGCGCGGCGCACATTCGTTTCACACATGTGCAAGAGCTTCACGGATTGAGGGCGGGTGGTTTTCAAAATGTGGTTCTCGCCCTACCGTGGCGCACATTTGTTTCAACATGTTGCAAGAGTTTCACGGATTGAGGGCGGGGGGTTTTCAAAGTGTGACTCTCGCCTTAGCGCGGCGCACATTCGTTTCACACATGTGCATGAGTTTCACGAACTGAGGGCGGGTGGTTTTCAAGATGTGGCTCTCGCTTTAGCGCGGCGCACATTCGTTTTACACATTTGCAAGAGTTTCACGGATTCCCATCATCAGCGCGCCAGGAATGATGTTTTGAAAGGGTTCAGGATTATGAGGGTGCAACAGTTATGTTCGTTCGCTGTGTTGAAGTCCCAGAAATGGCGTTCTGGCGTGATTCAGGCTTTTCAAGACGCAACAGTCAGGTTGATGCGTGGCGTTCGAATCCTGGCATTCTTCAGGGCCTTTAAACGGTTGTCTTCCAATGAGGCAGTTCCCTTAATGGAAACGAACCGTTGTAGGGGCCTACGAAGAGGGAGCTTGGAGGGAGGGTTTATTCAAACATCGTTGATGACTCTTGGGTTTGCACTAGTCCTCCTCCTCCTTCTCCCTCTCCTCCTCTTCCTCCTACTCCCCTCATCCTTCCCTCCTCCTCCCTCCTCCTCCTCCTCCTCCTCCTCCTCCTCCTCCTCCTCCCTTCTCCTCCCCCTTCTCCTCCTCCTCCTCCTCCTCCTCCTCCTCTCTTTCTCCATTATCCCCCGATTTTCCAAGCAGGGGCCGAAGGCGAGAGTGGGTCGGAGCGGTGGGTGGATGGCGCATGACACTCGAGGTCCCTCCCTTTGTGTCCGACGCCGCCCTCTCGAAGGGGGAGGAGGAGTTCAGCACGAGGCAAGAAGGGGTTCTGCTCGAGGGTCCTCGCCGTCCGCGGGCCCCACGGCGGGCCCTCGGCAAGAGCCCGGGGCGCAGGACCCGTGAGTGAGAGCCACCTGTGCTTTGGAGGGGGGGCCCAGGGATCCGCGCGTGGATCTGGGCGCACCCTGGGCCGAAGCAGGGCTCTGCTGCCAGCCCGGGAGCCCCGTGACAGAGCTTCGACTGACCTGAGCCGCTTTAGGGTGTGTGTTTATTTGTTTTGTTTGTTTATTTGTTTGTTCGTTTGGTTTGTTTGTTTGTTTGTTTGTTTGGTTGGTTGGTTGGTTGGTTGGTTGGCTGGTTGGTTGTTTGGTTGGTTGTTTGTTTGTTTGTTTGTTTGTTTGTTTGTCAGTGTGTTTGGTTGTTTGTATACTTGGTCGTCTGTTTGGTTTGCTTGTTTGTCTGTCTGTCTGTCTGTCTGTCTCTCTGTCTTTCTGCCTGTGTGGTTGTTTGTGTGTGTGTGTGTTTGTTTGTTTGGTTTGTTGTTTGTTTGGTTTGTTGTTTGTTTGTTTGTTTGGTTGTTTGTTTGTTTGTTTGTCTGTCTGTCTGTCTGTCTGTCTGTCTGTTTGTTTGTGTGTTTGACAACTTGCTTGTTTTCGTTCTTATAGTTATGCTGTTCTAGTTTTGTTAGTTGTTGTTGCCTGTTCGTTCTTTTCTCCCGTTCTTGCCCCTCCTGGGTGTTTTGGGGGGCCTGCGGCAGGCCGGGGCCGCCTCGCCGCGGTGCCGGCGCTCTAGCGCGAACCCCGCGGCAGGCTCTCGCGCCGCCTCGGGTCGCGGTGTGTCGAGGCGCCAGCGGCGGGCGCTGAAGGCCGAGCTCCCGAGGGCTCGTTTCGGGCCCCGTGGGTGGGGGGGGGGGGCTCCTCCTCTCCTCCTCCTCCTCCTCCTCCCCTCCTCCCTCCTTTTCCTCCTCCTCCTCCTTTTCTCCTCCTCTTCTCCTCCTCCTCCTCTCTCCTCCCCTCCTCCTCCCTCCTCCTCCTCCTCCTCCCCTCCTCCTCCCCTCCTCACTCCTCCTCCTCCTCCTCCTCCCCTCCTCCCCCGTCGGCGGCGAGCGAGGGGGGAAGTGAGAAGGGGCCGGCCTTCTCAAAAGGCTCGGAAGTCCCCCAGCCTTCTGAGAAGTTTTGTAGGCCTTCCCCGAAGGCAGAGAAGTCCTTTCAAAAGGCAGGAGGCCGTCTGAGACGCCCCGCCGCCTTCTGAGAATGCCTTCTCCTTCTCACTTTCCCCTCTCGCTCGCCTCCGAAAGTTCCCAGATCTCCGAGGATGTGTTTTTTTCGATCCGGTCGAATGTCCTCGATTTCGGGTTCGGGGCCCGTCATTGGGCCCCGGGACCATCAAAAGAGGATCTGGGTCGCAAAACTACTCCCTGGGAAGGGGTCGGGATTTCTGGGGCCGCGGATTGAAAAAATCACACTGGAGGATGTCAGGGTTTACTTGCACGGCATTTGGTCCCTCCGCGCCCCACTCTCCCTTTCCCACCGCCTCTTCAAACGGCGCAGGGGCCGAAGAGGCGTGCACGTGAGTCCCGACTGGCGTGACGTCTCGATTTCCTTGTGGGTCCAGTACGCTCACCCCAAGCACCCCTCCCTGCAAGTGACCTTGCTGGGGTCCTGAAAGAAGCTGGGACCGTGAGGGGCATCGTCGCGATGAACACTTTACGGACCGTGATGGTGCGGGTTATGGTGATGGTGGTGACGATGGCTTTTGCGATGATGATGACGGTGGTGATATTATTGATGATGATCATGCTGATTATGCTGATGATGCTGCTGATGATGATGCTGCTGCTGTTGATGATGATGATGATGATGATAGAGATTATGACGATGATGATGACGACGATGACGACGATGACAATGATGATGACGATGACGATGACGATGATGGTGCTGATGATGGTGATGGTGATGATGATGGTTATGGGGATGATGATGATGATGTTGATGATGATGATGATGATGCTGATGATGATGGTTCTGATGATGACACTGCCGATGCTGATGATGATGCTGATGATGACGATGCTTCTGATCATGATGATGATGGTGATGATGATGATGATGCTTTTGATGTGATTATGATGATGCTGATGCTGCTGATGATGACGATTGTGATGACGCTTATGCTGATGATGATGAGGATTATGCTGCTGCTGATGATGATGCTGATTTTGCTGACGATGATGCTGATGATGCTGTTGTTGATATGACGCTGCTGCTGATTCTGAAGACGATGACGATGATGCTGATGACGATGATGATGACGCTTACGTTGCTGATGATGATGCTGATGATGATGATGCCGCTGCTGCTGCTGATGATAAGGCTGGTGATGATGATGATTGCGATGATGATGATGATGATGATGATGATGATGATGATGATGATGATGATGATGATGATGATGATGATGATGATGATGATGCAGATGATGATGATGACGATGATGATGTTGATGATGATGATGATGCTGCTGATGATGATGATGATGATGATGATGCTGATGCTGATGCTGATGCTGATGCTGATGATGATGATGATGATGATGATGATGATGATGATGATGATGATGATGATGATGATGATGATGACGACGACTACGACAACGATGATGACGACGGTAATTCTGCCGTTGGTAATGAGGAGAAACAGAGGGAAGAGGATGAGGAGGAGAAGGAGGCGGATGAGGAGGAGGCGGAGAATCATCGCTGCCTCGGAGGCAGAAGCTGGACGACAAGGTGGACCTTCTTGACATGATCCGTCGTCCAGGTCGTGCTTCCGCTGCGCGCTCCTGCTTTTTCCGAGGAAGCTGGGGGTGACCCGGGAATGTTTGAGCTTCCGTAGGCCTCTAGGTACCTCCAGAAGCCTCAAAGGGGATGATGATGATGATGATGAGGATGATGATGATGAGGATGATGATGATGATGCTGATGATGATGAGGATGATGATGGTGATGATGATGATGAACATGATTATGATGATGATGCTGATGATGATGATGCTGAGGATGATGATCTTGATGATGATGCTGATGATGCTGATGCTGATGTTGATTATGGTGATGATGAGGATAATGCTGATGCTGATGATGATGCTGATGATGAGGAGGATGATGATGATGATGAGGATGAGGAGGATCATAGTAAGTTCAACATGTGTCAATTATTCTGCAGTACACCCTGCCGTCCCTCCTCACAAGCCCTGCCAAGCATTGTCTTTACCTTGAAGAGCACCCCCTTGCAAGGCAGGGTTCCTGGTTCCCTCCCTGGGTCCATCTGGTGTAGTTGTTCACCCCAGATCCGTTTCTCATAGCCCTGGGGCCTGGAAACTGTCCCCAGAGGCTGGAAAGGGCAGAAACTTTGGGGGGCGCGTAATGCGGGGGCGATGCATGGGGGGGCAGCGAGGGGTGCCGAAATGGGGCCCTGTAGGGTCCCTAAAGGGGCCCTTTCGGACCCAGAAGGGGGTCGTCAGGGTCCGAAAAGGACACCCCTCTTCCTCCCCCCATGTAGCGCCTCTCCATTAATTCCCGCCCAAAAACCTCTCGGAACTGAGGACCTCGAACCTGCCTGCGCCCGCAACTCCGGCGGGAGGTCCGTTTTAAGGAACGCAGTCAACCCGCATGGTAAGTATGATCGGCTTCCTTGCCTCTTCGGTCGTCTTCGGCCAATCCTCGACCGCTTTCGATGGCCAGCCCCGCTCGAAGAGCCTCGGCATCCCTTGCATCCTTCCCGCGCATCCTTCTTGTGAAGGCCTTACGGCCAGTGCCGCCGACCCAGAAGGACGACGACGACGACGACGACCACGACGACAACGACAACGACGAGCTGATGACCCTGCCACAGGCTCGGGATATGGGGCGGGCGGTGGAGGGAGGGAGGGAGGGAGGGAGGGAGGGAGGAGGAGGAGGAGGAGGAGGAGGAGGAGGAGGAAGAGGAGAGGAGGAGGAGGAGGAGGCGGCGGAGGAGGAGGAGGAGGAGGAGGAGGAGGAGGAGGCCCTTGCGTCCTCACCGCGCATCCTTAATATACGGGTTGACTGCAGCCGCCCTCCATCCTCCGAGCTGTAGGGAACGCGACGGGGCGGGAGCACAGCGTCGTCGATGCGGAGGTGCCCAGCGGCGGCCCCTCCTTCGGAGAATGAGCCGCCCCCTTCCATCCGGGTGGCTCCCTGCACAAGATTTTAGGGCTTCTGGCCATGACATCTCACCCAGGCGATGTCCTCCTCCTCCTCCTTCTCCTCCTCCTCCTCGTCGTCCTCCTTCTCCCTCTTCCTCCTTCCTCCTCCTCTCCTTCTCCCTCCCGCCTCCTCCTCCTCCTCCTCTTCCTCCTCCTCCTCCTCCTTCCTCCTCCTCCTCCCCTTCCCCTCCTCCTCCTCCTCCTCCTCCTTCTTCTTCTCCTCCGCCTCATCCTCCCCTCCTCCCCTCCTCGTCCCCTCCTTCCTCCCCTCCTCCCCCGTCGGCGGCGAGCGAGGGGGGGGGAGTGGAGAAGGAAAAGGCCTTCTCGGGAGGTGGCGAGACTTCTCAGAAGCCCTCGCGCCTTCTGAGGGGCTTTCGATGTTTTCGGGGAAAGCTTGGAACACTTCTCAGAAGGCCAGGGGGCTTCCGAGCCCTCTGAGAAGGCTTCTCCTTCTCACTTCCCCCCCGCGCTCGCTGCATTATATGCACGCCAGTCGTTGAAAGCATGTATTCTTGGGCTCCCAGATCCCACGCTACTTCAGGCGCCATCCTGCCTCAGGAGTCGATGGTCTGTGTTGTTTCCTATGATTCTTGGGGCGGCCCGAACCCTATCTACTTTATCCGCCATCCTACTTCACGAATCGACCTACTTCCTTTATCCGTCAGGGAGGGGGGAAAAAGGGGAAGGTATCGACTTCACTTCGACGATCTGTTTCCTCTGTTCGTTTCTAGATGTCCTTGGGACTGGCGGCGACGACGACGACGAAGACGACGACGGCGTCTCACACACGCTGACTGGGTCGGCGGATTCTTCTTCGGGCGGCCCGAACCCTACAGTGGGGTCCCATGCCAAGGAACACCCTGCTAGCCTCCGGGGTGCCCCGGTTTTCGTGGGCTTCGATCAAGGGAAGTTCTGGGGTCTCAGGCTTGGGTTTCTCGTGGCAGGTTCCTTGTGGACTAGCCTCCACTGGGTCCACTCTGTCCGCCTTCCTGCTTCCCGTCTCTATCTGCTTCTCCCGACGGCTCGGTGGAGCAGCCTGGGGCGAGGAGCCAGGCGCTGCCAGGAGGAGGAGGAGGAGGAGGAGGAGCCGCCCTCCGCCCGTGCAGCTGCTGCATTTTTTTGCCTTTTACGTATTTTATTTATTTATTTATTTATTTATGTATTTATTTTTTCCATTTATCTATTTGTTTGTATATTATTGTGTTTTTCCCCATATCCTAAGGATTGGGGTTCTTGTTATTACTCTGACGCCTCCCACTGCTCCTCCTTCCTCCCGCTCGCGCCTCCCTCCTTTCAATGATAATCACCAGATCAGACAAGACAATATAATATACACGATAAGATAAGATAGCACAATATATGATAAGGTAATATAAGATATATGACAAGGTAAGATAATATATAAGATAAGACAGCCTATGGAGTAATAAGATAAGTCAATATATGATGCGATAAGATGAGTTGATATAATATAAACTAAGACAAGATAAGATATTTCAAGATAAGATAAGATAGAGGGTAATACAGGTAAGATAAGATAGGACTCGATAAGAGAAGATGAGACTCACTCTCACTCAGACTCACTCACAGTCACATTCACTCACACTCACACTCTCTCATGATCACAAAACGCTGCCAGGGGCATCATTTGGGAGCCCCAAGGGGTAGCCACCCTGGCTGATATCACGAGCCCGTTCGCGCCGATTTTGGTGGGACGTCTCAGCTAAAATTGCCGTTTGGCCTCCCCAACATGTCTCTCTTGAGAGCCTCATGGTCACAAAACGCTGCCAGGGGCATCATTTGGGAGCCCCAAGGGGGAGCCACCCTGGCTGTTCTCACGAGCCCGTTCGCGCCGATTTTGGTGGTACGTCTCAGCTAGAATTGCCGTTTGGCGCCCCCAACATGTATCTCTTGAGAGCCTCATGGTCGCAAAACGCTGCCAGGGGCATCATTTGGGGAGCCCCAAGGGGGAGCCACCCTGGCTGATCTCACGAGCCCGTTCGCGCCGATTTTGGTGGGACGTCTCAGCTAGAATTGCCGTTTGGCCCCCAACATGTATCTCTTGAGAGCCTCATGGTCGCAAAACGCTGCCAGGGGCATCATTTGGGAGCCCCAAGGGGGAGCCACCCTGGCTGATCTCACGAGCCCGTTCGCGCCGATTTTGGTGGGACGTCTCAGCTAGAATTGCCGTTTGGCGCCCCCAACATGTATCTCTTGAGAGCCTTATGGTCGCAAAACGCTGCCAGGGGCATCATTTGGGAGCCCCAAGGGGGAGCCACCCTGGCTGATCTCACGAGCCCGTTCGCGCCGATTTTGGTGGGACGCCTCAGCTAGAATTGCCGTTTGGCTTCCCCAACGTGTATCTCTTGAGAGCCTCATGGTCACAAAACGCTGCCAGGGGCATCATTTGGGAGCCCCAAGGGGGAGCCACCCAGGCTGATCTCACGAGCCCGTTCGCGCCGATTTTGGTGGGACGCCTCAGCTAGAATTGCCGTTTGGCGTCCCCAACATGTATCTCTTGAGAGCCTCATGGTCACAAAACGCTGCCAGGGGCATCATTTGGGAGCCCCAAGGGGGAGCCACCCTGGCTGATCTCACGAGCCCGTGACGAGAGAGAGAGAGAGAGAGAGCAAGAGAGAGAGAGAGAGAGGAAGCGAGAGAAAGGGAGAGGAGAGAGAGAGAGAGAGAGAGAGCGGAGAGAGAGAGAGAGAGGGGGAGTTGAGAGAGGAGACAGGCGAGAGAAAGAGAGAAGAGAGAAGAGAGAGAGAGAGAGAGAGAGAGAGAGAGAGAGAGAGAGAGAAGAGATCGGACAAGTAGGCGGACCAGGGTCCGTCCGCGAGGCGCACTGCAGTGCGACAACTCGCAAGCACTATTTGCGGCGGTGCAGCCTTAAGATACGAGGGCGGGCTACAAAACCCCCTCCCCCGGCGCAGTGCGACTGACGCTACAGACGGCGGACAGACGATGAAGATCTCACCTGACAGACCGCGTGAGGTAAAAGGCCCCAACAAGGAAGGCGACGTGCTGGCACGTGGCTAGGCGGCTTGGCGGACCGCCAGTTGGGCGCTTGGCCGCTAAGCGGCGCGCAGTGACGGGGCACCCCCCGCCCCCACGCCCTGACACCGTGGACGCGGAGCCACGCGTACACACGGGCAGGCAGAACGGAGGAAATTAGCGCGGGGCACCAGGCGGAGCGCCGCGGAGCGATGACAGCATAGCTTGGATGGTGAGTGGCGGCGCAGCACCATCGGGCGAGGGCGTAAGCAGCTCGGCGAAGGCACGCCCGGCGCGGTGGAGGCGCTGGAGCAGAGGGCCTTGACGGGCTTGAGCAGCGGCAAGGTCGGCGGCGAGAGCAGCACACCTCTGCTGAAGAGCGGCCATAGACTGGGTCAGCTCGGTTTCGCGGTCGGTGAGGGGCGGCTGCTCAGTGCCTGCGGCCGCGGGCCTCGTGGCAGGGGCGAGGTCATCGGTGCGCCTGGCCAGGTGGTGGACTAGCGCAGTACGGCGCTCCGTGTGCTGGCGGCCGTCACCCTTGAGAGGCGACTGGAGGGTAACACGCGGTCCCAGGGCTGGAGCCGCTAGGGCCACGCCCCGTGAGGTCGGAAGAGCCGCCTCCTCGCGCCCAGCAACAGTGAAAGCGTGGACGGGGTGCGACGGCCTGACTGGCTCGGTGCCCTGCGGGGGGGCTGGAGCCGCCCCCGCGGGCTGGCGCTGGTGGGGGGACGGAGTGGGTGGCACGGTAGGACCAATCATGATGCCGTGCGAGGGCTCGGAGGTCGGCCGCGTGGTCGGGTGGCGTCTCGATGGGGCGGCATCGTCGGCAGCGTGGGGTGTCGGCGGGGCGTCGTCTATGCTGCCACTCAGTCCGAGGGGATCGTACAGGTCGTCGTCGGCATCTTGACGGTGAGCGACATCATCGTGTGGGTGCGATGTCGCTCTCGGTGGCGGAGTCGCAGTGGGCGTCGAGAGGTTGCCCGACGGGGCAGGGTTGGCGCTGGCTGGGCCGTCGTCCAAGAAGTCCAATCCCCCGCCAAAGCCGAACGGGTCGTCCTCCTGTTCATCGAGCATCGCCCGTTGGGCCTCGGCCCAGAGCTCATCCGGGTCTTGCGGGATGATTGGTCCAGCCGCGGGTGGTGCCTGGTCCGACAGCAGGGGGTTTGGTTCCATTTTGCTGAGTTCCGCAGCTGTAAACCCAGCCCTGCGGTGTGGTAGCGGCAGAGTACGGTGTCTGCGCTCGTAGATAGCGACAGCGACCCCATGAAGCACGGTCGCTTGGCGATGTCGTGTTTTGGCAGCTTCAACAATGTAGTCGGGAAGGTTGTGCGTGCGTGCCGCCGCTGTGGCAAGGGCGTCGGCCTGACGGTTGAACTCCTCCGCGATGGGCCCGATGAGCCCAAGGTCGATGCCCAGGTCTCCCAGGTGGCTGGCGATATTTTCGACGCGAAACATGTTGGGCTTGGCCATAACACATCGGTGGATCTTTTCCCAGGGCTCCGCGTGCGTGCCCTGCGGCGCTGGATGTCCGTCGATGATGCTTTGGAACCCATCGACCACCGCCTGGTTGTCCACGAAAACGTGCACGGGCCGTTCGGCACATGCCGTAAGGTGGACAATGGCGAGGGTCTCCGCAACCTGGGCGTTCTGCGTTAGGCCGTGAACGCGTGCACTGTAGTTCACGCGGTGGTCGATGCCATAGTAGACGCCGTAGCCCGCTCGTGCTAGCAATGGGATGGCTTGGTTGGTGCATGCACCGTCCGTGGCAGCGTAGACCCATGTCCAACCAGTGTCGTGGTCAAGGTAGGTGGTGTAGGTGTCCTGGGCTGAAGCCGCAGGATCTCCTTCAGGGGGGGGCCGCGGCATGGGCTGTGGCAGCGGGTCCCTCGCGAGGTCGGCCTGCAGGTCGAGGAGGGCTGGGTCTTCGTCGAAGAGCCCGCAGTGTCTTGTGTGCGGCGGAAGACGGGCCCACTGGTCGTCACTGATGAGGGTGGTGAGAGGGAGTCTTTCTCGGGCCCAGCACTTGCAGTCGCGGACAGTGTGCTCCTGAGTTTCCTCTTCCTCGTAGCAGTAGCGGCAGATGGGGCTGGGGTCTGCCGACGTGTTTGATCGGGATCGTCGCTGTTGGGTGTGATCCCCGCCCGACATGTAGTTCAGGAGGAGCGCCAGCTGCCAGGCAGTGCATTTGGCTGCTCCTTTAGTTCGGGCGAGCCACGTGCTGGCGAAGAGGTCGAGGCCCTGTCTGACAGAGGCTAGGTAGCCAAGGTCGTGTCGCCGTGGCTTGATCCTCCGCAGAAAAGCCCTGCGTTGTGAGGCCCGCAGCATGTGCAGGAAGGCGTTTTGGGGTAAATTCAGCCAGCTGATCGGGCAGCCCCAGTCGTCGTACATAATGCCAAATGTGGGCCAGGTCCATCGGAGCTGCTGGAGCGACTGGACGAGTCGTCCGACGGGTCCTCCACCAAACAGGGTCTGGACGTGGTGTTGGAGGTCTCTGGCGAGCCCGCAGAGTGTAACGTCGCGGTTATCCTGTCGCCGCAGGCACAGGAATGCTTCACGCTGCGTGATGGCGTCGATCTCAAGGGCGTGTCCCGGCACGCACACGGCCATGAGAGTCCAGAACTCGACCCACTTGTTCCCCTTGGGGCGGATAGCCGCCTTGAGGGCGTGGTTGTAGGCAGTTTTGGCTGGGCCTGATGGTGCTTGAATGTCGGTGCCCGTGGTGCAGACGCTGGCAGCAAGGGAACGGGCGTGCCGCGCCTTGGTGAGCATCGGCGATGGGAGCTTGCCAATGCGCGGCAGGCGGCTAGTCGCCCTCCGTACACGGGCGTCTGCGGTGGCCGTGAGGTTAAGCGCGGCTTGAGCCGGC
>CAUYUJ010017821.1:0-75000 GCA_963575745.1 Prorocentrum cordatum
GGAGGAGGAGGAGGAGGGGGGAAGAGGGTGCAAGGCATCGCCCTCTGGGCCCAGCAACGGGGCCCAAGTCCCAGGTGGGGGAGGGTGGGGAGGCGGCGTGCGTCGCGACGCGGAATAAAGTGCTCGGAGCGGAGGGAGCACGGGGCGGAGGTCCCACTGGGGCGCTGGGGGCGCGGAGAGGAGGGGTGGTGGTGTGTGCCGCGACGCGGAATAAACTGTTGGGGCGGAGGGGGCACTGGGCGGGGCTTGGGGCAGAGGGCCACGGGGCGGGGGTCCAACTGGGGCGCTGGGGAAAGAGGGGGAAGGCGGGGAGGCGGCGTGCGTCACGACGCTGAATAAAATTGTCGGGGCCGAGGGGCCACGGGGCGGAGTCCCCACTGGGGCGCTGGGGACGCGGGGGGTGAGGTGGGGGAGGTGGTGTGCGGCGCGACGCGGGATGAAGCGTTAGTGGCGGAAAGGGGCAGTGAGTGGGCTCCCCGTTGGGGCGCTGGGGACGCGGGGGGGCTCGGGGCAGAGAACCACGGCGCGGGGGTCCCATTCTGGCGCTGGGGACGCGGAGGGAGGGGGAGGGGTGCGACGCGTAATGCAGCGTTCGTGTCGGAGGGAGCAGTGGGCGGGGGCCCCGCTGGGGCGCTGGGAACGCGGTGGGGCTTGGGGCAGAGAACCACAGCGCGGGGGTCCCACTCTGGCGCTGGGGACGCGGTGCGAGGGGGGGAGGTGCGACGCGGGATAAAGCGTTCGTGGCGGGGGGAGCACTGGGCGGGGCCCCCGCTGGGGCGTTGGGGACGCGGTGGGCTCGGGGCAGAAAGCCACGGCGCTGGGGCCTCACACTGGCGCTGGGGACGCGGGGGGGCGGGGGGGGGGCGACGCGGGATATAGCGTTCGTGGCGGAGGGGGCAATGGGCGGGGCCCCCGCTGGGGCGCTGGGGACGCGGGGGTGGCTTGGGGCAGAGAGCCACGGCGCGCGGGCCCCACTCTGGCGCTGAGGACGCGGGGGAGGGGGGAGGGGGGGAGCGACGCGAAATAAAATAGTCGGAGCTCTAGACACCCTGTGCAAGAGAATAAAATGGTCGGGCGGTGCGCTGGGCTAGGCTGCTGGGGAGAATGGGAGGGGCGGGGCGAAGACGACGCCGAAATAAAGTAGTCGGGGCGAAGGGGGCGGCGCGCTGGGCTGCTCGGGAGAGGGGGATGGGGGGGGGGGGCGACGACGACGCCGAAATAAATTGGTCGGGGCGGAGAGGGCCTGGGCTGCTGGGTAGAAGGGCCGGGGGGGGGGGGACGACGACGCCGAAATAAAGTGGTCGGGGTGGAGGGGGAGCGCGCTGGGCTGTGAGAGAGGGAGAGGGGGGGGGGCGACGACGACGCCGAAAATAAACTTGTCGGGGCGGAGGGGCGCGTGCGCTGGGGTGCTGGGGAGCGACAGGTAGCGACACATGTCGACACAACGCCGAAATAGGGCGACGACGACGCCGTAATAAAGTGGTCGGGGCTGAAAGGGCGGTGCACTGGGCTGCTGGGGAAAGCGACACATGTCGACACAACGCTGAAATAGGGCGACGACGACGCTGAAATAAATTGGTCGGGGCGGAGAGGGCGGTGCGCTGGGCTGCTGGGGAAAAGGACCGGGGGGGGCGACGACGACGCCGAAATAAAGTGGTCGGGGCGGAGGGGGCAGCGCGCTGGGCTGCTGAGGAGAGGGAGAGGGGGGGGGGCGACGACGACGCCGAAATAAAGTCGTCGGGGCGGAGGGGGCGGTGCGCTGGGGTGCTGGGGGGCGACACATAGCGACACAACGCCGAAATAAAGTGGTCGGGGCGGAGGGGGCAGCGCGCTGGGCTGCTGAGGAGAGGGATGAGGGGGGAGGGGGTGGCGACGACGACGCCGAAATAAAGTCGTCGGGGCGGAGGGGCGTGCGCTGGGGTGCTGGGGGGCGACACATAGCGACACATGTCGACACAACGCCGAAATAAAGTGGTCGGGGCGGAGGGGGCAGCGCGCTGGGCTGCTGAGGAGAGGGAGAGGGGGGGGGGCGACGACGACGCCGAAATAAAGTCGTCGGGGCGGAGGGGGCGGTGCGCTGGGGTGCTGGGGAGCGACACGTAGCGACACATGTCGACACATATCGACATATAGAGACATATATCGACACACACACACACATATCGACGCATAGTGACACACAGCGACACATAGCGACGCACACATGGAGACGCATAGCGACACACGGCGACACATATAGCGGCACATGAAGGGCACAAGGCACACAGCGACACATATAGCGACACATGAAGGGCGCAAGGCAGCTGGGGGGGAGCGACGGCGACGCCGAAATAAAGTAATCGGAACTCTAGACACCCTGTGCAAGAGAATAACGCAGACTATCACGAGGTTGCGGAAAATGGATTGGGACATTTGCTGTGCTTGGGAGAGGAAGTATGTGGAAGATGGGAGATCAATGCGTCCAGCTGGTGCCAGATCTTGCCCGCGAGCGCTCCCGAGGCTTGCATGGTAGGATTCGCCGCGGTGTCACCCTTAGCCTCCAACATCGGTGGTGGGGCTTGCTCGGAATCGCACTTCAATCAGCTGTAGCCCGGGAGGTCGTGTGATGTCCCCCTCCTCCTCCTCCTCCTCCTCCTCCTCCTCCTCCTCCTCCTCCTCCTCCTCCTCCTCCTCCTCCTCCTCCTCCTCCTCCTCCTCTTTGTGTGCTTAGCCACCCCCGGGCTACGCAAAAACATTTGTTTCACCCCAGTCCCGCTTAGCGATTGGCACTTGGAGGTGTGTATGCGGCGCTGCGCGTTGGGGGGGGGGGGAAATGAAGTGGGCGAAGTTCTGGATTCTGGAGTTCGCTCAGTGTTTCGTCAGTTCCAGGGGCCAGACCAGTAGACGAGATTAGGCGCGCAGCGTGGTTGAGTTCACCGAGTTGCACTAATCGTAAAATTTGTTCCATCTTAGTGGCTTCCAGGTCTTTGGGTGTAGTTTTGGTATGTTTGTGTTTGCGTTTGCCCGTGCTGATTCTAAGAGTTTATCCCAATGGCCGCCATCGAACCATAGTAGCCGTTGTTTTCGAGGCGTGTGGTGCAGAAGCAGCCACGGGAGTAGTATAAATAATGCCCAACCTTCTGTTGTGAACACTCTGTCGTTGTTATCCCCATACGATGCCTCCATTTCCACGAAGATTTGTGTAAGAATCCTGAAGTACTGATCACGTATGCACTTAGGGATCGATCTCATCGTCCGTACTGGAATCATAGTCCCACCAGCCCTCTGGGCGTCGGTGGTTTAGAGCGTTTCCTCTTCCACCCCTCCTTCTTCCCCTTCGGGGAGGGGTTTACCCCTCCCCCTACCCCCTCCCCACTGACCTGGACAGGGGGGGCCGCGGGTAGTTAGAGCGTCCAAGATGGCCCAACACGGCTCCAAGAGGGCTTCAGGGAGCTCAAGATGACCTTCAAGATGGCTCAAGATAGCGCAAGATGCCTCAAGATGGTCATGGTCCCCATGATGTTCCAAGACGCTCCAAGAGCTTCCCAAAACGGTTCCAAGTACTCACAAGAGCATCACTAGGATGCCTCCAAGAGGCCAAAATGCTTCAAAACCCTGGGGAAAATCAATGTTTTTGGTGTTCTCACTTTTTCGCTTGCGATGCACATCCGAGGCGTCAAAATGGCTCTAAGATGGCTCAAGATAGCTCCAAAAGGGGCCCAAGAAAGCCTCAAGACGGCGCCAAGAGCGGCAACGAACGCTCCAAAAACACCCCAAGAGGGGTTCAAGGAACGATTTTAAAGGCTCTACAAGGGCGACGCTAAAAAATGCTTCCGCTTTCTTTGCCAGATCCCCTCCAACATGGCTCTACCAGCGCCTCTGAGGCCTCCAAGAGCGCTTCAAGAGCGCCCCAAACGACGCCCGAGAGGCCCCCAATAGGCTCACAAGGTCGTCAAATATGGGCCAAGACGGCTCCCTGAGAGCCTCGGGAAGCCCAAGACACCTTCCAAGATGGCTGACGATTGCGCGACCTGCCTCAAGATGGCTCCGACGATGTTTCAAGACGTTCCAAGACTGCTCCAAAACGATTCCAACAGGCTGGCTCAAGATATCGCAACCTGCCTCAAGATGGTTCGGAAGATGTTCCAAGACGCTCCAAGACCGTCCCAGGACGATTCCAAGTGGCCATATGAGCTCTCCAGGATCTCCTTCCCCCTCGCCTACCTATTATTCCTCCTCCGTCATCCCCCTCCCCCTCTTTCTCCTTTTTCCACATCTTTACAATATTTCCCATAATTCTCTTCTTCTGTTCCTGATCGAGGCACTTCCTCTGGGCATCGTTTCTGGATGGGCTGGTGGGGTTACGCGAAGCGTCTAGAATTTCCGTTTGCAAATTTAACCCGTGGAGATGGCGCCATCCAGAGGGCACCCGGGCAATTCCGGGCGGTCTCCGTGATCGGATCGTTTATTGGGGTATTTGCGGTGGGGCAGGAAAGGGCGCAGGAGGATACGATTGTGGGGCAGGCGGGTGGACCACTACCAAGTCGTACAGAGTTTGGGATAAGTAGAATCGAGCTGCTGGGTTTCGGTAGAGATCCAATGCAAGCGCATTATACGTAACTTCGATACCCTTGATGGTCGTGTCCGCAGCGATAGCCCGATCCAAGACGTATTCTTGAAGTGGTATTGCCGTCCCCCCTGGTCGAAAATCGAAGGCCGTACGCGTAATCAACCATTCCATGAATCCTCCGTTGTTATGGACCCCAATTTGATTGAACACATTCACATATGCCTCAAATGCTTGCGTAAACCTAGAATCCATACCATGAGTGTTGAAATGAGTAGCCATGCCGCATGATCATATATATATATATATATTGCATTCGCCTTGTCGTCGTTCACCGCAGCCCACATGAGTGGGATATGGAAGTACGACCAATTTGTATCTAGGATCCGTGCCCGCACAATGTGATCTGGAAGACCCATCGGGATGCCATCCAACATTTGCAATACCATATGGACGGCAGAACTGGCAAGTCGATCAAGGAGAAGGTGGGGATAAGATTCCGCATTCATCATCGGCGTTTGTCGCGTCCCCTCCACTGAAAGAAATAGCGGAGGCGCATTTTGAGGAGGGTGGTTAGAAATCTCTCGCTGCGGACTTCCATCTGGGTCTTCTGGAGCCTCGGGTGCAACGACAGGTGGTATGGGAGGTTTGCCTGGGAATTCTATTTGAGACTCCAGAACGCCCCTATCACCATTAGCCTCTTCGTCACTAAGTTCGCTCATAATGTCAATGTCGCACGCAAGTCTCCCAGAGTCTTCCGCATGATCTCCCGTGTCGGTGCCCAATGCTGGAGGTAGTGGGGGTGTCCCGGGCTCAGGAGGGTGTGTGTGTGTGGTCACATGGGCCGAGTGCAGTTGCTTGAATGAGGGGGTGCGCTGGCAAACCCTCGATCGGGCCAGGGACTCCTGAAGTCGAACCCAATGGAGGTCTGGGGCCGAGACCTAAGATACCCAGAGCTCTATCCAATGTGGTCGCCCCTGAACCCACAACGGTCGGTACGTCTTCCCGTCGGTCCTCTGGAGGCGGCTCCGAAATTTCAGCACGACGGGGCAGTCCGGGCGGGGGAACGGGGGGCGGAACGGGGGAGTCATCACGTGGTAGATCGAGGGCAGAGGGGAGCGCAGGTCCATCAGAAGAATGCTTGATGGGAGTATGGGAGTTTGGTGGAAGTCCAGGTGGAGGGGTTAGCGGCGGGGGGTCAGTACGTCCGCCGCCGTCGTCAAAGAGATCGCCGGAAAAGCGTGGGGACAGGAGTGGAGAGGGCGGGCGAGGGCTGGGCGGAAATCTCGGGGAAAGAGGTGGGGTGGCGTACTCGCTCCGATCGTCGATCTCATGATCATCAGGTACTGATGAGGGCCTCTCGGGACCAAGAATTGGTGGTGGTCCAAGAAGCTCCCCCGTACGAGTGGAGCCCCGAGGTTCCGTAGGGCTTAGTACAACCCGGGGAGGTGGTTCGTAATCAGCCCTGCCTGGGGAGAGTGGCTCCGCGAGTCCATCGACGTGCCTTTCCGCTGGGGTTGCATGGTCGGGAGAGGGACGGGGAACAAAGATGGGGTGAATGAACGGGTAAGTGGTTATGGATGGAGGTGGAAGGGGCGGACCGTTTGGCACCGTAGTTGGTGGTTGCTGTTGAGTGCCATGCTGACGTCGTGAGTGCTCCCGATGTGGTGGATGTAATTCTCGTGGTGCTTGAAGTCGTGGTCACATGTTCGATTTGGAGCCGGGGTCGAAGCGAGGGAAAAATCACAGACGTCCCGTATTTTTTTTGGTCGCATGTCGATCGATGGAGAGCCACGTTCATCCATCGAGCCTCTCGATCCCACTTGCCATCACAACTCCAAGCAATCATAGCGGACATTACGATGTGCTCGGGAGCCCCACCTTGCCTACCGGAAGATACCGTGGTTAGGATTAGTAATTAATTGGAGCGGTCGGAGGGGCAATCGGAATGGAAACCGAAATCTGGGCAAAATCGATCAAGGGAAGAATGATTTATAGCCAAGGCAATCGTAGCGCTCATTGTTGTCAAGTCGAATCCGAAGTGCCCAAGGTAGTACAGCCGCTGTCATAACCGACCTCTTCGATCGCTTCGTCTTTCATCTCCTCGTCTTCTTGTTGCTCTCTATCCCTCCCGCTCTCCATCTCATGTACCGCCCTCCGTGCAAAATGGGCATGCTTATCGAGGCAAGTATCGTAACCATTCAAAATCGAGATCAGGTCTGCGAGAGGATCAGCAGCCAGAATCGGATCCCAATATCATCTAGGGTATTGCTTTGGAGTCGAAGCCGAAGTTAGCGCTATATGAGGGAGGCCTGCCCAGCGAGGAACGCGTTCAGGATTATATTGTTTAGTGTGTGCGGCGTGCTGAAACGCGTCGTCTAGTCTTCGCAGACACTGTAGCAATCGCCGCGCTGTTCTCCCACTGACCCCTTCCCTGGCACCGCAGCTGCTTTGGCTCGAACGCTTTCGCTGGCGCGCTGCTTGGACCCCGCAAAGCCCGATGCCGAAAGCTCGCGCCCCTGGCTTGCTCGGGGCCGAGCGCCCGCCCGTGCCTCTCAAGGCGTGGCAGCGGCAGATGTGCGACGAGTGGTTCGAGACGAACGCGGCGTTCGAGGCGCGCGTCCTTCATAGGCGCATCGTCATGCCAGATGGAATGCACGATAGCCCTGCCATCAGAGCAGCAGCTGTGTTTCTCCGTTACGGCGTGGCCTGCCAGCCCGCAGCTTGTCCAGAATGCGACGGGGGCGCGAAGCTGGAATCTAAAGAGGACGGGGGAGGCGGCTGGAAGACCCTCCAGTGGTCGTGCAAGTCCGTCGGCCAGAAGCATCCCCAGCTGAAGATGAACAGCCGCGGTTTCCTGCAGCAGATCCCACTCAACTCGTGGATGCCGTTATTGCACTTCGTAAACTACCTTCGCCCTGGGAGGCACTACGCGCGCATCATTGAGGAGACGCAGGCGGTGCGCGGCAACATCGGCGAGAAGACCGCGCGCAACTGGCGCCGCATCTACCAGGAGTCTCTCGGGAAGGCGCCGGCGCCCCTGGACGCGATCATGATTGGCGGTGCAAAGGGGGGCGCGGTCGCGATGGGCGAGACAGCGGCGGGCGCGCGCCCGAGCGACGGGCGGTCGTTCCAGACGAAGAGCATCAGTAAGAGCGGGGGGGGCACAGCACGGGCAACGCCGCAAAGAAACACGAAGCAGTTGGCGCGGAGGGGCGCCCTGAAGAAGTTGCCCGCTCGTACCTTTTACAACGCGCAGAAAGTTGTCAAGGGGCCATTCCAGCTCGTCGACAAGAAGAATGCACCGACGAAGACGACCAACAAGGGGAAGAAGCGCGCCGCGAAGCAGACCGCCAAGCCAGCAAAGAAGACGATCGGCAGGAAGAAGACGCCCAATAACCAGGCGTTGAAGAAACGACCCGCTGCTAATTTGAAGAGCGACGGAAGGCGGCTCTGGCTTGGCATCCTCGTCGGCAACAAGAGCAAGGTGCACGCGCGCGCGAGCGAGGAGAAGATGGCCACTTATCGTTTGCTGCCCTGCGCGGCGGACGCGCAGGAAAACGAACCCAGAGGGTTCGAAGAGATCAGGGACACCGCGCAGTCGCGCGCCCGCAAGGGAACAATGGTGGTGTACGACGGGTGGACCTCCACTGATTCCGCGGCCCAGGAGATGGGCTACGAGCACCCCCCGCCTGTCCGCCACGAGGGGAACGCGCGCCGCGACAAGGATACGGGCTTCCACACCAACGACGCTGAGAGCGAGAATTCCAAGCTTAAGGCGTGGAGCCGCTTGCGGCACGGGAAGCTGAACATCGCCCCAGGCGACGTGGACGAACACATCTACTACATCAACGTGGGCAGCGGCATGGGGGACGCCCTTACTGGCCTGGCGCACTCGAACGATTTCGTCGCGAAAAACAAGCTTCTCGGATGAGCTGCGGGCGGCGCGGGCCAGAAGCATGTATTATGAAGCGGCTATGACGACCGAGGCAAACAGAAACATGCACGCGCTCTCATATTTGCATCACCGTGCGTTTTTATCTAAAAAATCATGGGTGCGGGGATGCCCGAGCACCCGTATATATATACACATCCAAACATATTTACATATATATATATACATGTCGTCTGGAAGGACGTCGTGTGTACGCAGATTTCTCCGATCGTTGTCCCATATGCACAGTGGGCTGATCCACGCAAGTCCCACTCGGTCGTATCTACATTGATTCGTGGTCGGCAAGATGCCCATGAACTGGACGATGCGGGTCGGCGGAATTCTACTGCCCCGACCTGCCGTCATAACAATATCATTTGCTGAGCGCCAGATTGCCATATTGTCGCGAAGTCGGTTTTTCAAACTTAGCATAATCAATACTATCTCCAAGTAGAAATGGACATCCGTGGACAAACTGTCTGCCCCTTTTATAACCAGTGTCATCAGCGCGGCATGACAGCCCAGCATGAAGTATGTTCGGGATATTAAGTCGAAAACGCACTGGTAAGCCAAGATATATGTTCCGCCTTAGGCGCTCCCATATCCCAGGCTTTGGCTCATACCGCATGAGCAAGAGAGCAAGATGAAGCATGGGATCTGGAGTAAAGGATAGAAGGGGCATCTTCAATAGAAAGGTCTTTTCCGATTTCAGATGCGAGTAGTGCGCCTCGGTGAGGCACAATCACATGTTCGGCCGGGCCCGGCTTGAGCCAGGCACGGCAGCGGTGCATGCTCGATATACATCTCGCCTTTAACCCTCTCCGTTTAAAGTTGGAGGGGGAGGAGACGAGCAAGCACCGCATTTCTTCATTACGCGGAAAAACAGTGCTAGGCAACAGCGGCTGCCTACAAGGCAAGGGCGCGCGAGTAGCCTCGCTACCGGCGAGTTTCCTCGCTACTAGAGCGCACCTGCATGCGGGTTTCCCCGCCAGCTCGGGAGGCAGGGCCGTCCTGAGACGACCTGCCCGCCCTATACGGAGTATGTTTCTTCAGCTCGTGCTTGAAGGATTGCTGACCGGCCATTACCTGTAGGAGCAACGCGCGGTCAATACTACCTTTGGTATGACCATCGGCAGTCATATCCCGCGTGTCACACCATTGGACGCTTTCAACGATTCCGCGCTCCATCATCTGGCGGATCCAGCTAATGTGCCCAAGCAGAGTGCATTCTGTGGGCTTCTTCAGATCTTTGCTGGACAAAGACTTGAAGACAGACTCGGCATCAATAGTCAGAGCGACTTTGATACATAGACCACCCAGTTCCAATATGTTCTTCAACTGTGCGGGGGTCAATGGTCCCGAGTGTAGCTCGTGGAGCGTTACAATGGTCGGGTAGCAGTCTTCCAAGTTGTGGGCTGCTGCCAGTGTTTCCGCAGAGTAGCTCGAACGCACCTGCAGTCGATGAGACTTGCAGTATGCGCCCACCAGGTGCACGACGGGTTTCCCCGCTTGCGTGTGGCCACGCCTCAGCAGGTTGGCCCCGCGGATACCGTAGCCTTTGACTTCGTCGTCTTCATCTCCGTTGAGACGACGATAGCCAGAATCGCTATGCAGGTCGACCTCTCCTGTTGGAGTCATAGCTTGATACACGATATTCTTCGGACCTGCCTGCAATTTCCTGGTAACCGCGTTCAGTCGTCGTACCTGGATGTTGTCGGTTCCTGGATACGTTGCAGTGAGACAACATAGACCATCAGCCATACCTGCGTGATCAACGCATAGGCTAGAGCGCCACGAAGACTGACGAACATATCAGAAATCGTCTTTGTCGCTTTGCTCTCAGGATCAGCGCCTGTGAGTTCTGGATGTGTGATAGGACGAAGTTGTTTGATGTATTCGTCCTGATCAAGAGTGACGCTCCCATCATCGGTCTTGTTGTACCGAACGGCACAGTTTGTGTATGTGTGCTTGTTCAGTTTGCACTTTCCAAACGTATCTTCAACACATTTGACGTACTTGTCAATAGAATCTTCCTTCTCAGTCATATTGATGTCATCAGCGTGTTTGGCTGTCAAGAGGTTTGAACTCATCTCGAACTCTTCATCGTATGAAGTAGGCTGTAGTCCAAAGCTCCTAGTGATGGACCTGAGCTTCAACGAGAATGCCCTGGGAGCATCCATCGTGCCAGTCCCCGGCTTCAGGCGCCGAAGACAATGCTTTGATTCGTCATGTGACTCAAAGCCTGGCAATGTGCGAAGGACAGCTGCTGACCCAGGAGGTAGTGTGAAGCACACCACACGCTCTTTCTCGCCCGTTGCCGCGGCGAGCTCGCTATAGGTCAGTCCCTTCAAGAAAGCCATGTTGATGTCCAGGGAAGCGATGATCCAAGCTTTGTTGCATGCAGCAGAACTTGCGAGCAGTCTCTGGTTTGACCTCCTTGCCGTGCCAGAGAAGGTTTCGACATCAAAGGCTTCAATGTCCATGAAGCCACGGAGTACCAAGCGTAACCTGATCGTCCGTTCCATTTCGCCCTTCTCGTTCTTGACAAACTTCCATTTGTATACATAGCGTGAAGTCATGATGTTCGACGCTTTGCTCAAGTCAGTCATCTGGAAGCATTTGTTGTCAAGCCAAGTCTTCAATTCTGTGTGAAGGGCTTTGGAAACTTTGACCGGATTCGCTTGAATGTCGGCCTTCGTGAGTAGATCGTCTTCCTTGACGACCGCGGCACGTTTGGAGGCAGCACTAACATATACTCGCATAGTTGTGACGCTGCTGTCATCCAACAATCGGCGTTGCTGCTCGGACAGGACGACTTTGGACATGTCTGCTGTGAAGCAAAGCTCGATGTACTTCCCGTGCTCGTCGGAATCCAGATCATATTGGCTGTCCGGATCCGTGGAGCACAAAGGAACGTAGTAAGAAGTGTCCATGTCGTATCCTGGCGGGTGACCCCGCACCGGCAAGTGGCCTTGCACATCTTCACAGGTCGTAGAGACCAACGCGCACTGTGAGTCTGTCATGTATGTCGGAACTGTATGCATGACTTCTTCTGTGTCAGCTTCAAGGAGTGTTCTGTCACCCATCAGTTCAGCATACCACGACTTCAAGACAAAGACATCCAGATCTTCTTCTGTTTCCTCTATGATGGTCGGGAGCCGACCATCATTCTCCGCAGGAGGCTGCTCAGGAGCAGCTGCTGGAGGTGGCTCGCTTGGTGGTGGACCATCAGCGAGTTCCTCAAACTTAGTGAGGTCTCGGTCGAATCCAGCAGGCGGCTTCTTGGATTTAAGACACTGGATGATGCGTGAATGTGTAGATCCTGTGATGTCGTAGATGTTCAAGGCAGTGCCATCAGCTTCATAATAATGAAAGCCAGGGGTCACATCGTTATCATAGTGCACTAGTGTACAGCTGTCTGCATAGGGTGCAGCAGGCAACTTAGTCAGGCTTTTAGCAAGTCGTACAGCAACCACGTTTTCAATGCGAAAATAGTTGCGAATGAGATACTGAAGAGCCAAGTGCACCTTAGGCGAAAGCCGGCTCGCAGCAGTCATCTGCAGCCGGCCCTGTTTCGCTGGTAGGTATCCGAAAGTCATGGCGGGTTTCCCCGCTGGCAGACCGGCAATAAAGGCCAATGCTGTCCGAAGGGCCGTATTGTCCGATCCTATCTCGCGGACCATCAGTGCTTCGATGTACAGCGTATGTCGTGTGTCAGGATACTGTACTCGCACTTCGCGACTGCCGACCTTCACGATGACCTGACCTCGGTCAGGTTCGTTGCGGATGACCGGGTATGGACCACTCCATCCACCCCAGTCGTCTTTCGTGGTGGTCGGGCGATGATAGTCCACGAGATCTCCCTCTTTGTAGTGAAATTCACCCGTAGCAGTAGTCTTCGTACGGAGAGCCCTGTTCGTCTTGGCAACCGCAGTGGCCTGCGTGATTGCCTCCAGACTAACCCTCCTGATTGTCTCTTCCCTTGAGTGATCTGATGATTCAGCGGACTGATCATGATCCAGGACAGGGAAATCGGGAAGCATAGCTGGTTGTCTGCCATACAGCGCACTATACGGAGACACTTCGTTGTAGAAGGTAAATGCGTTGCTGGCAAACAAGGCCTCATGTAAAAAACGAATGAAATTCAGAGGAATATTCAATCTATTCAATTCTTCTCCCATCACGTGTATGAGGTGTCGCAGGATGCCGTTCCTAGCTTCGATAGTCGTGGCGTGTTGGCCACGCGCTCGGATACGAAGCTCTGTTCCCTTGGATTTAAGGATGGCCTTTGCTGTATCGTTATTCAGTGCTCCTTCCCCATCGGAGTATAAGATCTTAGCAGGGCCATGTTGCATCCAAGTTGTGTGATAGGCATCGAGAACAGCGTGCATAGTCTTATCAGGAATCTCTGTGCCAGCTGCCCAGCGAATACAACGGTCGATGATGTGAAAAACAATATGTTCCTGTTTGTAAAAGAAAAGATCACATTCGACTTCCTCGTTGAAACGTCCTGGCAGTGACACAGAAGGCATCACCGTGTTGCCTGGTTTGTCCCAGGCACGACATTCTCTACGCGAGTCGCAAATGCCTTTGATCAGACTCAAACGGGTTTCACCCAGACCAACCTTAGCTAGAATCATCCGCATCTTTGGTTCCTTAGCATGAAACCATCTCAAGTGAAGCTTGCGGAGTTCTCGCTGCACTACAGCTGGGTCAAAGCTTCGCAGGTTTTGAAGGCTGAGCTGAACGTCGAAGCGAGTCCAATCAGGGAGCCTTGGCCTTGGCCTCGGCTCTGCGTGAGGCTGCGGCGGCGGTGGAGGATCACCTCCCTCCATGCGTCCGCGCCTTGCTGCCACTTGCGGCAGTCTGCGGTGATCGTCAGAGCTGCCAGCGCCAGTGGTGTTACCATGAGCCCCCTCGGCCCTGGCGATGTCATGGCTGCTGGCGCCTGCGGCTGGATCGCCCTCACCGGGCCGTGGCGGCCTAGGCGCGCGTATGCGCGCTTTCGCGGCCGGCGCCGCTTTTGCGGCTGGCGCCGCTTTTGCGGCTGGAGCCGCTTCCGCGGCTGGCGCCGCAGGAGCGGCTTGCCCCGCTGGGCGCGGCTGACCAAAGTTATCTGGCAGCTTCCATTTTTCGGCGAATCTGCATTGGCCAGATATCTTGGTATGGTGAGGATTGCTCTTCTGATATTCCTTCTTACAGCTTGGACAGTCCCAATAGTATGGTTCAACATCATACCATCGACACATCTTCGGATCCCTGCTGTGCCTTGGTGATTGTTTGTAGTTGTTGTCTACGCAGCCAGGGCACCCAAGACCGCCAAGTGGTGGTCGCCGGATTTCTCCGTTTGGGTGTCTCTGGATTGTTGGGTCGTCCAAGTCGTAGCCAGCACTGTTTGTTACGAACGCGTAACTGCGTTCGCGATTCGCGAATGGATCGCGACCGTAAGCGCACAGATCTTTGGCGATTTGCACCGCATCAACGATCAGTGACTGCATTCTGTATGTATACTGTGCCGCCCTTGCTAGTTCTTTGTTGCAAGCATTGGCGTGCACATGATTACCTGGACAACGCTTGCCTCTGAAAGGTGCCAACGACTCTTCTTTGTTTGCCATCATCTGTGTTGGCTTGCGAATGTATTGTCCAAACGAATATTTGAGACCAGTCGTGCATTGGTCAATAATCGTTTGGCAAGTGACCTTGCGTTGTGCCAGTTCCTTCCATGGCTGGATCTCATCCACCCACGTGCCCATTGGTCGTTCCCTGAGAAAGAAACGTCTTAGGTCGTCTTGTAATAGAGCGACTGCTCCACAGAACGTGATGTGAGGTAGGTCCTCTTTGTGGTGTTTAAGCCACGTATCATAATTGACCTGTGCGTTGAAGTATGAAGGAAGTCCAGTAGTTCTGCAGCTTGGCTGCAAAATCGTGATCTTGACAAAGCAAGTCTTGAGGTAGTGAAGGACTGCTCTTTGTACTTCCGAGTTTCCAAGGTCAACCATAGATATCTTATCAAGGTTCCCGCCCGACGAGAGCCCCCTCTTGAAGGCTAATATGGATATACCACCCTTGCCCCCACATAATTCAAGCATGTCCACTTGATTGTTTCTGCCGTAGCATAGTGACTGGACCATCGAGAAGACATCAGCATGTGAGTCAGCGGGTTGCCCCGCCGGTAACATCATGAAGATGTCCTCTGATTCGCTGTCCGAGTCCGAGTCATCAAGAGGAACGTCGTTGAAATATGTGGAGCAGTCAAGCCCTTTGAGGTCCTCTCCACAGTCGTCGTTACCGTCTTCCACTTTCTTCGGGATTTTCTTCGGTTTGATGCCAGCCTCTTTGTCAGCTTTCTGCTTTTCTTTCTGTTTTATCCTGGCATCAGTGGGCAACGCAGTTTCCGCGGAGAGAGAGATCCGCTGCGGAAGGATCCGCTGTTAAGTCAGGAAATGGCGGAATTTCAGGAAAGTTGGTGGGTCGCGTTTGGCAGCGCTCAATCGAAGGGGGAGGAGACCGATCGTCATCGACGATCGTCGCACGCTTTGGGCGTGGCCTTCGCGACTCACCGTCGCCGTGAAGAACTGGAGCCGGAGGCTCCCAGTATAATCGAGTACTGATGTTTGTAACCCCATCAGGTAATGGAGCTCCATAATTGTACCCAGTCGGCTGATCCTGGATTTTGATATCTTGAACGATCTTATTCGTGTCCAGGTCGGTCGTGACTCTACGAACAACATGGTCCCATTGAGGGCCCTTTTGTGGACATTGAACGTAGTGTCTTACCTTTTTGTCAACGCGCGTACACACACTGAGGTGTACCGCACTCCGCTCATTCCTAATCATGTTGGCTTTATTGAGTTGATCAAGGAAGCGTGCAGTGATGATAGCCAAGGTTTTATGCCGGAACTCGGCACGTTGCTGATCTTGGCCATACCAATCCAAATCATGTTCTTTGTGTGAGCCACAAGTACATCTCCATAAGTTTAGCGGTATATGAGGACAAGATGTAGCAACTTGTATATAGGAACCACTGGGATACTTACTGGAGCGATCAAACTTGATACCGAAATGACAAAGTCTCATTCGTATGATGCTTAGCTTCAAATCTTCGATAACATCTTTGATCGGACCCTGTTTCCAGAAATACCCGGGTGGCCCCAGGATGACAATCTGCATTCTCAGAGCACGCGCTTTGATCAGGAGATTTTGTATACGTTGATAGTGGGGTCCCGCCCTCTTTCCTGGAGTACGAACGTACCAATCAGAGGGTGTGGCCACCCACAACATATTATAGTCTCCTGCCAACAGGTTTCCCAAATACTGTGTTCCAGTTGAAGTCATTACCTCGTTATGGGTAATCCGGTCACATATATAGCCACGGGTTCGGAGTTCAGCGCAAGCTGTGCGAATATCTTCGATAACGAGACATTTTGAATGATATTTTTCCTCTCGGGCCTCAGCGCGGCCAACGTATGTAGCGAGGAGGCCGGTATTCGGCTTCTCTTCGCAAGCGAGCGCCGCCGGCGCGCCCGCCTGCCCCCGTCAGCGGCTGTCGTGAGACCACGTTGCCGCTTGACTCGAAGGCGTGCGGTTCGCGGATGGCTCCGCAGGAGTCGCTGGTGTGGCCACGCTCGCAGACAGACTCGGCGGATTGTTCTCAGAGATGTCAAAGTATTCCGTCCGATCCGTAGCGTGACCCACGATCTCCGCTCTCTCACCTCGCTGTGTACGTGACGACAGCAGGCGGGTTGGCCCCGCAGAGTCCGATGAACCTCCGCCCGTGTAGCTTAGTGGTGGTGGCGGTGACGCGGGTGGCCCCGCTGGATCCTCAGGCGTCCATTTACTCACCGCCTCCTGGACTGCCCAGAAGATTTTGGATTTCAGGGCAGCCTTTGCGTTCTCAGGAAGTGGGTGCCAAGTCCCTTCGGGACCCTGTCGGCCCTCCCACCAGCTGTTCAGCGTCCTGTTCACGATCAAACGGGTCGTGTCCTCCAGGAGCTGCTTGTCGATATACGGCTCGACGATATACGTATCGGTCGTGAAGGTCGCGGACTGTCCCGTCGCGGGTGGCCCCGCTGTCGCGTCAGCGGGTGGCCCCGCACTGACGGGGTCCTCTTCGTTCTCCGTCTCGGTGTAGCCATCTCGACTGCTGCGGATCGTGAAGGTGTTCGTGACCGTGTGGCTTTTGGCCCCATCGTACAGCCCGCAGGGAATCGCAAGATGTCCCGAGGGAGTCTTCTTCGCCTTCAAGACCTTGGCGCCTCTTCCCAGCTTCAGGGTGTAGTCACCGCTGGGGAAGATGACCTTCTGGTAGCCCGGCTTCAACACGATGATCGTATCACGTGCCTCCATGGCTCCTAGGCCCCAGATAGCCGGGAGATTGGCGCCCGAGCCTTCTGCGATGTTGGAGGCATACTCCTCAATGCGGGGGCTCGCCTCGTTGGCGTACTGTACCCCGATCTTGAAGTTGCCCATATTCCGACATATCGCAGCGCCCTCCCCAACACCATTGATGTAGAGGGTCTTGCTCAGGGTGCAGATGGCAGGTCAGTGGTTGAACCTGGCCATTATCTCCTGGAAGGTCCGCGCCGTGTTGGATCCAATGATGTTAACATTAGAACCAATGTCCAGCATGAACGAGATACAGGGCATACCATCTTCATCAGGAAAGAATGTCCCATTGCGCGCTGCAAGAGCGACCTGTACGCCAATGTGGTCGTTGGTGTGGTACGTGATCTGCGATCCGAGTGTACCCCTCAACAGGCGCTGTTCAAGAACCCATTGACTCATGGTCAGCTCGGTGCACCACATCTGCTCGTACTGACGGCGCTCCTCCACAGTGATCGGTTCCTGCTGGAGGACCCAATAGTTTGCAGATAGCGTGGACATCCATTCGCCTCCTGGTGGCAGCGTGTCAGTATCGTCACGCGCGTAGGTCAGCCCCTCTGTGTCGATCATGAATGTGGAATGGAACTGGGCTGCCTCTGCGCTCTCAGCGCTTGCCCGGCTTCTGGCGCTGACCGGGCTTGCCACTCGAGAGGTCCTGGTCGATCCAGTTGGCCTCCGAATCCCGCCTCCGCTCCTGCCACTCCGCCTGATGTTAGCCTCCATGTTCCTCAAGAAACCTGGGTTTGGAGGTCCGTTAGCGGGTGGCCCCGCTTGGGCGGCGGGAGCCGCTTCAGCGGGTGGCCCCGCAGCTGGGGGCTCTTGCGCTCGGAGCGTGGGCAAGATCGGCATCTGAATGCCTTGTTCTGGCGCTGGCCAGGGGTATGCCTGTGCAGCTGGGGCGCGCGCGGATGGCTCCGCCGATCGTGCGGCCCGAGCCTCCAGTGCCTCCACTGCTTCGCGTAATCGACGCATTTCTCGGGCATCTGCAACGTGCCTTTCCTGCTGGCGCGCTTGGTCCGACTCAGCATCGCGCTGTCCAGCATACGGGAAGTGTGCTATCACTATGCCCGGTCCACGGCATACGGCACAGGGGGCCTCATTCGGCGCACCTGGCCGCTGATTGCGGACATGCTGCTGTGCAACACGGTCCCAGCATATGTCGTGGAAGAAGTGCCCGCACGCCAGTCTCCACACTGTAGTGCCCATCTCGTAGTTGTCCATGCAGATTGGGCACTGAGTGAAGTTGTAGTCTGAGATGACTGGAGCAGGCAAGTCAGGGCGAGTCCGAGTTTGGCGCTCGAACGTGGTTTCGCCCTCCCGATATGGCGTCGGTGGCGGCCGTCTGTCTGGCCGTTCAGCAGGTGGCCCCGCAATCATAGGAGTGTTATTCATCTGCGCGTAGTACTCAGGGTACATCGGCGCGTCCATGGCCGGCGCCTCTGCTGGACCGTGATTGTCCCATCCATATATCGGGTGTGATGCTATTCCTGGAATAAACACCTGTCGATATGGATTCGTGGGATCAGCATTTGGAGCATCTTCAGAAGTCCAACTCCAGAGAGGTCGAAAGTCGCCATGGTTTGTAACGTCTATGTTGCGGTTCCGCAACCGGCTGGGCACTCTTTCAGCTTGTTGTTGCGGAAAAGTAGCCTGTGCTCTTAAGTTAGCTGCCCGACGTTCGTAGTCTGAACCTTGCTGTCCGTCAGCGGGTGGCCCCGCTTGAGCGGGTGGCTCCGCAGGCGTTCGCTCAGCGGGTGACCCCGCAGCCGCTCCTCCTTCACTACCCCTCGGAGTGCCAAAGGGAGTGGTTGCTTGGAGTGCTGCCGCGAGTGCTGGATTTCCGCGAATCGCCTGGAGTCTTTGCCACAAGCTGTTCTCGCTCGTTTCAGACGGCGGAGTCCGGAACGGCGAGCCACCATCGGAGCCGCCCATAGGGACAAACCTCGCACCTCCAGCCTGCTGCGGAGGGCGTTGTGGCTGTGGTCCTAGGGCGCCTGGTGGCCCCGCAGGAGTGCGCAGGTTCCTCTGCTGTGCGTCTTGGATACCTGCATGCACCACCCACGGGTCAGCACGGTATAGCTGATCGGTCAGTCCAGAAACGTCGGCTGGTGACAGGTAGCTGTTGAGGGCCTGGACCCATGTCTGCTGGTCCGGCCTCCAAGGAGATGCTACTGCGGCTACTGGCGTGACCACTTGCTGCCATGAACCATCCGAGGTGTCTGCCGCGGGTGTCCCCGCTCCTGCGGGTGGCCCCGCCTCAGGCATGACCTCGTCTTCCTGGGCATTTATCATGAGGACTGTCTGTGTGAGGTACGGTCGTGGAGCAACATCTTGCTCGGTCATGGTCAGGTTGAATGGGCGACCGCCCGTCTTAGTCCAGCCCTTTAGGTACATGGCGTGATCTTCCATCACACCCAAAGTTCTGTCACACATTTTAAGTGGCAAGTAGTCCTCGGAGCAAATCCTGTCCGCGGGTTGGCCCCGCTTCCGCGATTTGTCATAAGCCAGCGGATTGCTCAAGGCTTCACCGACCCGATATTTTGCAATGCTCACAATCTGAAGGATATGATCGGGCGGTATGCGGCCATTGTGGCCCCGTGTCATGACGATGTCATTCGCTGACCTCCATAAAGAAAAACCGCTGGACAACATCTTGCTGATGCTGCAGAGGATGAGCACCTCAGAGTCAGGACGGATGCCCGACTGAATCCTCGGGTCACCCGGGAGGTAGGGGCAGCCGTGAACGAACTGGCGCCCCCCCTGCCCCTTAGGGTTGTCCTGTGCGAGGCATGAAAGGCCATTATCAAGGATGCCCTTAACATGCTCCCACTGTGTCCCGTGGATGAAGTATACTGGGTCATCTGGTTCCTTCATCCATGTCGTGATGGGCTTATAGAGCGACTCTGGGCAGTGGATGCCTGGGCTGCTATGGCCGCTCGTGGCTCTGATGAAGTATTGTGGCCTGCGTGCCGTTGGTAGGAATCTGGGAGGTAGCTTCATGCTATCCTCGACGCATTTCATCTGGAGCCTGCCCTTCTGCATGCCATGGTTGTCGATCATCTCGCAGCAGTTCAGCAACACCCAATACACGTATGAACAGTGAGGGTTGCCCTTGATCAGCACATCGTGCATGTCCCGGTAGCCTTTCCACTGATTGTTTTCAGTCCAGTTTGTCAGCAAGTCGTCAACAACAACCCAGCCATCGTATGGATCGAAAGTGTCAATATTTTCGAAGTGTCGGCTGAATCCATCTTTCCAATACGGACTATGGCGTAGGGCTGTAGAGAACCATATTGACACCTTGGCCATTTGCCAATCGCGCGGCAGAGTCGGATCTGTGTTAAACTTCTCCATGACCTTCATGAGCTCTGCCTTATGCTGCGCGACGCGCAATGGCGGCCTGTCCCGCAACATATTGCCCACGACTTGTTGTTCACGTTCCCATTCATTACGGCACTCGAAGTTACGACGATCGGGGCAATTGATGACCTCGTATCGATCTGTATCATCTCGAGTGACTCGTGGGTTTATGGTGCGTCTCGGGCCTTTGTCTTCAATGCCTTGCCAATATTCAATGGCTCCCAGAGGGATGTTCGTGAGAACAGACGACGCTGGTTGCCGACGTGCGGGTGGCCCCGCTGCTGCAGCTGGCGCCGCTTTAGCGGGTGGCCCCGCAGAGCCTGCGGCTGCCGAGGCAGCTCCAGCGGATGACCCCGCACCAGGGTGCGGGTGACCTTGGTCAGCCCGCGCATCGTCGGCTAGTTTCTGTCGGTCGTCAAATTCTTTGAGGGCTCTGAAGCGTTCTTCCCTTGAGAGAGTGCCTTCTGCGGGTGTCCCCGCTGCTGCAGCTGGCGCCGCTTTAGCGGGTGGCCCCGCAGAGCCCTTGTCCTCCTTACCTTTGGCGACTGCCTCTGCCCGCACCGACCTCATCCCAGCCTCGG
The DNA here is from genome assembly GCA_963575745.1 of Prorocentrum cordatum. Lineage (NCBI taxonomy): Eukaryota > Dinophyceae > Prorocentrales > Prorocentraceae > Prorocentrum > Prorocentrum cordatum. The sequence goes on from CAUYUJ010017821.1 coordinate 20,804, forward strand.
GCTTCGGTTGTGCTTTCATTCGTGCCGAGCCTGGTCGTGGTGCAAGGCGCGGCTGATGCAGAGTTGGAGTCCAGTCACCTCGGAAGGCTGCCTTAGGCTGGTCGCGAACTTCGTCCTTGACATCGCCTTGGGCAGCCGGTGGCATCGGGGTTGATGGTCCAGCAAAAGCCTTCCTCCTCTCCGTCACGGACGGGCCGGTTGGCTCTCCCTGCTCAGGGTCGTCCTTCTTGGCGATCCCTCTGGCCTTCGCACGCCCCCTGTGTACCTTCGGGGCTCTTGGAAGGGTACCTCTTCGCAGGAGAAGGTGGAGGCGAGGAGTCGGCTTCAGGTCCTGGAGGTGGTTTGTTGCCCTCGTCTGGTTGTGGACCAGGAGGGTCTTTAGGAGGGCCTTCTGGCTGGCCGTGATCATGGGTGATCTGCCTCATCTGGTCGATGTTGGCAGTGCCTTTTATGGCCAGCTTGTATTTGCCATTTTCGTGGCGGTAAAGTACCCTCGTGCAAAACCACTTCTGTGCCGAGGAGCTGTAGTACCAGCAGGCGCATCCATCAGGGAATGGATTCTCTGAGCCGTCTTCCGCCGCCCATTCTTCATTCAGTTCGGTCTGGTCAGTGCCGGCGGCGGATCCGGCAGCAGATGCAACAGCCATCCACTCTTCGTCCGCGGACCCAGCGGCTGGCGCCGCGTCTGCGGGTGACCCCGCTTCTCCGCTGGATTCTGCGGGTGACCCCGCCTCTTTATGGAATCGGCGGTTCCATTCTTTGAGGCGATGGTCTTTGGGAAGCTGTTCCCAATTTTCCCTGACAGCGTCAGCAACCTCCTCGGTCATAGGGACGCGATCGGCTTCAGTGATGCGCTTTCCTCCTCCAGGGACCTTCTTGTTAGGATCGTGGACGGTGCCAGCGTCATCTCCATGAGACCAGTTCCAGGGGGTCTCACCGTGATGAGGGCCCCTGGAGGGGCGGTCCATTGGACAGCCGCGCATGTGACCTTTGAAAGGCTCGCATTGACATACTTGTTTCCTGTATGTCTTGCGGTCGTTGATGATCTCCTGTTTCTTAGCCCTTCGGTCCCAAGCCTCTGGCGTTTTAGTCTTGCCACCTTTGGTACGTATTATCATGCCAGATTCGTCCCGTTTGCAGTGCTCCTTGGACCACCAGTGGCGGATCACGTCCATCGGGTAGCCGGGGTACCAATTGATGTACCACTCCGGCACGTACTGGGCGGATACACCTACGGAGTGCTCCGTGCTGTACGGGTAGCCAGATGCATCATGTGTAGGGCGTCGTGGAGCTGAACGGCTCCTCCTGCGGGTTGGCCCCGCTGACGCACTGCCACGTTCCATGGGCCTTTCATCTTCATGACGGTGCTCTGGGTCTCGGGGTGGCGATGGTCGTCTGTTCTTCTTTGCATGGCGCCTGTCCTCCGAGTCCTCTGAGCTGTCCTGGACCATGAATACGTGCTGATGCGGGCTTTGAAAGTACCCGATGTCGGTTAGCTGCTCCATCGTGAGGTCGTTGAGGTCCATCTGGTCGCAGCCCTGCATGAATGCGTCCATAGACCAAGCGGGTGGCCCCGCTGCTGCAGCTGGCGCCGCTTCGGCGGGTGACCCCGCTAGAGCCTGGAGTGCAGTCAGCATCTGAGGTGCCGACATATCAGGATCCAGGTATGGACGCAACCTTGCGGCCCCTGGGCGCGACAGCAGGTCGTTCATGGTTATCTGCTGATATGCTGGCGCACTCAGGAGCTGGATCGCTTCTGCGACCTGCTCTTGGAGCCTGTCCTTATAGTCCTCTTCGGCCTCTTCAGAGTCAGAATAGGCTGCGGGATGGCCCCGCATTTCATCATCAGCGTCTCCCGCTTCCGAGCTGGCTCGCGAAAGATCAGGCAGCAACGGCATGCCAATCACCTGCGGTGCCAGCGCGGCGGCGAGCTCCTCCTCGGTCGCCGGGACGGTCTCAGCTTCGGAGATCTCGTCGTCGGCGGGTGGCCCCGCTGGAAGACCGAACCAGGCATTGAACGCGACCTCGTCGACTTCGTCCCAGCCGTGGAACTCGTCGAAGAGGGTCACCGCGTACTCTTCCAGGGCTACGGTCACATCAGCGTAGCGGGCCATCACGTAGTACGTGGAGGAGCCCGCGGCGGGAGCCGCTTCTGGATTGACGTAAAACTCGTAGTCAATATAGTCTATGTCATCCATAAAAGAGTTTTGAGCCAAATGTACGGATCCCTTTCCTTTCCCCTTCGGGCAATGATCGCGCAAATGCTCTGTACTACCGCATGTATGACACTTCATAGTGTTGCCAGAAGCGTCCCTAGGGTTGCCCCTCCGCCCTTTTCCCTTACCAGAGGTCCGCCTGCGACCCCGACCTTTGCCTCCGATAAGAACTTCTTCAAAAACTATATCAGTTAAGGACGTGAGGAAAAGCAGTGATACCCCTACCATGCATACGGCGTCTGCGACCCCCTTTGCCACGACCCTTTCCACAACGTTTGAAATGTCGGCGTACTGCACGTCTCACTTTTCTGACCGGTTTCTTCATAAAGCGCCTCCAACGGCGTTTTGATTTGCGATAAGCCATAAAAGCGGCTTCCGCTCTTTGTTGTTCAGAAAGGTGAGTGTCATCAGCTGGATAGTCATTACCAGCAGAGACTATACCATTGTGATCACCGTCAGATGAGGTATCTGTGTCAGTGCCAGATTCAAACGGAGAGGGTGGCTGAGACCCTTGAGCGGATGACTCCGCTTGGCCCCAGAGGGTTGTGCCCGAGGGCGGGCTTGCAGTGTAGGCGGCGCCCGGCGTGTAGTTCGACCAGGCGTTCGCCTCCGCTGCCTCTGCCGATGCCTGGCCGGTCTGCCCTAAGAAGGCAGTGGCCTCGTTGGGCATATCGGCTGGATCAGCCCAGGGACTTGGTTCGCCAGGACCAGCGGGTGACCCCGCAGTCGTGGCGTAGACACCTGCGTGTGCGTGGTGCCCTGTGAAGATACCCGCAATGTTGCCAGGAGAGCGCTCGGCAACATGCCCGTAGTTCCTCATCCTGGTCAGCAGCCTATCATAGTCTGCTTGTGTTCTGGGCATCTGATGATTAAAGGGCTCCAGCAGGTGTTGGGCTCGTGACGCGCCAACGCCTAACGCTCTGAAAAGGATCAGCGTTAGGATCTGAAAGTTGGGGATGACAAATCCAACAGAGTTAGCCTCGTCACGGGCCATCTCGAATCGAGCTAACACTGAGTCGATTCGCTCGCCCCTTTCGACGCGAAAGTCGATAAGGGCAGTGCCAGAGTTGAGCTGGCGCTCATCTTCCAGATTTTCAAATTTGGTGCTCAGTAGGTACAGTATGTAAGTGACTGCATCCGTTGGCTGTCCGTTGACAGTTACACCATAATTGATGATCTGGGAGGGGACCTGCATGGCGATACGACGAGCAAGGCCTTGAAGGCCACGTTGTAGTGCTGCAGCTTGCTGAGGTGGCGTCATATTGCCGCTCGTCACGTTTATCCATGCATGTACTTCGCGAACGTACTCGCGAAAGGGCGTAGTACCGGCTGGGTCCCATGAAGGGCCGGTAGTACGCGTGTCGTCCATCCCCTGCCGCATGTAGCCCACAGCACATCCCATTATCACCCATAGAATGCCGAAGATAGTTATCTTAATCCAGTGCATGTGCATCTCGGCTTCGGTGATTGGTTTAGGCTGCGGTTTGTCAGGCTCGGGCGTAGCAGCCGTAAGGCGCCTGACCGGCACGGGATGCAGGTGGCCCCGCTGCGGGTAGCCCCGCAGAGTGACCGCGTTCTCGATCGAGTTGCCGATTGGCATCTGGTGGAAGTCGGGAGTGAAGTAGCGCAGTGAGGTAGGAGAGAGCGTCTCGAGCTCGCGGGTAGCCCCGCTAGCCCGATCGCGGACTGGCTCCGCTCCTCGCAGAGCCGGCGCAACATGGTATTCCACCGTAGTAGTAGTCCACCAAGTTGTGCCGTGGATGATGGGTATTAGAGCGAGAGCCAGCCACACGAGAGTGTAGCCAGCTCCGCTACCAAGTCGAAAACGCACTGGTAAGCCAAGATATATGTTCCGCCTTAGGCGCTCCCATATCCCAGGCTTTGGCTCATACCGCATGAGCAAGAGAGCAAGATGAAGCATGGGATCTGGAGTAAAGGATAGAAGGGGCATCTTCAATAGAAAGGTCTTTTCCGATCTCAGATGCGAGTAGTGCGCCTCGGTGAGGCACAATCGCATGTTCGGCCGGGCCCGGCTTGAGCCAGGCACGGCAGCGGTGCATGCTCGATATACATCTCGCCTTTAACCCTCTCCGTTTAAAGTTATTAGCCCATTTGGTATCATGAATAAAATCCGCCGACCCTCGGCGTGTGGAAGACGCTCTTCCGTTGGTCGCCATCGTCGTCGTCGTCGTTGTCGTGTAATCTCCGTCGTCTCCTCGTCGTCTCCGTCGTCGTCTCCGTCTCCGTCGTCTCATCGTCGTCTCCGTCGTCCCCAGTCTCTTTTCCATGGGCCCTCATCCTGAAGCGCGCTAGCCAAAGCGACATTGAGTAACTTTGTCGCTGAGTCGAAGGGAAGCCCCTTCCCTTTGATCCCTTCCCCACCAGGGGGGGGGGGGGGGGTCGCCGGGGGGGTCGCCACCCAGATGCGCCTCCCCCCCGGGCGGTTCTGGGGCCCAGAAAACCCCCAAGACGCGGCAAAAGTGCCCCAAGAGGCTCCAAGACGGTCCTCGAGGGCCCCGCATCGCCGAACTATCGGTCGAACACGCCAAAGTAGCCTCCAGACGGCTCAAGAGGTTTCGAGAACGTCCCAAGAGGCCTCCAAAAGCACTCCCAAGAAGGCCCCAAGGTGCAAAAATCATAGCAATCCCTTTGTTTTTTTGACGGTTTTTGGAGTTCTCGCGTCTTCGGCTTCCCGACGCTTCAAGACGGCCCAAGAGGCCCCCAATATCGCCCCAAGACGGCCCAAGAGGCCCCCAAAACGGCCCCAAGACGACCCAATATGGCCCCAAGACGACCCAAGAGGCCTCCAAGACGGCCCAAGAGGCCCCGAAAACGGCTCCAAGAAGGAGCCCAGACAAGGGGAGCCGAACGGACATTTCGAGCCCTCGCCCTGAGAGGCGCCCGGGCGGCCCCCAGAGGCCCCCAAGAAGCCCCCCAAGAGGCCCCAAGAGGCCCCCAAGAGACCCCCAGGAAGCCCCAAGAGGCCCTCACGAAGCTCCCAAGAGGCCCCAAGAGCCTCCGAAGAGGCCCCAAAACTACCCTCAAGAGACCCCCGAGAGCGCTCGTCGCCGTCGCCGTCGCCGTCGCCGTCGTCGTCGTCGCCCTTCAGGGTCGGCGGCACTGGCCGTAAGGCCTTCGCAATAACAAGGTGCACCTGCTGTGGTCAAATCAGTTATCCTCTTGTATAACGACTCAGGGCACTTTATACCAGCTGCTATGCCCATTACTTGGGCGCAGTACGTCGGACGAGTCTCGCTAGCAAACGTGCACTTCTTTACCTGGGGCCTGTTCTTCTGCATGCCGGCGCTGTCGACCATGCCAATCAACTTCAGCGCGGTCAATGCCTGATATTCCCAATAGCGTTTGCCGAGGCACCGCCGGACAGTCTCCAGGTGGCGGCTGCGCCAGTACTCGCGGCCCTCGGGCGGCCAATTGTCGAGCGGCTCCGAGAGCTCCACCCATCCATCGTGCTCGTCGAAAGACGGCACTGCTGCCGAGAACCTATCAGAAATAGGGTTCTGATGAAACGGCTTGTGACGAGTAGCTGTAGCGAACCACTCGGAACATTTGCGCCGTTCATCCGCGTTCAGTTTCGCCCTGGCAATTCTCAATCTCTCGCGGGCCCCCCCTCAGGTTTCTCTTCTCGGAAAGATAGCTGAGAGCGGGCTCTTGACGCAGGAGGTTGCGCGCAACCTGGCGCGCGTGAGCTGCTTCATAAGCAATGACGGCTGCATCCTCGATGTCGCGCTGCACCACAATGCACCGACCACGCCATTCATCGATGTGAGGATGATACGCGGGATTGATCTTCATTCGGTCGGCGGCGCGCATCTTTTCCCAACCCTGCCTGCGCTCCACAAACATTTCGAGGGCAAGAGCAGGTTGGCCCGCAGAACTCGGATCTGGCCCATCAGAACCTTCTCGTTGACTGAGCTGCTGCAGGTGCTGCTGACGAGCTAGTGCCTGCAGATGATGAGTCAGCGCCTGAAGATCCCCTGGGAATTCGAGAACTGGGGCTGGGAATTCGAGAAGTACGAATGTCGAAGTCCTGACGCTCCTTTTCACAAATGTCGTAGGATTCGCATTTACTGATCTTAAGAGCTGCCCCTGATGCCTTTGACGTAGTTTCCAATGCCTTTTGCTTGGCGCCAACCTTTGATGAAGAAGCACTCCTCGAGGATCCCTCCAGCGTTGGCGTCCAGCCCGTCCTGTGCGCCCGGCCAGGTGCGGGGCCGCGACGGGCCGCTGGCTCCTTTGGAGTGGGCGTGCTGGCGCCCTGGAATACAGCTGCTGCGGCGGCCGCTGCTGGTCCTCTGGGTCAATGTCGTTCGGCAGGTTGCCCCGCAGATCGCTGATGCTTACTGCTGCCAGGATTGGGATCACCTGGGCCGTTTCTCTTCTTCTGTTTAGGCGGCGGCGCAAGTTGATCAGGCCCTGGCGATTCAGGCTGGCCTGGGGAATCCGAAGATGGTGAAAGAACTGTAGGCTGACCTGTCCTCGACCTCGGAGGAAGCGCCTTTGGCGTTGCCGCCGGGGGCGTCAACGGCTGAACTGCGGGCGCCCACGGCTGGAAGCGCACGGGCCCTCTGCCAGGGTTAAGTTCATCCAGTTCGCCAGGCCCATTGAGCGCCATGCTCTTGATATTGGCCTGTCTTTTGCAATCTAACTCATAAAAGTCAGCGTCGATCTTACTTGCAATGAGGTTTTTGTCAATCCGATCCTTGGTCACGGTGAACAACAGCCCTGCCTACTTCGAGATTCGCGCCTGCTGCAATCCTGTCACCAGGCTCTTTTTCTGGATCAATGTCGCGATTGGCGTCCGCGTCAGAATTGAGGCCCGTGCCGGGGTAGTCCGCGTCGCACCCTGGAGTGGCCTCTGCTGCGGGGCCCACTGCTTCGGCCAAGTCCTCAGCTTCATCATTTTATGGCTGGTCGTCATCTTCTGGCTAAGACGAAGCAGGCCCCCCCGCGTGCCACTCGCGATTGCATGCCGCCAGGTAGTGATTAGGGGCAATATTATTTCATATCTTTGGCGCGAGCTTCAGCTGCCTGATAATCCATTCTCGCCAACTGCTCTCCGTGCGGAACTTCGTTCGGATCTGCGACGCGGCCTCGACCGTCGCCGCGAGACCAGGCCCATGGTGTCTTTCTAAAGTTGGAGCTCCTCGATGGACGCCTCGCGGGGCAGCCGGGTCCGCGGTCGGCGCGAGCGAAGCAAGTGCGATTCAGATTTCGGTGACGCTCCCGCTCTTCGACGATGGCCCTCTTCACGCCCCGTTCGCGAAGAGCTCCTTGCGATTGGACAGCCCCACCCCCTGTTTGAGCGAACGATATTGCCTTCGTCATTTCGTTCGACATTGCGAAGAGAATGCCAGCGACGAATCTGGCGTTCGGACCAACCCCGGTCCAGGTAGTAGCGCATTGTATCGGGGGGTACGCGTTGACGAGCTAACCCAATAGTGTCACAGCTGACAAGGCGCTGCACCTCGCCTTATGGATACTCTTCTGGAGGATACCCCCTTCTGAGGCGGGCCCCTCCGCAGGCGCTCCTTCCTCGGTGGAGCGCCGGGTCTGCCGCCCCTCCTCGGCGGGGTCTTGGGCGCCCTCGCGTCGGGGGGGCGAGAACGCCGGGGGCCGCCAAAGGGGGCGCCGCTGGAGCGCGCGCGCGAATGTTCGCGCGAATAACTGCGGGCGCGACCGCGACGTGGCACGCGTTGGTCAGCTCCCCGCTCGTCGTCGTCATCGCCCGAGCGGGTCGCGCGCCCCCTGACTTGGCGGCTTGCCGATCGCCACTGGCGGCTCGGGGAACGCCTCGCGGCCGCGCGTGTAAATTGAAATTCTTCGTCGCGCCCAAGCTCGTGCTGGGCGCGCCCCGACAGGTCGCCAGCATCTCGCGGGCATCCTCGCAAAAGATCATTATCACATGCTTCCATGTGTGTCGGGCTGCCACCTGCCTGAGGATAACGCATCATTTGTATTTCCTCATGAGTTGCAGGAATTGCGGCTTCAGAATCCGCGGCTGCCCCCGCTATGTCTTGATCTTCTTCGGCGGGCATATAGAACTTCTCGACGCATTCAATATGTGCGGGTTGCCCCGCGATGGGCGCGCCCAGCCAGTCTGCCAGGTTGATCTCATCGTGGCCAGAGAAGAATTCCTCGCAGAGCTCGGCTGCGTAATTCTCGAGAGACATAAGGGGCACTCAAACATCTGGCAGCCGTGAAGTTAACGGCTGTAACTGAGCTGTCGGCAGGGTCGGCCAATCGCGTCCCCCAATCGACATGCTGCCTGTCCGAATCAGTTTGAGCCAAATGCATCGACGGACCCCTGCCTCTGCCATCGCCCTGAGGGCATCGACGGCGAAAATGTTGTGCGCTATGGCAGGTATCACATTCCATTGGTTTGCCGTTAGCGTCCTTCGTTTTGCCCCGACGCCCCTTGCCCTCTCTTGAAGTGCGCCCGCGGTTTCTACCTGCACCTGGGAACAGTTCTTCCTATTGCGGACCAGTAAGGGATGCCAGGGGTACTAACATACCTCTGCCATGCAGTCGCCGTCGTTTGCCCTTACCCTTGCCTCGACCCTTGCCCTTTCCCCTAAGTGCCCGCCGGGTAGTACGTCGCACCTTGCGAACTGGCTTCTTCGTAAACCGTCTCGACCTGCGTTTATGTGTCTGATGTCCTAGGAATAGCCATTGAGCCTGTTGCTCTTCCGTAAGATACGTCGGCATGTCGGAGTAGGCTAGGACATTCGCCTCATCGTCCGAGAACGCGTCGGCGTCGGTTACAGAGTCGAAGTCGGACTCAGCGGGTTGCCCCGTTGAGCCTACAAGGGTAGTGGCTTGCGTAGGAGCCGAAGTTGCCAGCGGCCCCTGATACCTGGCCTGGGAGTCTTGCGACCCAGCGGCCGCGCCACCACTGTAAGTTGATAGCGTGGTGGTTTCCGTTGGTTGCGTATCGTCGTTCCAGACGTTCGTAGAAAGTTGCCCTGCGTTAGCTTCAGCATCATAGGTCTCGGTACGGGCCCCGTGGATGAAGGAAGATACCACCAATGTTGCCAGGGGTTCGCTCAGCGATGTGAGCATATGATCTCATGCGGTCAAGCAGAGAGTCAAATTGCTGCTGGTCCCTCGGCAGATGGTGGTGGAGTGGCTGTAGAAATTGTTGTGCACGCGACGTCCACACTCCTAAGGCTCTGAACAGGATAACCGCTAGACTTTGGAATTTGAGGATGTTAAAAGCCTGCCGCTTCAGCCTCGTAGAGGGCTATCTCGAGGCGCGCCAATGTCTGGTCGATCCGCTCTCCCGCATGGACTCGGAAGTCAGTGGGAGGTGTGCCCGAGTTGAGTTGGCGTTCCTCGTATCAGTTCTCGAACTTCGTGCTCAGAAGGAACATAATGTAGGTGACGCCATCAGTATGGCGGCCACTTAAGTTGACGCCAAAATTGATAACTGCTGGGGGAACTCTCATGGCTATGGTCCGTGCGAGGCCTCCCAGACCACGCTGCAGTGCTGCAGCTTGTTGGGAGGGCGTCATGGTGCCTGTGGTCACGTTGATCCAAGCATGCACCTCGCGAGCGAATTCGCGGAAAAAGTACTTGACCGGCCGGGTCCCCAGTGGGGGCCGGTTGTTCTTGTGCCGTCTTCGCCACGCATGTGTCCCACAACGCCCCCGATAGCAACCCATATGAGAACAAATCTACTAACGCCAATCCAATGGCCCCGTAGATTGTGATCGGATGTGGTTGGCTGAGGTCTGTGGTGTTTTGTCGTAAGCCTGCGTGGGGGTGGAGGCCGCGCAATGTCGTATCGCATGTTTCCACGCATGGTATCTTCAAAAAAGTTCCCAATTGGAGTAGGTGGGTGGAATTCAGGAATGTAGTAGCGCAGGGATGTAGGACTCGAGTAAGAGGCCTCTGCGAGGGCCGAGGTAGCACTGCAAGTATCATTGCGGTTATGCGTAATTATGTACATTCCTCCGCGCAGACCCCCTGCACCCTGATGTTCCACCATGTCAGTAATCCACTTGATAATGCCGTGGATGGTGAGGACCAGGGCAAGAGCTGACCACCATAGGCCAACTCCGCTACCAAATTTGTTTGGTCGCCCGAAATGGGTACGGACAAAATGAGTACTGTGCCCAACAAAACAGCGGCCGCTGTTGGGCACGCGGCCTTCTGTCTCGAATGGACACAGGCCGCGGCGGCGTAGACAGCGAATCCGGTTCAAAATGAACACGAAATGCTGTATTTGGGCATTGTACCCATTCTTTCCGTACCCATTCTGGGCGCCCAGAGTTTGAAGGGGGCCCGTAGGCCCGACCAGAAGCTACGCCTTAGGCGTAGCACAGCTCCAGCTCTGTTGCATCGTAGTAGCGATAGTCCCAGTAATTAGGAGGTCGTCACGGGAGCGACGAGCCATCTCAAGCGAAGGATGCTTTCGGTCTCGATAGCGAATCGTACACCTCGCACTGAGGTATACTCAGATATAGGCGGCCGGCCGCTTGAGCACAAACGGCCGCGGACACACGCTCGTTACCTCTCGCCACCTGTAGTGGCAGGTATGGTCTCCGCATCTGACATGCAATTGTCCTCGTCGTCATATTCAGACTCTTCCTGCACGTGTCCGTGCCAACGCGTGCCCCAATAGGACCCCTAAAACGCCCCCCCAAAGCCCCATAGCCCCAATAATGCCTCCGACGCTCCAAGATAGCCTCCAATGTGGCTCGACACGATCCTCCCCTTCCTCTCTTTGGCCGCTCTGTTTCACTATATGCGTCTCTGCGTTCAATTTCCCGTCAGCTCTGGTGGGCAGGGTTTCTGAATGGGCTGGCGGGGATTCACGGAGCGTAAACAATTTGCTTGTTCGTCGAATCTGCGAGAAATAATTATGACCTTCGATGACTTCGTAGACCTACGCGCATTCTACGCATGCCGATGGAGCTTACAGAAAGATCGATTATGAGGTACATCGATTCTGTAGTCGATCTCCTATCCGAACAGTTCTGGCCAGGCCCATCCTGAGCCCAGGATCGCTGCATACGCCCTCCTGCCATGGCCAGGAAGGCATTAGCGCCGATCCTGGCCCCACAACGGGCCTGGCCAAAATCGGTGCATGTGCGCAGTCCTCGTCGCCCGAAAACCATCGCCCTCTGCTGCGCGCGCGCGTTTTTCAGCCACAGCGCGCCCAGTGCGCCGACGTCAGGCTGCCGTCGCGGTGGCGGCCGCCTGCCGCAGCTGCTGGCGCGCCAGCCGGGCGCGGCGCGCAGATCAGCGCCCCTGGATCGGCGGCGAACGAGGGGGGGAGTGAGGAGGAAGAAGCCTTTTCAGAAGGCAGCGGTGCTTTTCGTAAGCTCCCTTGCCTTCTGAGAAGAGAATGTGTCTTCGGGGACGGCTTAGAACACTTCTCAGAAGACCAAGGGACTTCCGAGCCTTTTTAGAAGGCCCGCCCCTTCTTACTTCTCCCCGGGCTCGCCGCCGACTGCAGGCCGCCCTGGCGAGGTCTGAACAGGCGGGGTCGGTGGATCCGAGGAACGACGGATGCAAAACCTTGGACTCAGCCACAGCCACAGCCTATCCACCTCAACCACAGGGTGGGCTGGGCAACAATGGATGTAGGCTATGAGCAAGGTCAAACACAAACATTCGACTCAGCCGCGCGGGCTCAGGATATTCGCTCCTCGGCCCACATGCCCACTGGCTTTCTGTAGGCTTTAGGTGGGCGGGCTGCGGTATCGGGATTGGCAGGCTGGGGAGATGTCTGGACTTACGTGGGCTAGGGAAGTACAGTGGGCAGCGAGCGGGTCCAGATTCATTCGTGCGGGGAGGTGTTTCTGATTTTAGGCAGGCTGGGTAGGTTTCCTGATTTGACATGGGCTGGAAGCCAGGGCCCCCCCCCCTTGGACAGAGAGTTGGGCCCCCCCCAGGTTCGACTCCCTGGGCCCAGTTCGAAAAGCCCCGCCCCGCTGCAACTCAGGGGGCAGCCCCGTCCCCCGAATCGGGCTTTCTTGGGGGCCAACTGGGCCGTTTTGGACGCTGTCAAAATTAAAAAAACGAATGTGCTAGACATAAGCGTTTTCGTGAAATGAATGAGACGATGTTTGCCCCGTCGGGCCCTCTTGAGGGCTCCTCTTAACGTCTTGGGGGCCTTTTGGGCCGTCTTGACGCCACCTTGGGCCGTCCGGAAACCACGTTGGCCCGTCTGGTATTTACTTGAAATCTACCCGGAAACTCCAGGGCGGCCGGTGGGAGCTCCGGGGATGTTCCGTATAGACGCTCCGGGGAGGCCTCATAGGGGGACTTAAATGTATATCAAGTGCCCTTGGTGGTCTTCGGCCTGGGGGGTCCCGGGGCCGTGTTTCGACGATTCGATGACCGAGGACCCTCCTCCTCCTCCTCGTCTTCCTCTTCCTCGTCCTCCTCTTCCGAATCCTCGTTTTCCTCCTCCTCCCCCTTCTCCTCATCGTCCTCCTGCCCCGAAGGAGAAATTTTCGCCACCTCTGGCTCGGCTTGCGCACTCCCCCCGCCAGACACATTTCCGAACCAGGAGACCGAGGAGGAGGAGGAGGACGAGATGGAGGAGGAGGGGAAGGAAAGCGGGCTCGAATGCGGAAGTTCGTCTTGCCCTGCCGCTTGTATTTTCATGCCATGACACTGCACATGCCTTGTTGTTATGCGTTCCTGTCTTTGCTCCGTACACGTACGTCCCATCCTTGTGGCAGGCTCCCGAAGTTAGGTCCTGTCTCGGAGAAGGCTAGCACATTGAGTGTAGCATGCAGCGTGAAGGCAGCTGCCGTGTGCCGTTGCGTGTCCATGCGCGTGGTTGTTCTGCTTTGAACTCTGTCATGACAAAGGTCATTGATGCTAGAAGTGGATTACAGGTTCCAGGCAACCGCATGTGTTCAATGGCCAGCATCTTTGCGTAACATGATTGCCGAAATGGTGGTTGCAGTGGCTGGGTCAGCGTACGTCGGCTCCCCTGCGCAGCCAGCACCTCCCGAAGACAGACTCGCCCACCTGCTCATGCCACTTGAGCCTTATGGGTCGGCGGGGTCTGTCGGAAGGTGTTCGGAAAGGCCCAGAATGCCCCCATCGTTATTCTTCTGTTCCTCGTTGCATGTTGCTGTCACCACCGCGACTCCTCGTTCCTCCTTGACCACCGCGACTCGTCGTCTCCAAGGCAGCACCGAGGATGAAAGCGGCATTCGAGCCCCCTCGGTGACCGGGGGAAAGCCCCTGCAAATTCGCGCGAGGTTCTCTTTCCCCGCGCGCATATCTGCGTCGCTGCATGGCTGAATGCGGCGCGGAGGGCCCGCAGTGGCAGCCGGTCAACTGGCGGAAGAAAAGGAAAGCGAAACATCGGACAACTCGCGCACGCAGTGCGAGCCGTCGGCGGCCCGACCGCCCATCGACAAAGGCCCTTGCGTCGCGGGCCCCTCCATGACATCCAAAGCCTGGGCCCGCGGGCGGGGCGGGGGGGGCGGAGCGCGGCGAGCCCTCGACGTCGGGGGCCTGGGGCGAGGGGGCGAGTTCGCGACGCGCGGCGCTAAGCCAGCGGGCTGCGCTCCAGCGCGCGCTGGAAGCAGGCGCGGCCAGGCGAAAGCGCGCCCGACGCGAGTCGCTTCCAAAGGCCCCACGAAATCGCATCTGCGAGCGCCCGGCGGGCCCGGCGCCTCGCAAGCGTCGCGATCGCGCCCCGCTCATCGGCCCGAAGCGCGTCGCCGATCAGGGCGCGGGCCCAAGCCCGCTCGGCAGCCATCCCCGTCAGCTCGTCGGCGCCAGCGCTTCCTGATGCAACGTGCTCGAGGCCATCGTTCGCTTCTCGCTCAATCGAGTCATCCTAATGGCTTGGGGCCCACGAGACCTCTGCATCTGCCGAAGACCCACTTTTTTTCTGGTAGCCGGTCGAATTCGAACCCACAAACCGCCGCGCGTCATCGGTCACTTCTCGCACCCCCGTGAACGCCAGGCTTCGACAAGAGGCTCGCAATCTGAGTGGGATCAAACTTTGCACTGGGAAGCTCGAGGCGCGGCGTTCCGGCGAGAGTCACCGCCCGTGGCGCCGTCTGCCTGGTGCCTCGCAGTCCGCCCATCGCGCATCGCGGCGGACGGCGACGGCGGCTGCTCCAACTCGCCGTCGGCGTGGATCGGCCGAATGCTGTCCGCCAGATCCGTCGCCGAAGATTTCGAGCGCGTCGTTGGGCGCGCTCCTGCGCTCGTCGGCGGGGGCGCCGAACTGCCCGCGCCAGTCGGCCCGCGCCCCGCCGAAGCGCGGCGTCGCCATCTGCGCGCGCGCGCGCCTCGTGGCAAGAGTGCTGCGCCCTGCCCCTGCCGCGCTCGACCTCGGGCCGACAAGCGGCCCGCGCCCTCGTCATTGGCGTGGCCTGGGTTGCGCTGGCAGCTCCATATCCCGCGGAACAAGCGCGGGGTCGGAGTCGCAGCCTGCGCGGGCCCGCCGCCTTCCGGCCCGCTGGCCCCCGCAGGCCGCGAGGTCCCGGGGCCACCGGTCGAAAGTGCCGCGCGCCATGGGCCTCTTGAGCTCGCGCCGGGCGCGGACGAGACCGGCGCCGTTCTGCTAACTGACGCCGCCCTCGCGCAGCGCCGCGCGCTGCCGCGCGAGCCGTCTGACGTCGCAGACGAGACCTCGCAGGGGCTCGGACGCGTCGGCGACCTTGAAATCGGAGCCCAGCGGGCCTGGCGCGCGCGCGCGCGGCCGGCGTCGCGCGCCAGCGCAGGTCAGCTCGGCCGCGATGCGTGGCCGAGCGAGTAGGGCTCGGCCGCGCGCGTCGGGGCGCGCGCGCCGCTCCTCCAGCCATTGGCCAACTGTCTGACGGCGGAGCTCCAGGCCTAGGTCGCGCTGCCCGTATGGGGCCCCGAGCGCGGTGGTCAGGCGCTTGCCTGGCCCCATGCTGGTCCGTCGCCGACAGAAACCTGGCGGCGCGGGCCGGGCGGGCCCATTTCCCAATGTTGCGGACCCCGGCAAGGCGCGCGCGGGCCGGTTGAAAGCGGCCCGACGCCTTGCGCGGACAACGGCGCCGCCCGCGCGCGGGAGCCGCGGCCCGCCGCCCGAGGGGCGCGCGGGCGGGAGGGGGGCGGGCGCGCGCGGGGACGGGGTCGGAGCAGACCAGCGCAGTCTTGGTCGACGCCGCCAGGCCTGCCATGCCCTGCCCCGCCTCGAGGGCGACGGCAGGCCTGCGGGCGCCCCCCTGGGCTATCTCGCAGGCGTCGACGGCCTGCGAGACAGCGTCGTCGATGAACGCGCTCGCAGGCGCGATGCGCGCGGGCGTCGCGAGCTTAATGCCGCCGCGGCAGGAGCCCGCCACCGCGGGGCGCCGCGCCTGCGGGCGAGGCCACAGCCGCGCTTGCCGCCGCAGGTGGCGCGGCCCCGCGAACATCTGGACCCCCCCACTCGCCGCGATGGCGGGAAGCCCAGCTGCAAGGGCGCGAGAAGCAAGCGCGCCTGGGCGAGATCGAGCCGAGCGCACTTGCAGCCCGCAAGCGGCGTGCCCGCGACGCGGCGCCTTTCCCGGCCTCTCGGGGATGGCGCGGCCGAGGGCCGCAGATAGCTGCCGCGGCCGCGCGCCCTCCGCCTCGAGAATTGAACAGCTGGGCGTTGTTCTCAAGGCCGCGCTCGGGAAGCCGGTGGATGTCTGCGGATCTGGCGCCGTCGACGCCGCGCGCCTTGCCAGCCGAGGTGCGGCGAAACGTGTCTGCGTGATCGCGTCGAGGTCGGAGTTGCTCAGCAGCGGCTCGGGGCCCTTTCGTCGCGCGTGGCGGGCGGTCTCGGGCTCCTCGTCCTCGAGAGATTCGACGCGCCGATGATCTCGACCGGGCCGCCCCTTCTGCGCAGCGGTGGCACAGCGCATGCAGCCGCTGCGAGCGTTTTTGCCGGGCTGCGGCCCAGCGCGCGACTGCGCCGCCACGCCGGCCGCGGGCCTCTCCGCGTCGTCGAGGCTACTCGGCGTCGGCAGCCGCGGCCAAAGTTGGGCGCGCGGGCGCCAGTCCAGGGCCTCCAGCAGGAACGCCGCACCGAAATGCATCTCGCGGTTGCTCTCTGACAGCCGCTCCCGCAGCAAAGGCCGGCACGTCAAATGCCAAGTTTCTGTCGAAGGGAGATCGGTCACGTGCGCGAGCAAGGCCACCGGTCTGACCAATATCGCCCAATTCAAGGCCGAGCATGTGCGGGCGGTCGGAGGGAGTGCTTGGTTTTCCCGGCGGGCCGTACTAGTACGCCAGAATACGTACTAGTACGCCGAAGTACGCCTACTAGTACGACCCGCGGCGCCCGGGAGGCGTACTCGTAGAGCAGAAGTACGCCTACTAGTTCGCCCCGCTGGGTCGTACTAGTACGCCGAAGTACGCCCACTAGTACGACCCGCGGGGCGAAGGAGGCGTACTCCTAGGACCGAAGTACGCCAACTAGTACGATCCGGCGGGTCCTACTAGTACACCGAAGTACGCCTACTAGTACGACCCGCGGCGCTCGGGAGGCGAAGTCGTTGGTCCGAAGTACGCCTACTAGTTCGCCCCGCTGGGTCGTACTAGTACGCCGAAGTACGCCCACTAGTACGACCCGCGGGGCGAAGGAGGCGTACTCCTGGGGCCGAAGTACGCCTACTAGTACGACCCGGCGGGTCCTACTAGTAGGCCAGAGTACGCCTACTAATACGACCCGCGGCGCTCGGGAGGCGTACTCGTTGGTCCGAAGTACGCCTACTAGTTCGCCCCGCTGGGTCGTACTAGTACGCCGCAGTACGCCCACTAGTACGCCCCGCGGGGCGAAGGAGGCGTACTCATAGGGCCAAAGTACGCCTACTGGTACGACCCGGCGGCGGGTCCTACTAGTAGGCCAGAGTAACCCTACCAGTACCCCCCCCACCCCCCCAGTGCCGTACTAGTACGGCAAAGTAGCCCTACTAGTAGCTCTGCAGGGGCGGTCTTTCGGGGACGTCTCGAGCAGAGGCTCACTCCGCCGGTCGCACTAGGAACCCAAAGTAGCCCTACTAGTAGCCCCAGCGGGGCGGACTTTCGAGGATATCTCGAGCGGGGCCCCCCTCCGCCAGTCGTACTAGTAAGCCAAAGTACCCTACGAGCACGCCCCCGCCACTCTCCCAGGGACCGTACTAGTAGCCCAAAGTAGCCCTACTAGTAGCCCCTCCAGGGCGAACTTGCGAGTATGTTTCAGCGGGGGCTCTCTCCGCAATTCGTACTAGTAGGCCAAAGTAACCCTACTAGTACGCCTCCGCCAACCCCCCAGGACCGTACTGGTAGGCCAATGTAGCTCTACTAGTAGCCCCGCTGGCCATCCCCCCGGGTCCGTACTAGTAGGGCTACTTCGGCCCTACTAGTAGCACCGCCGGGGCGGACTTTCGAGGATGTCTCGAGCGAGGGCCCCGTCCGCTGGTTGTACTAGTAAGCAAAAGTAACCCTACTAATACGCCCCGGCGGGGCGGACTTTCGAGGATGTCTCGAGCGAGGGCCCCCTCCGCCGGTCGTAGTAGTAGGCCAAAGTAGCCCTACTAGCACGCCCCCGCCAGACCCCTTTGGACCGTACTACTAGGCCAAAGTAGCCCTACTAGCCTCGCCGGGGCGGACTTTCGAGGATATCTCGAGCGGGGGCCCTCTCCGCCGGTCGTACTAGTAGGCCAAATTAGCCCTACTAGTACGCCCCCGCCCACCCCCCGGCCCGTATTAGTAGGCGAAAATAACTCTACTAGTAGCCCTGCCGGCGCGCGGACTTTCGAGGATGTCTCGAACGGGGGCGCCCTCCGCCGGTCGTACTATTGGCAAAAATAGCCCTACTAGTACGCCCCGTCCATCCCCCCGGGTCCGTACTAGTAGGGCTACCTCGGCCCTCTAGTAGCCCCGGCGGGGCGGACTTTCCAGAATGTCTCGAGCGGGAGCGCCCTCCGCCGGTCGTACTAGTAGGCCAAAGTCGCCCTACGAGTACGCCCCCGTCAAACTCCCGGGGGCCGTACTAGTAGGCCAAAGAAGCCGTACTAGTAGCCCCGCCGGGGCGAACTTTCGAGGATGTCCCGAGCGGGAACCCCCTCCGCCGGTCGTACTAGTAGGCCAAAGTAGCCCTATCAGTACGCACTCGCCATCTCCTCAGGACCGTACTATTAGGCCCAAAGAACCCGACTAGTAGCCCCCGCTTGGGCGGACATTCGAGGATATATCAAGCAGGGGCGCTCTCCGCAGGTCGTGCTAGTAGGCCAAAGTAGCCCTACTAGCACGCCCCAGCCATCCCCCCAGATCCGTACTAGTAGGGCCACTTCGTCCCTACTAGCAGCCCAGGCGGAGCGGACTTCCGAGAATGTCTCGAGCGGGAACGCCGTCCACCGGTCGTGCTAGTAGGCCAAAACAGCCCTATTAGCACGCCCCCGCCAGCCCCCCTGGGCCGTACGAGTACACCAAAGTAGCCTTACCAGTAGCTCCGCCGGGGCAGAGTTCCGAGAATGTCTCGAGCGGAGGCCCCCTCCGCCGACCGTGCCAGTAGTAGGCTCAAGTAGCTCTACTAGAATGCTCCGGCCTAAACCCTCCTACCCCTTCCCACTCCCCCCTCCCCCCTCTCTCTCTCTCTCTCTCTCTCTCTCTCTCTCTCTCTCTCTCTCTCTCTTTCTCTCTCTGTATTCTTCGCTTTTCCCTCTCTCCCTCCCCCCGATCCCTCCCTTCCCCCTCCTCCCTCCTTCCCACTTCCTCGTCGCCGGCGCTGCCGCCGTCGCCGTCGTCGTCGTCGCCGTCGCGCAGCCCCAAGCCGACCCCGCGGAAGCCCCAAGAGCCACAATTAAGGCGTGATAAGAAGATTACAGCTACGATTCGCACATCGCTCGGCGATGATAAAGTTCAGTCTCGCCGCCCCCTCCGCCGACCAAACGTATCTTTCCAGAAATATCAAACGCGGCGGAGTTTAGGATCTCGAACGTACTCTCATTATCCGGCACGCGACGGTACTCACGCCAGCTACCTCACAAGAGCGACTCTCGAGAGCGCTTCCATCAAAACCCAGAGAAATATTTTCTCACGGAGAACGATTGCAAAGTCATTCCCTGAAGCCTTCCACTCGCCATCCTGGCACAGCGTAAACACAGTGCCACCACAATCTCGTACAATGAAACAGGGGCACCCTCAAACAACCAGGCACCTGACACGCGTGAACCCCACCCATGAGACCTTTTCCCGCTCTGCACTGTGAATATCAAACCCGAAACCGCAACCCCCATGGGCCCATGCCCGCTGCATCTCACACGACCGATAGCGCACCCGACTCAGAGTCGGAGTCTACAACGGTCGGAGCCACACCGCGGTCGGCACCCACTTCGTCTGGCACGATTAACGGCGCGCCCACCTCGTATGCCAACTCTACTCCTGTATAGACAATATCTGGATCCATGCCCTCCGCGCCGGACTGGAAGGGCGCCGCGCCCGCGTGCGCGCCATGACACCCGGTGCCGAACCCCCCCGCGCCCGCGAAAGGCAACGAGAACCTCAGCGGTGACTCTGTGAACCAACTCTCGTTGGCGGCGCGCTGCCCATCGCGGTCGGCACCCACCTCGTCTGGCACGTTAACGGCGCGCCCTCCTCGCATGCCGACTCTACTCCTGTATAGACAGTATCTGGATCCATGCCCTCCGCGCCGGACTGGAAGGGCGCCGCGCCCGCCGGATGGCGCCACGCCCACGCAACACGAGGCGTCGCCGACTCAGCCGCTGACTGCTGGGCAGCGGGTTACCCCTGCCCCCGATTCGGCCGAGGATGGGTTACCACCCCCAGCCCGGACGCAAAGGATTACCCCTGCGCCCGATTCGGCCGCCGATGGGTTACCACCGGCGGCCCGGAGGCAAGGGGTTACCCCTGCCTCAGATTCGGCCGAGGATGGGTTACCACCCCTGGCCCGGACGCAAGTGTTCCCCCCTGCGCCCGATTCGGCTGACGATGGGTTACCACCGGCGGCCCGGAGACAAGGGTTACCCCTGCCCCCGATTCGGCCGAGGATGGGTTACCACCCCCAGCCCGGACGCAAAGGATTACCCCTGCGCCCGATTCGGCCGCCGATGGGTTACCACCGGCGGCCCGGAGGCAAGGGTTTCCCCTGCCTCCGATTCGGCCGAGGATGGGTTACCACCCCCGGCCCAGACACAAGAGGTTACCCCTGCGCCCGGCCGCTGTCTCGTCGTCGTCGTCGTCGTCGTCGTCGTCGTCGTCGTCGTCAGCTCCTCAGTCACCCTGTCGGGCACGCAGGCCCGTGGCGGTAACAAATGTGCTGAAGACCAGCTCAGACGCGGCTAGGTCCAAGTCGTTCACAGACAGGACTCCCGGGCAGTATAGGGAGGGGAGGGGTTATGCAGAGGGACTCCCGCGTCAGACTTCCTCGCAAGTCTCTCGAGTTACGCACGCGCGAAGCTCCCGGCTCATTCCTTCCTTCCCCATGTCCACGATTGAAGAGGCCACAAGGGGACCGGGGACCGAGGACCGGACCGGGGGCCGGTCAAAGAAATTCCGCCATTGTGAAGCGGGCGCGGAGGCCTCCAATATGCCGAAAATCCTCCAAATGGCCGACGTACGCATGCTAGTACGAGTGGAGCGGGCGTACGGGTTCGGCTACGTAGGCGCACTCATACGACAGCAAAGTGCACGGACGGGCGTACGAGTACGGCTACGTGAGCCTACGAATACGGCGGCGGTGCGCGGCTCGGGCGTACGAGTACGGCTACGTACGGCGACTAGTACGACTGCGACGTGCACGCCCGAGCGTACGAGTACGGCTACGTACCGGTACGAGTACGACTGGAGCGGGCGTACGACTTCGGCGACGTAGGCCTACTAGTACGGCAGCAGAGTGCAAGAACGGCCGTACTAGTACAGCTACGTACGCCTACTAATACGACGGCGGTGTGCCGGGTCGGGCCTACGAGTACGGCTGCGTACGGCTACGAGTACGACTGCGACGTGCCCGGCCGAGCGTACGAGTAGGGCCACGTACGCGTACTAGTACGACCGGAGCGGGCGTACTAGTACGGCTACGTAGGCCTACTAGTACGACGGCGGAGTGCAGGGACGGTCGTACTAGTGCGGCTACGTAAGCCTACTAGTACGACGGCTGTGTGCGGGGCGGGGCGTACGAGTACGGCTACGTACGGCTACTAGTACGACTGCGGCGTGCGCGGCCGAGCGTACGGCTACTAATACGACTGCGGCGTGCACGGCCGAGCGTACGAGTACGGCTACGTACGGCTACTAGTACGACTGCGGCGTGCACGGCTGAGCGTACGAGTACAGCTACGTACGGCTACTAGTACGCCCCGCGGTCGTACTAGTAGGAGGAAGTATGCCTACTAGTTCGACGACCGGGCTAAGCAAGCCTATTCTGGGCGGTCGAAGGCCTCCCCCACCATGCCGGCCCCCTTCGCGCGGGCCTCCGTCGCGCGAACCTTAGCCGACGGAACCGTGTCGTACAAGACGTAGTTCTCGGCCTCGGTGCGCTGCGGGGCGCAAGTCTGCGCCCGGAAGACTGCGCCGCACTCCGGCCAGGTCGCCTCGTCCAAGTATGAGTCCTTGACCTCGTCGGCGCCCGCCGTGGCCTCGGGCAAAGCCGCGGCCTTTTGCCAGTGGGATGCCGAAGACGACGGCGAAACGTCGCCAGCGCGGGCGCCCCTTTCACCGTGCGTGCCGACCTGCTGCCAACGGGACGCCGTGCACGATGGGGCCCCACGGTATCGAGGGCGCTCCTTGCACCGGGCGCGCTCCTTGCACCGGGCGGGCCGACCTGCTGCCAATGGGACGCCGTGCGCGATGGTCCCACGGTATCGTGGGCGCTCCCTTCACCAGGCGGGCCGACCTGCTGCCACTGGAACGCCGACATTAGGGAAGTCGAAATCTCTGCAACGCCCTCGACGCTCCACTCGCGGAAGGTGGCGATGCGTCATCGCCGTGGGCGTGCTCGTCGCCATCCATCGCGGTGCTGCGGCCGACGGCACGAGCACCCTGGGGAACGTGAGAATGCAGATGCCCAGCACCACCAGCACGACAAACTTGTCCCGACCAAGGGAAGCGTGGAGTTGGGCAGGGGGAGGGTCCCGCGGCGGCAAGCGCCTGCTCGGCCTCGCAAGAGACCATCGCAGCTGCAGCTGCATCTGCGTGACCACCGTGGTCGTCGCCGTCAATCGGCCGTCATGGGCCGCTCGCGGAACTCTTCGGGAAACGCATCGCGGCGCTCGCGGGGTCGCGCCGCCAAGCGCTGCAGCCGTCGACTGCTGGGGTTGGCCGCTTGGGCGGGCGGTTGCCTTAACGGCAGCGCGGCTCGATATCCAGCCCGCAATCTTCCGGGGCACGTCGGTCACGCTCGAGACTCGCACGTGTTCGTAGCACCCAGAGGAAGCCAACACGTAGGCGCACATCCTCCCCTTGTCCTTGTCGCAGACGGTGCGGACATTCATGGGCGTTAGGACGATGAGGAGGAGGAGGAGGAGGAGGAGGAGGAGGAGGAGGAGGAGGACGACGACGGTGACGAGGAGAAAGAGACGGCGCCTCGACTTTCGATCCGGGCGTTTTCGCCCGATTGCGGGCCGGGGGGCTCCCGCGGGTCGATGAGCGGGCGCTTTCGCCTGGTTCAGGGCTTCAAGACTATTTCGAGTCGGGCGCTTTCGCCTGGTTCAGGGTCCTGGGACCTTCAAGCTGGCCGTGGGTTGGCACGATGTTGCATTTTTCGCGTGTCGGATCTCAAAGGAAACAAGTCCTTGAAATCTTTCGCCCTCTTCCAGCTCTCGGGGCCCTTCGTGCTGCCCACGGGCCGACAGCAAGAACGGATTAGGGAAGGGGAGTTGCCCCTTAGGGGAAAAGCCCAGGGTTCAAAGCCCGCTTCCGCCATGACAGGCTGCCTTCATGGCAATGGATCGCGGCATTCGGGGAGAGCTTGGGTCGCGGGAAGGTCTTGGGACGGCGGACCGGGGCCGTGGCCGCGGTGGCCGAGCCTCATCTCTCACTTCACCAGGACGGAGTCGAACATCAACAGGGCGTCCTGCCAGGGGGGGGCGCGATGACGAGGGGGGCCCTTGGTTCGAAGGTGTTGGGCGTTCTGAAATCTTTTTGCGCCTTCTGGCCTAACTTCGTCGCCGTGGCTGGATTCGCCTCGAGATCCTGGTCAGATCGCACCCCCGCGCCCTTGCGCAAGGCCAAAGGAAAATTTCGGACCCCGAAGAAATGGCAGGTTGAGGGGGAAGAGGGGGGGAGGCGGGGGAGGGAGAGGGGCGAGGGGCAAGCTGGGTGAGCTCGCCGCTTCGTTGAATTACGTTACATCCCCGATTGAGGTGTCGTGGAGGACTTTGGTCCCCACTTGGCAGCTGTCTTAGATTTGGCTCGCCCGGGCTGGCTCTTCCCATGTCTGGGTGCACGAAGGTCCTTGTGGGGCTGTGGTGCCTTAGTGTTTTAGCCGCCTGACGCCATGCTCCCTCGCACTCTGGGCACGCTTCGGCCGCCCGCGGGCTGACACGACAAACAAAAGAAGGAAGACTGCCAGATCCGGCAGATCACGTGCAACGTATGTAACCGGACATGGGGGCATGGCAGGTCAAGGCCAAGAACATGGATCATGGCAGGAGGATGTGCACATAGATGTGTACATCTATGAAGGCGCGCCGCTGGATGTGCCCAAACGGGGGGGGTGGGACCCCCCCCCCTTCCGCGATTCGTCGTCGAAGACCTTCCCCCCCCCTTCCCTCCTTTTCCCGATCCGTCGGGGGACCCCCCCCCCCTCCCCCCCTTTCCCGGTCCGTCGTCGGGAACCCCCCCTCCCCCTTTCAAAAGGGAGGGGGTCCGAACGCCCCTTCCCTCCCCCCCTGTGGCCGCCAAATTCGACCCCCTCCCCATACAGTACTCGGTACTCATTACGCACTATTCACTACCCGCAACTCACTACTCGCTACTAACTATTCACTTCTCACTACTCACTACTCACGATTCACTACGGCCTACCCACGAGTCACTACCCCCTACCCACTACTCACTACTCCCTACTCCCTACTCACCACTCACTACTCAGTACAAACTACTCACTACTCACTACCCACTACTCAACACTCACTACTCACTAAAAATAGCCCACTACCCACTATTCACTAATCACAAATCTCTACTCACTACCCACTAACCACTATCCACTTCTCACTACTCACACTTCACTACTCAATACTCACTGCCCACAACTCACTATTCACTACCCGCTAACCGCTACTCCCTACTCCCTACACACAAATCACTACTCACTACTCACTACTCGCCACTCCCTACGCCCAACTCGCTACCCAGTACGCACTATCCACTACCCACAACTCAGTACTCACTACGCTCCCACTAGTCACTACTCACTACTTCCTATTCCGTACTCGATACTCCCAACTCACTACTCACTACTCACCACCCAGTACTCAATACTCGCTACTCACTAATCACAACTCACTGCCCACTACTCACTAAGCACTACTCACAACCCACTAACCACTATCCACTACTTACTACTGAGTACTCACAATTCGATACTCACTACGCACTGCCCACACACTACTCAATATCCGATACACGCTACCCAATACAAAATATTCAATACCCACTACGCACTACTCGCTACTCACTACTCCCTCCTCCCTATTCACTAGTCACTAGTCGCAAGTCGCTACTCACTACTCACTACTCACGACTCACTACTCACACATTTCTACTCGCTAATCCCTACTCACTACCAACTACTCAATACCCTCTTCTCGCTTCTCACTACTCGCTGCTCCCTATACCCTACTCACTACTCACTACTCACTCCTCGCTACTCCCTACTCGATACGTACTACTCCCTTCGCGCTGCTCCCTACTGGCTCCTGACTACTCCCTCCTCACTGCTCATAAGTCACACCGCCCTGCTCGCTACTCACTACAACCTACTCGCTGCTCACTACTCGCCACTCCCTACGCCCTACTCGCTACCCAATACGCACTATCCACTACCCACAACTCACTAGTCACTACGCCCCCACTACTCACTGCTCACTACTTCCTACTCCCTGCTCATTACTCTCAAGTCACTATTCACCACTCACTACCCAATACTCGATACTCACTACTCACTAAACACTACCCACTGCCCACTACTCACAACCCATTAAGCACTACTCACTACCCACTGACCACTATCCGCTACCTACTACTGAATACTCACAATTCACTACTCACTACGCACTGCCCACAACTCACTATTCACTATCCGCTACTCGCTACCCAATACGAAATATTCCTGATACTGTAGAAAAACCCAATCAGGGCTATAGGGCTACGGGGCTACAGGGTTATTGAACTATAGGGCTATACAACGGTGGGGCTATAGAAATGTAGGGCTATAGGGCTATTGGGCTATAAGGCACCCCCGGGCACGCCTGGGCACCCGGGCACCCGGGCAACCGGGCCCCCCCGGGCCCCCCCCGGGCACCCGGGCCCCGGGTACCCCTGAGCACCCGGGCGCCCGGGCGTGCAGCGAAAATCGGCGACAAACCTAACCTAACCATATGAATCAGCTAGAACCCCTACAGAGGTAAGCTCTGATTGGGAAACTACCCACTACGCACTACTCGCTACTCACTACTCACTACTCCCTCCTCCCTACTCGCTGGTCACTAGTCGCAAGTCGCTACTCACTCCTCGCTACTCATTACTCACTACTCACGACTCACTAGATGCCTACTCACTACCCACTACTCAATACCCACTTCTCGCTTCTCACTACTCACTACTCACTACTCCCTACTCACTACTCACTACTCGCTACTCGCTACTCGCTACTCCCTACTCGCTACTCGCTACGCACTACTCCCTACGCACTATCAACTACTGACTCCTGACTACCCCCTCCTCACTACTCACTACTCACAACGCCCTACTCGCTACTCACTACTTTCTACTCGCTACTCGCTACTCGCTACTCACCACTCACTACTCACTACTCTCTACTCACTGCGCACTACTCACAACTCACTACCCACTCCTCGCTATTCGCTACTGTCTACTCCCTCATCCCTACTCCTAGCTTACTACTCACTATGCAATACTCACTACTCAGTACTCACTCCTCACTATTCACTACTCACAATTCCTTACTCACTACTTCTTTCCCGCTACTCACTACCCACTACTCACTATACTCACCAGTCACTAATCACTACGCACTACTACCACTACCCACTACCCACTATTCACTGCTCACGACTCACTGCGCACTACTCAAATAATACCCACTACCCACCAATCGCTACTCAAAAAACTCGACTCTCTACTCACTACCCGAGAGGCCCCCTCCCCAGCCCCCTGTTCGGCGCAAGCGGGGGGAGGGGGGGGGGGTCGGACCCCCCCTCGGGGTCGAAAATCTCACCCCCCCTTTGAAGGGGGGGAGGAGGGGGGTTCTGCGAGCACGCATCCCCTTGTGTATTCAGAGCCATCCACTTGCGCGTTTTCTAAATACATCTATCCCACCTACCCCAGGGAAGGGCGGAGGATGAGGAAAAAGGAGGAGAGTAGGAAGGAGGATGGGGAAGGAAGAGAAAGGAGAAGAATAGAAAAAGGAAGGAGAGGAGAAAGGATGAGGAAGGAGGAGGGGGAGGAGGAGGAGAAGGAGGACGTGGAAAAGAGGAGGAGGAATGAATGTTTAAACTTCGAGTCTGGGGGGTGCGGGGCGCAAAACTGTTACTAGCAAACATTAGCGCCAACGCCATGCCTCCATCGAGAAATCGGAGCCCGAATTGGAAGCGGACACTATCGAGATTGAATCGAAGCGGAAGAATCGAACTGAACCAATATCGCTTGTTTCCAATGTCGGAGTCAGAACCGGAAGAACCTGCCATATCCAATATCAATCGACAGGGAGAGGGGACCTACCCGAGCCTCCGATGCCCCCCCTCCGACCCGCGCCGCGGGACCCATCGCCAGTCTGCTGGCGATGTATCGCCGATTCCAGGTCGACGTTTCCTCCATGAGCGGACCCCCCCCGCAGTGGAGAGGAGCCCGAGTCTGGCAGAGGAATACCGACACACGCCTCGCTGAACCGTGCAGTGATCTTCGCCCTTCCCATCTCACACTTCGCACACACACAATACACACGACACACGACACAGGACACACGACACAGAACACGCGACACAAGACACACAACACACAGCAAACGACACACAACACACAACACACGCACAACACACACACACCACATAATGCACAACACACACCACACACCACACGACACACGACACACGACACACACCACACACACGACACACACGACACACACACACACACCACACACCACACACCACTCAACACACGACACACAACACACGACACACAGCACACGACACGCAACACATAACACACAGCACACAGCATACAACACACAACACACACACACACCACACACCACATACCACACAACACACAACACACCACACACAACCCCAACACGCGCAACGCACCACCTCCCCGTCCCCAATTGACAAGGATGGATGGCGTGCCGCTCCTCTCGCCACCTCGACCCTGACGGCCACGAGATCGGCTCTCGCGAGGACGCTGGGTGTGGCTGTAGGGGTAGGGGCCAGGAATTGCAGCACAAGGGCGTGAGGTTTCGCGCTGAGAGGTGACCGCAATCTAGCTCAGTGGCTCGGGGCCCAACACGGGCGATCCACAGAGCAAACTTCTGGAGCACCAGCTCGTTAGCCAACCTGGCCTCGCGCTAAAGGTTGAAGAGCACGCATTCGCTGGGTCATCCAATGGGTCCAGTCGTCGACCAAGTCATTGCCAACCTTCGCGAAACGCGGAACAAGGCCGACTTGAATGCAAGCCTCGGTACACTATCCCTTGACCTTGTACACAAAAACAGAGTCGATGCCGCCCAAATCACCAACTCGCTGCCACAATTTATCCGACACCTCGGACCATGCGCTGCGAGCTGAGACACCGAAGTGCTTGCCTCTCTTATAGAGGCCGTTGACAACGAATGAATAATTCGAATGGAACCCAGTGCCTGGAAGGGAGTGCTGCAGCGCACTCAACAGGGCGCGCAGCTCAGCACTATCAATGCCAGCTGCGACTCCGGCGAGGCCCCCGACCATGACCGAACGAGTGCGATACGGATACTCAGGCTGCACAGAGACCATGGCCCAGGCGACGGCTTGAGCACGCACGGGGGGATGCTGGTCGTACCAACTCCCATCCAAGAAAACGTGTCCAAACATGGTTTCAGGTTCCCCTCCGAACCATCTCTCGGGGAGACTGGGGACAGGGGACAGGGGGAAGGACAGCATCAGGCAGCAGCATCCTCTCGGCAAAGAGGGAGAGGCTGGGAACACGATCTTACCAGACCTTCCAAAAACGCGGGTGGTTCAACCTCGGGACGCAGCTCCGGCTGCCCAGCACGCGAGGTGCGCCTGTGAACCAATGACCCAGGGGCAGCAGATCAGAACTGACACGTGTGATCAGGACTCAAATTGGTCGTCCACTCTCTGTGATGCGGCCCTAGTCCGTAGCCATTTTGGCTCAAGCCATTTTGGCTCAAGCCATTTTGGCTCAAGCCAGCCTCAAGCCCCCTGGTCGCCATTTTCCCCCGCGCATGGCCGGCCCGGAGTGTGGCGCTGTAGGGGACTGGAGAGCTTGAGATGGTGCGGGCGGAGGATTCTGGGTGGTATCGGAGGTCACGTGCCGCCCGTACGGCGGCCCGGCAGCGGGCGCTGGCGGCGGCAGACGCTGGGCTGGCGGCGGCCCATCACAAGCTCCGTGACCTCGAGGAGCGGCTCGCGGTACAAGTTCGCGAGAACGACAGGTTGCGCAGTGTACTATTCGGCTGGGAGTCTGGTGACCCGCGAGGAGACGAGCTTCGCCGACGGTGGAGGAGCATCGAACCAGTCCTTCGGGCACAGCTGCAAGCCCGAGATGGAGTACTGGAGACTCCTCTGACCGACGCCGACGTCCTTCTTCGCAACGTCGCCGAGCATTCGGCGCAGGAGCCAGGCCTCGAGGCCCGCTGCCAGGAGCTGAGGAGCCTCCAGAAGTCCGCGCGCCTGGCACCTCCTCGCGCGCTCGCGGATCGGCAACTGGAGCCTCAGGAGCAATTGCCAACTGGCGTGGAGCCGAGCTTCGGGAACCCTGGCGCTGATGTTCGGGCCGCTCATGCTGTTCCTGGGCTTTACGGCCGTGGAGAATTCCAATTTCGCTCTGAAGCTCCTGCCCTCGTTCCTGGTGCGGGCAGCTGGGCGAGGCTGGACGCTGCAGGCGCCAGGTGCACGTGCGGCGCTACTGTCTTTTCGTCCTGCCGCGCGGCCGTGCCGCCGCCATGCGAGAAGCGGGGAGCGCTGCTAGACCCCAACGTCACCAGCCACAACGTCGGGATCAGCACGTGCGTGAAGAGCGATATGGAGTTCCAGCAGGGCGTGCTGCTCCAGCTGCATAAGTGGGCGGTGCCACTCGGTCGCTCGCTGCAGCCTTTCGTCCGCCGCCGCCTCCGCGTGGACGCGGAACCCGAGGATGAGACGGGGGCCCAAGCGGACTTCGAGAAGGAGGAGGCTGCCCAGCTACTAGCCGTGGGGACCCTCCCCCCTGCGGCTGAAGGCTCTGAGGGAGAGGAAGTGCACGTGCAGGCGAGCAGCTCGGTGCCGCAGAGGGAGGACCCCTTGCCCTCTCTCGCCGCCCCGTCGTGGATCCCGCGGGGACTCCCCGTCGATCCTGGTAAGGGCCGCTTGTTCGGCTGCAGTGATTATGCAAGTGGGGGCCCGCCAAGGACAGGAGTGGCGGATGCTGGAGCGTTGTTCTCTCGGTTCGCGGTGGCGTGGTCCGACGCCTCCAGCGCAGACCCGCTCGACGAGTTCGACCTGGACGGCTTCGGCTTTTAGCAGTCACTGCAGATAGTGGTCGCGGCAGTTTCCTCGCTGTCGTGATGCCGTGCCTGCTCGTCGTGCCGTTCGGCCTGGTCTTCCTGGAGTTCGTGTTCGTCGGAGTGGTCAGAGGTGATAGCGTCGAGGCCAAAACAAAATGTGATGCGGCCACTGGTCGCCACTATGACAGACCTCTGATACCCTCTCCCCTCAGGGAGGAGGTGCTTGGATCTAAAGAGACCATGGAGCAGCCTCTCTCCTGCTCCGACGCGTGGACTGTGGGAACGTGCGGCCAGCAGCGAAATCAATGCCAAGACTACGCTCAGACTTGACCCCCTGCACTTACAGCATACGGAGGCGCTGCACTGGGGCAGCTCTGAGCGAAGCTCAGGAAACATCAACTTTACACCCTTCTCCTCCTTCTCCTCCTCCTCCTCCTCCTCCTCCTCCTCCTCCTCATCGCGCCCTCCCTGAGCCGGTCCCCCGTTGTCGTTCCCTCTCGCTCTGTGGCTGAGGAAAGAGAAATAGCGACGCGGTCGCGGTGGCGACGACAGCGACGAGGACCATGACTGCGACGACGGCGGTGCCGGCGAGGCCCCCGCGCGGGGAATGCGAAGTCTCGGCTACCAGCCCGGCCACCATCCTGGCTACGGCAGCTCGGCCACCATACGTTTGCGGTACCATACGTCTTCGGAAATCGCGGCACGGCGACAGCGGCCGCGGCGCGAGGGTCACCCGTCGGCGAGTCCTTGGCAATCCACTCGGGGTGAGCGACGCTCTGCCTGCAGAGGGGCGCCGCGCGGGTCGGGGGGGTGCCCAAAGGTGTTTCTCGGGGATTCCACCATTCCACCTTCCCTGTTTCCCTCCTCCACCTCTTCCCTTTTCCCTCCCTCGTCCTCCTCCTTCCCTCTTTTCCTCCTCCACCTCTTCCCTCCTCCTCCTCCTCCTCGGCCTCCTCCTCCTCTTCCTCCTCCCTCCTCCTCCTCCTCTTCCTCCTCCGTTTCCTTCTCCTCCTCCTCCTCCCCCTCCTCCTCATTGCACCCGTTTGTCCTTACAAATAATTCCTCCCTGTCGCACCCCCAGACGTGTCGGTGGGGCGGGGCGGGCTGGCCGTTTCGCCTGAGATTTCCTCACCGCTTATGATCATGATGCTTGGCCGCTGCAGCGTCTCCAAAAATGGAGGACTGGTGTCTTTCAAAAGGTGGGTATCGCCTTAGCGCCGCTCACATTCGCTTAAAATTTTCTAGCCGCTTCAAGGATGGAGGACAGGTCCTTTTCAAACTGTTGCCTTAGCGCCGCCAGCATGCGTCTTGAACAAATGCCACTGCTTCACAAGTTCGCCAACGTGGGCCCCAAACTGTGTGTTCTGGCAAACTCTGCGGTGCACGCCATGCGGTGCAATGTATGTATGTATGTATGTATGTATGTATGCATGCATGCATGCATGCATGCGTGTATGTTTGTATGTACGGATACATGTTTGTATGCA
The DNA here is from genome assembly GCA_963575745.1 of Prorocentrum cordatum. NCBI lineage: Eukaryota > Dinophyceae > Prorocentrales > Prorocentraceae > Prorocentrum > Prorocentrum cordatum. The sequence continues at coordinate 52,390 of CAUYUJ010017821.1, forward strand.
TGTATGCTTGTCTGTATGTGTATGTATATGTACGTATATATCTTTTATTATGTATGTATGTATTTGTATATGTATGGCGCGACATGTGTGGTGCAGGCTACGTGGTGCAATTCACTTGCCGAACTTGAAATTGTCAACTCCACTGCTCGCGCAATCCTCCCACCCACCCACCCGCAACTTGGTTTGCAAAACCCATGCGGGACCGAGCACAGGTATCGCTCCGGGGTCGTCTTGGCGCCCCCGGGGGCGTCTCAAGAGCGCCCCAGGAAGGCCGGAGAAGCAAGACGGCCGACGACGACGACGACGACGACGACGACGACGACGACGGCGGCGACGACGACGACGCCGACGTCGACGACGACGAAGACGACGACGCCGACGCCGACGACGACGAAGACGACGACGACGTCGTCAACGAAGACGACGACGAGGGAGGAGGGAGGACGACGACGGCGACAACGACGACAACGACGACAACGAGGGAGGAGGGAGGACGGCGACGACGCGAACGTCGAAGAAGGAGGAAGGACGGCGACGCCGACGACAACGACGAGGGAGGAGGGAACACGACGACGAGACGACGACGACAACGACGACGACGGCGAGGAAATAGGAGGGACGACGACGAGACGCCGACGACGGACGACGACGACGACGAGGGAGGAGGAGGAAGGACGACCACGGCGACAACGACGACGGAAACGACCACGACGCCAAAGAGGACGACGACGACGAACACGAGGAAAGACACAGGACGACGTAGGCGACGACGACGACGACGATGACGCGGGAGGAGGGAAGACGGCGACGACGACGACGACGACGCCGCAAGAGCGCGCGCACGCTTTTGTTGAAAATCCGTGTTGCGAAACCTTGTGTGTTTGTAGGTTTTTTGGACGCGCGATTTTGAAATCCCTCCGAAACCGATGGGTTTTGAAGAATTTCGGCGTACGCGCGCGACGACGCGCGCGTCTGCACTTCGTCTCATTTTTTGCAAAGGATTCTCGCGACGGCACACGCGCAAGGGCGTTCGACAGATTTCGACAGGCGCGCGCGACGCCTGTTTGGTAGCATGTCATGTTTTTTTATATATTTAAAAAATCGCAAGAGCTCGCGCGTAAGCTTTTTTTAGCAAGTCAGTACTGCGAAACCCTGTGTTGTTGTATGTTTTTGGAAACTCCATTGCGAAATCCTTCTGGCACAGAAGGTTTCTGAAGGATTTCGGCATGCGCGCGCGACGACGCGCGCGTGCGCACTTCGTCCAATTTTTTGCAAGGGATTCGTGAAAAAATGTCATGTTAGAACAATAAATGTCACCGCGTAGTGTTTTTCACAAGGGAACCTCAGGGGGGGGATACCGGCTGGCCTGGGACATTGTGATTTCATATTTACGATGGACATGTGGTCATAATCGCATGTGATACTCATACCCGAAAGGGGAGGCGATAACGCCGGGGGGGGTAGAGTCTATTCTCCTTTTAGAAAAGAGAATCTACGTAGCGCACTATGTGTGGTGTACTCCACGCGGCGCACTTCACCCTGCCGGAGTTGAAGTTGACAGTTCCACTACTCGCGCAATCATCCCGTTCACTAAATCGCAACTTGGCTTGCAAAACCCATGCGGCGGCGGATGCGATGACTGCTTGACGCTGGTTGGCACATCGCTGCGGCCGCGCTGGCGTGCGCAAGCTCGCGCGCAAAGCAGCCAGCTACTTTGGCGCCACCGACGCGGCCGCAATGGCGCTGACCACTGGGCACTTCCCAACTGACGCGCGGGGACGTCAGTGCGAGTCGGTGGCTCGGGCGTGCGCGGTTCCATGGCAGCTTCGACAACAACAGACACGATGATGACAACGACGACGGCAAAGCCAACGACGGCGCCGATGCTGATCTCGCCGATGACGACGATGGTGTCTTCGCGTCGGTGATGACGGTTCGGGAAGGACTTCGACATGCGGGCGCGGCCGACGAACGCGAGTGGCCCGCATGGTATTATGTGGAAGGGATCGTGCCCCCCCCCTGCGCGCGCGCAAAGCCGTTCGAATAATTTCGACACGCGCGCGCGAAAGGCCGGTTTGGTCGCATGTGATGAACATGTTGAGAACAAATGCTCTCAAGGGTGCTCGATTTTGCAGTCCGTGCGACGCCGCCCGTGTTTGAAAGTTTCTGGCGTGGCTGCGCGACGACGCGGGCGTGCGAACTTTGTCACAAATTTGCAGTGGATTCTTGACAACGGATGATTTTTGAAAAACGGGCGCGACCACAAAATACTCTTTATCAAGGGCTGGGGGGTCGATGACATTTTGGCTAAAATGGTATTCACTCATGTAAGATGAACGATGGGCCAGAATCGCGGGTAAATTGCGCATCGCCAAGCCGGTGTGATAACCCCATGGCGGGGGTAAGGCCGTAGATCTGATTTTTCTGGGAAACAAGAATATGTGCCATGTATAAATCCGCCGGCCCCCTTGTGGGGCCATCAGGCTGCGAGGCTTAGGTTTCAGTGCTCTGCACCAGTTCCAGTCTCCAGCTCCAATGTTACAATCCTGCTTTCTGCTTCCCAATGTATATTGTTGAAGTCCGCGCGCGGGGGGGGAGCCGAAAACCACCCAGTTACCCTCACCGAATCGTGTGTTCTGTATTCCCGCGGGGCCGTGGGACACGTAAAAATACCAGAAACTCGCGCTCCCGACGCAAAAATCCATCGAAAATTGCGCCAGGCTCGCGCCCCCGAGGCGACGATCCTTGGTGAATTGCACCGCGCTCGCACGCCCGAAATCACGATCCTTCGAAAAATACACCATGCTCGCGCCCCCGAAGCCACGATCTCTTGTAAATTACGCTACGTTCGCCGTAAATCACGTACTAAAATTACGCCACAGGTGCGCCCCCGAGGCAAAGATCCCTCGTAAATTACACAAGATTCGCGTCCCCGATGCAAATAATCCTTGCAAATGATGATGCACTTCCTGCGTCCCCGAAGCAACCAACGTCAGCAAATTACACGACATTCGCGTCCCCGAGGCCATCATCCGTCGCAAATTACAAAATTCCCGCGCCCCCGAGACAACACATCTTTATACATCAATCAATTTTTGCGCCCCCGACGCATCTCACCTTTGTAAAATCCCCGAAGCCAGAATCCTTCGCACGTTACGCAATATTCGCGTCCCTGAGGCCACACACCGTTGCAAATTGCTCAGTAATCGCGTGTCCCCGATACAAGAAGTTCATCATAAATTACTTGATGTTCGCGCCCCCGAGGCCACAAACTCTCGCAAATTGCTAAATTCCTACGTCCCCGACGCAACAAACCCGCGCACATGATTCAATATTCGCGTTCACGTGGCCATAAGCCCTGGCGAATCCGGCCATAGTCGTATTGCCGAGGCCAAGAGTGCTCCAAGGCGCCCGAAGATGATTCCAAGACTGCCCATAAGGGCCCCAAACGGCCCCAAGAGCGCTCCAAGAGGCCTCCCGAGAGAGCCCTAAGAGGCCAACATCGTCGAAATTACAGACAAGTCTTGAAGGAGGTCGGGGTTCTCGTATCTTCGGCTTCCCGACGCTCCAAAATGGCTCAAGAAGCTCCCAAACACGCCCCCAAACAGCCCAAGACGCCTCCAAGAGGGTCCCAAAACGGCCCGAAAAGGGCTCCCCCAGGAGGCCCCAAGAGGCGGCCAAAACGCGTCAAAGAGACCTCCAAGAGGCCCAATTGATACCCCACGAGGCCCCAACAATCCCCCAAGAGGCGACGAAACCGCCCCCAAGAGGCCCCCGAGAGGCTCCCCACGACACCCCAACACATATACAAGAGGTATCAGACCCACAACCCAGACACGGTGGCGGGATGGCCCGAAGGCCACTCGGATAACGCCTACGTCTCAATATGCGCTGATGATTCCTATCCGCCCCCGCATGATGTTCCCAAATGCGCCAAGGCAGCGCCGAGACGCACCGACGCGACTCTGATATGTCCATTTCCATTTATGATAGAGAGGGGCCGGCGGCAGGGGGCGAGGCCTTTACGCACACACATGTATATATATATATATATATATATATATATATATATGTATATATGTATATGTATATGCATGTATACACACATGCGTACATGCATACATTACATTACATTACATTACATTACATTACATTGCATTGCATTACCTTACATTACATTATATTACATTACATTACATTACATTCCATTACATTACATTCCATTCCATTCCATTGCATTGCATTGCATTGCATTGCATTGCATTGCATTGCATTGCATTGCATTGCATTGCATTGCATTACATTACATTACATTACATTACAGTACAGTACAGTACAGTACATTACATTACATTACATTGCATTACATTACATTACATTACATTACATTACATTACATTACATTACACTACATTACAGTACATATCACTACATTCCATTCCATTCCATTCCATTCCATTCCATTCCATTACATCGCATCGCATCGCATTGCATTGCATTACATTACACTACATTACATTCTGTATACATGTATACACAAATGTATACATCGGTATAAACACATACATACCGTTTGACACACATTTATTATAAGCATCTGTCTCTCTATATATATATAGTCACGCGCGATGCGCGCGTTTAGGGTGTAGCCGACTGTGCGCTTGTTGTCGATGGACCTCGCGCTAATCCGTGATGCCCAAGATACCGAAGGAGAGGTCCCCAAGGTAAGGGCCACTCTTGGCGCGTGTAGTTGCTGGACGTTCTGGGGGATGACTTCGGGTTCTGTGGGCAGTCGCGGAAACGTGCGAGATCGACGTGCGATGCGTCGGAGAGCTCTGAGTGCTTCCCAGAGTGTGGTCGCCACGGTGGCCGAGGAGGGCCCCAGAGGCTCTGGGCCGCCAGCCGCCGCCGCCGCCGCCGCCGCCTCTGCGGTCGCCGCCGCCGCCGCCTCTGCGGTCGGCGCCGCCGCCGCAGCCGCCGCAACCGTCGTGATGATCGTCATGGCGGTCGCCGTAACGGTCATGATGATGGCGGTCGTCGTCTGTGGAAGTGGTCGGACGATGTCACGCTCCCGGTCGCGGTGTGCTTTTTGTGGCCTCGGGGGGCCTCCTGAGTCTGAGATCTGTGGAGGCCGTCGGCCGTCGTCGATCCATCATCGTTGTTGTGGTCGTCGTCAGACCTCTGGAGGCCGCCCAGGCTCGTCGTCACTGTCGTCGTCGCCGTGGTCGTCGTAGTCGTGGTTGTGGTCATGGTCGTCGTTGTCGCCGCCAATGTCGTCGCAGCCGTCTGCGATCGAGGAGGGCAAATGAGGAATCCAGGGTCGAAGATCGAGGTTTGTAAATGAGCTTGGGTTTGCTTGGGCCTCGCGGGGTCGTTTTCGTCGCCGCGGTTGCCCAGGGCCTGGGGTTCCCACCAGCTCTCGTCCAGCGTGCCGGCTCTGGCCGCCGCGGGCGCTACAGCCGCGGCTGGAGTCGTCGTCATCGTCGACTCTGCACGTTTTTGTGGACGTGGTTGGCAGTTCGGTGACCTCCCGTGCCAGAGCCTGGGCTGGGAGACACCCTGAGACCTCTGGGGGCCGTCGGGGGTCATCGTCGTCCTCCTCGTCGTCCTCGACCTATCCTCCTCCTCCTCCTCCTCCTCTTCCTCCTCCTCCTCCTCCTCCTCCTCCTCCTCCTCCTCTGGCTAGCCCTTCCTGGCCCAAGCGGGTCATCAGGGGTGGAAACCTTGGGAAGGGCCTTTTCCCCCCTGTGAGCCAACTTTTGGCTTCTGGGCTCCCTGGGTGGCGTCCCCAGGATCCCAGGACAAAACGTCGTGCGCGTTGCGGCCGCCGCCATGGCGCCGTCCTCCGCGCGCCGTGCCTCGGCCGTGGCATGGAGATGCAAGGACTGCGTCTCCCGCGACGGCTCGAAGTACATCAACTCCGCCACGTCCATGTATTGCGGCAAGTGCAGGCTGCACAAGGGCGTGTGCTACGGCGGTCCCAAGAACCCTGCGTCCCCGTCCAAGTCCACGGCCAACAAGGACAAGGACAAGGACAAGGACAAGGACAAGGACAAGAGCCTCGCCAAGCAGCTCGCGGACTTGCAGGCGCAGGTGCGGCGCCTCACCTCGGGCGACAAGGCTGGGAGCTTGGGCAGTGGAGGCCAGTCCTCCGCGCCAGGTGAGGGTAGTGGTGGTCAGTCCACTGCACCCCAGGAGGACCAAAATGCCTCCAAGCGTGCTCGTATCAAGCAGATCACGGACATGCTCAAGCTCTTCGAAGGCTCTCAGTCCACTGCGGACCAGGCCTACGCCAAGACCCTCGTGGCCGAAAAGGAGCGCCTCAACACAGAGCTCTTCGATGGCCGCCCCCTCGAGGACCTCTTTGGAGGCGAGGGTCCGCAGTGCTCGGTCCAAGGCCACCAAGCTGGCTGAAGAGACTGAGGTCCTTGAGGCCCAGCTCGCGGACTTGGAAGCAAAGCGTGCCAAGGTCCAGGAGGCTCATGCTTTGGCGGAGGCGGAGGTCATCAGGTTGGAGCAGGAGTTCACTGCCCTTGCACCTGCACGATCGCCCCCTGACTCCAAGCAGCCGCCGACGATCCACGACCTCCTGCCGCAGGCCGAGCTCACGGTGCAGCAGCTGGGCCAGGCCGTCGCGGGCAGTGGAGTGGATGCCGCTGTCCTTCAGGAGTTGCAGGGCGTCACGGCGTCCCTGGCCACCTCCATCAAGAAGGTTCGCGAGGCGATCCCTGCTCCACAAGCCGCTGATGTACCGGTTCCTGCCGAGGGCGCTGAAGGGACTGCGATGGAGACTGAGGCCCCAGAGGCCTCGGCCCCTCCCGTTCGCGTCAATTACGACGGCCTCACAGGGGAGCAAATGCGAGCCATGTTCATCGAGCTCGGCAGTGCCCCCCCTGCGGAGGCCTCCGACGACGACATGCGGGCTGCCGTCAGGCGGATGGAGGACCAGCTCCTCGCCCTCCGCGCCTCGGTGCCTGCCGTGCCGAAGAAGGCGCGTGCCGAGTAGGCGCTTGGCTACATCCCTCCTGCTCTTCGTCATGCTGATCCTGAACTTCGGCCTCGCGCGTGCCGTTCAGGGCTCAACTCCAGACGGCACTGCAGGAGGGCCGATTGGAAGCCAAACTACTGACGGCCATGGTGCAACAGTTTTTCTTCCACATCTGCCCCGTGTCCCTGATGACGCTCCCGCTGCCCGAGGGATGGCAACGACTGCGCCTCAGGTTTATGAAGGTATATTGGGAGCTCCTCCACATAAGGTACCACGGCTACTACCTGAACACGTTCACTCTCCTGATGGTCAACTGGTTGATGGCTCGTCTGGCACAGCCACTGCCTCAGCCTCCTTGCCTTATGGGGCTCCTGTAGCTCCTCAGGTGGATGTCGACATGCCCCGCTTGCAACGTCCTGAACGTTCACGCAGCCCGCGTCTTCATCCTGCTCAACAGCCTGGTGTTCAACAGCCTGGTGTTCACCAGCCTGGTGTTCCACAGCATGGTGGTGAACACCACTCTGGCGACCGTGATAGTGGTAGCCCTGCTGTGGATGCTCCTGTTGTTGCTGAGGATCCAACGGTCGCAGCCGATGGCACCCCTGAGGTGCCACGGCGGGGTCAGCGCATGCCCTACCAACGCGACATCGTCACGGTCAACTCGAGCTCTCACGGCCCGCTTATGGGCTCCCTCTCGCACTTCCAGGGCGTCGCCGCCATGGGCCAAGAGACTCGGGTGATTGAAGGCCGACTTGGTGCTATTCAGCATCAGGCTTTGGACCTCGGCTGGCATGGGCTATGGGCCCCTGCGTTACCGACGATTGGCACATCCGACTCTGCCAACACGTCGGGCGCGTGCGTGCTCGTCCCCACCCACCTTGGGATCACTGCGCCGCCTGGGAAAGGCGGCCACATTCTCTACCCTGGTCGCGCGGTGGCTGCACATGTTCACTGGGGCGTACCTGGTGGGCTCATTCTCGTTAGCGTGTGCTTGGTTCAGGGCCTCGGCGTGGCTGATGAGAACATCAAGATCCTGTGGGAGCTCGCCCAGCGGATCGCTGAGTGGAATGCCATGGGCATCGACTGGGTTCTGGGTGGTGACTGGAACTCTGGCATCGAAGCCGTCAATGTTCGGGGCTGGATCGAAGCGTTGGCAGGGATCTCATTGGCCCCTCCAACTCCGACGTGCTACACTGACAACGGCAACACCACCATCGACTACTTCATCTTGACCTCGAACCTGGTCTCCCGCATTCACGCCCAGGCGATGGTTCGATGGGATTGCAAGACCATTCCCAAGCCGCACTACCCTGTGCAGCTTACCCTTCACGGGCATGATCGGCCTCGGTGGTGCTGGGTCCCCGATGAACCCCAACCGCTGCCGGCTGCACTTCAGGTGGGATGCGCTCGTTTTCCCTATCCCTGGTATCGTCTTCGTGCATTCTTCGACCATGCTGGACGAGTCCAAGAGGGGATGATGCACGATGGGAGATGTGGTCAGTCCACCTCCCCACCACAGTACTACGCTGATCAGGCCTCCCGACGGACCTCCTCGGCTTCACCTCCGCCCCTGTCTCCTCTGCAGGTGCTACGGGACGTTGTCCTTCAAGGTATTGACTGTGAGTTGGCGGGCAGACACGACCTTACGCAGTCTGATGCCACTCCTTTTGTCGGACGCCACGGACCTCCACAGTTCAAATGGCGCACGATGAAGTGGAGGCCCCCACGCAAACGCCAACCATGGGATCAGCGTACCCACGACTGGGCCACCATCAAGCGCTGGGTCCAGCACCTGCGCTCGGAGCGGTCTCGACTTGATCGCTATGCCCTGCGGCTCCAGGCGATGGAGGACTTGGGCATGGCGCAGGTTCCCCACTACCAGAAGGTGGCGCAGGTCAGGCTGCAGGTGGAGCAGTTCTGCCGTCAGATCCTTAAGCATGACACGATCATTGATCGACTTGACCCCAGCCAGCTGGCCTTCTTCCGCGAGGGCGTGGATGGCTTTGGCTCCGACCACTTCGATGACATGGCGGACCCTATTGAGTCCCAGGCCATCCTGTTGCAGGCCCAGTCCCAGGCCCGCTGCGCCTGGCTCCAGTGGGCACGCGACGCCTTTCTTGGAGGAGCGAGCATGGCACACGCTACCTCCAAGGTACGGGCTGCCCAGGAGGTCTTAGAGCATCGTGATGACGTTCAGCCACATGTGCTTGCCAACCAGGTCCTCGACGGCTGGGTTGACATCTGGGAGCGACATGGGTCGATGGAGCTTCAAAAGCCCCACGACGCGGATACTTGGGATAGTCTGCCTCTCATTGGAGTGGATGTGCTCTGTGCAGCTATCCGCTCGTTCTCATTGACATCGGCGGTGGGCCCTGGTCGATTGGCTCCACGACAATTTGATCAACTGAGCGATGCTGCGCTGCGGGCACTCGCGCGTATGTTCATGCGGTTCGAGGACTGCCCCCTTTGGCCTGATGATCGCATCCTCAGCGAGCTCGTCAGATTACCTAAGCCAGAGGGAGGGCACCGACTGATTGTGCTCAGCTCCACGGTCATACGGGTCTGGGCAAAGGCGCGGCAGCCCCTCTCAGCGGAGTGGCAGGCGAGGCATCCCTGCGAGGAAATTTGGGGGACCAGAGGGGGCCAGACCTCTTCGGACTCTGCATTCTCCCACAACCTTGAGCAAGAGGTTGGAGACCTCCTCGACGAGCACACTGGGACCATCCTGCTGGACATGAGCAAGTGCTTCGAGATGGTCAAGCACGACTCCCTTCTCTTGGAGGCGCGCGAGATGGGCTACCCTCTCCGCCTGGCCTGGATGCTGATCCAGCTGCACCGACAGCCACGGTGCATCAGGGCCTATGGGAGCTGGTCCCGACCTTACTCTGCCAGGCAGGGCATCATTGCAGGCTGTTCGCATGCCACCTACCTGCTCTACCTCCTGATGTACCGTACCGTTAAGCGGGCTGCCGCGATTGGTCCAACCATGCGGCCCAGAGCCTTGGTGGACGATGTCGGCCTTCAGATGGTCAGCTCCGATCCAATGGACTTGCTCACCCTGGGCAGCGCTGCCTCCTCGTTTGCCGCTTGGGCGTTGGAACGTGGCCTCATTCTGAACACCAAGAAGTCGGCGGTGGTCGTGGGATCGGTTCGAACCCGACTCGAGCTGGACCGCCTCCTGCGGCGCAAGAGTGGGGGCGTACTGTGGGCACGATCCACGGACGCAGTCAGGAGTTCCCCTCGTGCCAGCCATATGCGCACCTAGGGCATGAGCTGCATGGGCCCAAGGTTCGTCGTACTGTGGCCAAGGCGCGCATGGCCAAGCTACGTGGACGACGTCACCGTTTCCGTGTCCTACAACGTGCGGTGGGTAGGCGCACTACTGCTCTGTGGCGCACTGGTGCTATGCCTGCCTCGGCCCACGGGGCTGGAGTTTCAGGGGTTACCGATGATTGCCTTCGCGAGATGCGTAGGTTCGCGGCTATTCTCAACGGAGCCCCTGGCACCTCCAACGTCGGCCTCACCAGCTGCCTCATGACTCGCTGGGCTGAGCAGTGCGACCCTATCTTCGGTGCGACTGTCGACCTTGTGATGCGGTGCGCAGGCTGGGTTCGGGGTGCTCGTATCTCTCTGGGCCGACTCTGTCGTGCCTGGCAAGCGCTACAGCACCTCGGCCCCGCCAGATGGGATCAGGTGCGGGGCCCCCTCGGCGCTACTCTTCTTACTCTACGGCGCATTGGATGGGACATGGTCTCTTCCCAGACTCTCCGCGATGATCTGGGACGCCACTACGATCTTCTTCATGTGCGCCCCGCCGACCTCAAGCCTCATCTGCTTGAAGTCATCCAGCGCTGGCAGCATGAACGGCTTCAGCGACGCTGGTACACCGGCACGGGTGCGCAGTTGTGGCACAGTGGCATGCGCTATGCCATCAAGGGCATCCGCCACCCTCGTCGGCTTGGAGCCCTACAGGCCCATTGGGCCGACCCAATACGTCGCGACATGAAGCTTAACCAGCCCATGAGGCCGTGTCGCGCGTGTGGCGCTCAGTTGGATAGGCACACGTGCTGGGGCCATGTCTTCTACGACTGTCCTGGCCTCTTGGCCGAATGCGATGGGGTGTCAGACACCGCCATGCCATCAGTGGACACAGCCATGCCGCGACACGGACAGACGCCATTGGCAGGCGATGGGACGTCACGTACCCACGCATTCAGGCAACACCAGTCAGGTCTGTGATGAAGGAGTCCCTGAAGCTCCCCATCGTGCTGTTCACTCTCTGCCGGCTGGTGGTGGTACCAGCTCAGGCGCGGCGCGCAGTCCTGACGCCATGGAGGAGGAGTCGTTATTCCCTGCGGTTGGTGATGCACCCGATGACACCATGGATGACGAGCCCCCCCAGGAACCTGGCGACGATGTGAGCATGCAGGATTTTGGGCTGGACTCTGCAACTGCGACTGGCACCCAGAGTGTCGGCGCCACGATTCGCTCGAAGGGCCATGCTTTTCTTGCCATCCCTCCGCGGTTGCTGGAGGCGCGTGAACATCTCCGCGCAGCAGGGCTGGGCAGTGGAACTCCCAACTACGAGCAGACGTACCTCGTTTACGGGGCACCCGAACCCCCTGCTTACTTGCCGTCCATGGGCACCGTTGGCAACGAGGTTCTTCACTGGGGCGATACTCAAGGTACTTTGGGACCCACCTCCTACACGGATGGCTCTGGCTATGACTCGAACATGCCAGAAATTCGTCGATGTGGTCAAGCCGTTGTCCAGCTGGATCCTTATAGCTGGATGCCCATTCGGGCCGTGTGCGGCCCTCTCCCGTACATCGTTCAGACGGTGGGGCGTGCTAAACGGTTTGCCATTAAGATGGGGCTCGACATTCATCCCGACCATCGAGAGTTCGTCACGGACCTCAAGAGTTTGGTAAGGGAGGCCGACCAGTGGGGAGCGCAATTGGCCTGCAGCAGGTCCAAGCATGCGCGCGTATGGCGGGACATCCTCACTGCAGCTCGGGAGCGTTCCTCAGTGGACGCCCCGACGTTCCGATGGACCCCTGCACACCGCTCGGCCGCTGACCTGTTGGAGGCGGCCCCGCTGGACATCTGCGGCTGGATTGGCAATGCTTGGGCGGGCTACTTTGCGAGGTTGGGCGCTCTTCAGCACGCCATGCCCCGCTCCTTGTCGGACTCGCTCAAGGCAGCCATGAAGCAGCACAGGACGGTGCTCCAGTTTGTCTCTCAAGCCTGCCTGAGGGTTATCCGTTACCAGCGGTTTGGGCGAGACGACGTCCCAGTGACGCCGCTCAGTCAGCAGATGGTCCCTGTGGTCTTTGGTCGTCCTGAGGATCATGACCTCTGGTTCTGCGCCCAGCGAGGCCAATGCCAATGTCGCGGGTGTAATGCTACAGCCTCTACCGCGGCGTCCTTGGCGACTCTGCGCTCAGGTTCGCTCAGGAAGTGCACTCCCGCGCGGATCACACGACCAATGGCGAAGGTGTTCTTCGAGACGACTCGCCTCTCCTGGACTCCGCTAGCCGATGGGCGAGTTAAGGTGGCCGTCCGCTGTGCTGACCTACAACGCGAAGCACAAGAGCCTGGTGTTCACCAGCCTGGTGTTCCACAGCCTGGTGGTGAACACCACTCTGGCGACCGTGGTAGTGGTAGCCCGTCTGCCGACGCTGACAGTGATCCAATGCAGCAGGTTTTTCGTGAGCTTGGGCATGACACTTTCCTGGCCTACGGCGTCTACTGCTGCAGCAAGTGCGCAGGCATCTGTGAACAAGCGCGGCCGCACGCTGCGCGGAAGTTGCGAAAGTTGCGCGAGGGCTTCTCGGGGAAACCCACGACGAAGCAGGGTCAGACTACCGCCATTGATCGCGTTCGTCGCGGCCTTCCTCCTCGACAACGGGGCGGAGCTTCTGCCTCCCAGCCCAAAGGCGCAACCAGGTACCAGATGCCTAGTGCGCCGTCGGATTGCGTCCCTGGCCTGCGCTAACGACTGGAGAAAGATGTACTGGGTCGACGGGGTTGGCTCCCACGACCTGCCCTGCCTGGTGCTTTGAGCGGGCAGCCTGCCTGCTCTTCTCTCCTCGCCGACGCGGCTGGACGCTTCTGAGCTTTTTCCCGCTTGGCTCGTCGCCACCGCTGGATCCAGCTCCTTTTGTGGTTTGCGGCATAGCCGTCGGCCACTTGCTTCTCTCCCTCCCCTCGGCGGGCGGGCGGCCGCGGCCGCCGCTGACCGCGCTGGGAGGCGCTGCGAAGCTCCTCCTCCTCCTCTGGCTCTTGCGATATGATTCGGAACATCCGCTTGGATGTTCACGGAGACTCTTCTGGGACATCGATGTAGGTGCTCCCGGAGAGGCTTCCAGAAACATCGGTCGGATGCTCCTGGATAATCTCTGGGCGCTAGCTGCGATGCACCCTACGAGTGTCTTTGGACTGGCTTGGGGACAGAGAGGTGGGGATGTGCACTGACATGTTCGGAAATCCGCTGGCCCTCTTGCGGGGCCACCAAGCTGTGAGGATGAGGATTGCAGCTCCCTGTGCCAGTTGCAGTTTCCAGTTTCCACTGTTACAATCCTGCTTTCTGTTTCTTTAGTTCGCTCTCCCCCAGGGACGTCGCCCCTGGCTCCAGTGCATGGCGTACCTTGTCCTGTGCAAGATCTTCGGCACCGCCTGTACTCTGCACCCTCCGGCCGCCTGAGGCCCCGCCCGCCCGCGCCCTGTTTCCCCAATTAGGGCTTCGCGCGCCCCGCCTGGCTCTTAACCGGAAAGGGCCCGCTCACGACCCGCCGACCAAAAAAGTTAATTGTTGCTGAACGCGCGAGAAGGGGGAGCCCCAAACCAGCTTTTTTGGAATGCCCAAATCGCGTTGTCTGAAGTCCTGGGGGGCGTGCGTCACGTAACAATACGTGATATCGTCCCCGAAGCCAGAATCCCTCGTAAATTACTCCGCATTCGCGTCCCCAAGGCCATTAACCCTCGTAAAGTACACCGTAGTCACGTCCCCGAAGCCATAATCATTCGTAAATTACGCGGTATCCGCGTCCCCGAAGCCATAACCCCTTCGTAATTTATGCGATAGTCGCTCCCCTGAGACCAAGGAGCCTAGGTAATTTACAGAATATTGGCGCCCCCGCAGCCAGAAGCCTTCGCACATTAATTATTATGTGCGACCCCGAGGCAACAGGCCTTTGGAAATTATGCAATCGTTGCGTTCCCGAGGCGACAAGCCCTAGCAAATTAAACAAGATTCGCGTCCCCGATGCTATAAACCCTTATACATCATTCAATACTTGCGCCCCCGAAGCTATAACCTTTGTAAATTTCGCGATGCTCGCGTCCCCGAAACCATAACCATTGTACATTACCTCATATTCGCGCCACCGAATCCATAAACCGTCGTAAATTAATATCGGCCCTCGCGAAAAGTCCCGACATTGCTTCAGGTCAGCGTCCAGACATCCCAACACAGCTCTGGCAAGTCCCATTCTAAGAGAGGGGGGGCCTGCGGCACGGGGGCGAAGCCCTTACGGATATTCGAAGGCTCTCGGCAACTTTCCAGAGCCCCTTAGGAAGTCCCAGATTTTCTGGAAGAAAACAATTTCTAAAACCATTGAAAAACAATACCAAACAAAAACATGTGTTTGCCTCTTGTCATCTTCTTGGGGGTCCCCTCGGGGCCTGGTCGCAGCGCCATGGGTGCTCCTGGAGCCATCTTCAAGCAATGTTGGGCCGCCCCCAAGTGTTTCGGAAGCCCGCATGGCGCCGGGGGGCTTTCGGGCTCTCGGATGCCCCTTGGGAGCTGGCTGGCGGTGCCAGCGAGTGTGAAGCACTTCTCCGGGTTCTTTTCGAGGCGTCATGGGCCCTCGTGCAAGGTTTCCAGGGCCGACTTGGGGCAGTCTTGGTAAAATCAGCAAACTAAAACTGCTGAAACCGCTAAAAACATATGCTTTTCTCTCTGGATGCCTTCTTGGGGGAGTCCTCTCGAGGCTTCCCGGAGCGTCGCGGGGGTGTCTGGATCCGTCTCGAGGCAATGCGGGGCTGTGATTCAGGATTGTTTGGGACGCAACAGTCACGTCGACACGCGGAGGTGAAATTCCTAGAATGGTAGAATAATGTTGAGGCACGATTAAAGACTCTCAAAAAGCTTCTCTTTCAATGGGACACGTCCCTCAAGGAAAACAAGCTTTTGTATGGACCTATGAAAAGAGAACTTGCACGGAGGATTTACCGTAATGCAATACCGTTGATGCGTCTTGGGTTTACAAAAGTCCTTCTCCTCCTCCTCCTCCTCCTCCTCCTCCTCCTCCTCCTCCTCTGACGGGGGACATCATCCTGGAATCGGCCAGCTCCTGGAGCACATCCTGATGCGAAATCTTGGACTCGGCCTGCGTCATGCACCGCGCGGGTGCTGCAAGGTGGGGCCGAAGTGCCCATAAAGTCCAGACTCGTGCAGATTAGGTTAAACACTGCACACGCCACAATAAGGGAATATAGTCATTACCGAAAGATTGTGCGTAGAAAGCCGGCCTGCCGCTCACTGGGTGGATTCTTCGTGGTGTGCTGCAGACGATTTGTATCCAACGTGACATGGGAAGGAGCAGGAGTAGGAAGAACGACATCATGTGACATCTTGGGTCATTCCCAAGCTACTGTATCCCTGCGGCGAAGTGCCGCCTGTGTGGACGCTGAATGCGACGGCTGATCTGCAGGTCGCAAGCCTCATAATGGTTACTACAACCCTCTCCTCCCTCCTCCCTCTGCTGTCCCCTTCCCTCGCAGGCAGACTGCATAAGCATTAACGTTCGGAGGTCCGGGTGGACTTTTGTGATTGGCGCTAGACTACCCACATTTACGCGCAGAGTGCGCCAGGGGCGGCGCCAGAAGCGCCGCAGCGCCGATCCAAGGAATCCGCGCCGACCTCAGCCTTCTCCTTCCACGCGACTGATGGTCCTCCTCCTCGCCCTCGTCGCCCTCCCATTCCCCCTCTTCCTTTGTGATCGACACTCCTGCCCCCCTAGGACGGGAATGATGCCGTTATAGCGGCCCTCGTTTCTGAAGCCCCCGTGGACCATCAAGACATTTTGGAAATCCTGGACCTCTTGGAACGTTGTATCATCGTGACCTCTTGCTCCTCTGATCCCCGTTCCTCCTCCGCCTCGCCACTTCAGCGCCGCCAGCTGGGCGCTCGCGAGGCGCTGTGCGGGACGCGGCGCAGCGACCCTGGGGCTGATGCGCGATTGCATGCTCGCCTGAGCGTGGCGTGCGGCGTGCTTTGAGGTTCCCAAGACGGTCTCTCAGGCTCCTGGGGCACGTAGGAATACGAGTGGTTTGCGCCTCGGGGCTCCTGGAAGACGTACAAAGCACCAGTGAGTTGCCCTTCCATTTTGATGGGAACCTCAATTCGGCACACCCTCAAGCACTTAGTGAATGTTGGGCGCTCAGTTGGCTCCATCGCCGTCGCTGTCGTCGTCGTCGTCGCCATCGTCCTAGTCGTCGTCGTGTGCCGCGGCGCGTGCGAAGGCTCTGTGGCAGCTGTGGCGTTTGGCTACGGCCGCTGCCGGCCACCCACGCTGTGGTTTTGTCATCCGTATTCAACTGGTCATTCCCTTCGAATGCAGCTGCGGAGTCAGGTCTGGTGAACACTCCCAAAGGGCCGTCACGGGGTGCACCCGACCTGGGCGGTCAACCTCATGTTGGTGCACCGCATACGACGTCAAGCCAAAAATTCGGACCGGTCATCTTGCCTTGCCAATCCTTGCCGGCTTAACCGACCAGGCGGTTGACTACCTTGACGTCCGTTTGCTGGTGGTGAACCAACACATGGAGATCTCTGACCACTAGGTTTTGGCACTCATATTTGCCCACTTGGTCATCTGACGCATTTCTCCTGCGCGCTTCGGCGCGTGCGGAGGCACACTGGCAGCTGGGCTTTTGGCTAATTATGGCAGCCGATGGCCACCCGCGCCTGGCCGATTTCCAGCAAGGGGTGTCGGGCGCGTGCTTCTCACCGCCGGCAGGTTCTTCACCATGTGGTGCGGCGCCCGCTATTGGCTCTGTGGCGGTCGTGGCATTAGCTACGCCTGCCCTGGGGGTCGAGTGTGGCGCTACAGGACGGCATACTTTGTGACATTCCTTCTGTCGCACTTCTGGCGGTCTTTTGTCCTACCCTACGTGCCACGCGCCGCGGTAGTTTGGCTTGTAGCTGCGCGCTGCAAAAGAACTCCAACTTCTCGCCATTAGCCTCACCCTGCTCACTCTCGCCCTCACTTGTCGTCCTCCTTGTCGTGCTCCTCGTCGTCGTCGTCCTCCTCCTCCTCCTCCTGGTCCGTCTCCTCCTTGTTCCCGTCCTGGTCCACATCGTCGTCATCACGGATCCTCGTCCTCGTCCTCCGCCTGCTCCCTTTGTCATCCTCCTCCGCGTCCTCCGACCCTTGCTCGTCCTCCTCGTCCTCCCCTCGCCATTTTCGTTATCCTCGTCATCCGCCTCGTCCTCCCTCTCACCCCCCGTCGTGCCCTCCGTCGAGCTTCTCACCATCTTCTTTACTTCCTCTCTCACGTCGTCCACGTCGAGGTCGTCGTGATCCTGCTGGGGCTTCTTCGGCGCGCGCTGTCCCCAAGATGGGGGAGAGCGTGCAATAAGCGGGCCAACGGCGCCACATCGCACGCTATCTCCATCTCTGCAACGCCAGCCGTAGGTAGGATGCCCACTCGGCTTGTCCGAAAAAGGCCCCCCAACAGGCCTCCTCCCCCCACGTCCGTCCCTGGCATTTTTCTCCTCGTCCACGTACGTCTTTGCCTTCTTCTCTTCCTCCTCGTTGTCCCCGCGCAGCATGCCGCCGCGCCACCTGCAAAGCTCCCCATCACACGAGATGTCCACCCAGCCGTCCACCTGGCCGCATGCGGCGGAGGCGGGGCGACCAGGAGGGAGGTGGGGGGGGAGTAGAAGGGAAAGCTAGGGATAGGCGGCGCGCACCAGGGGGTAGCGGGTAGCGCAAAGGGGGCAGCTATCTTAGAAGGCTCCAGGCCATTCGACGAAGGCCCCTGCCTTCTAAAAGCGCGCCGCCTTGTTTGAAGGCTCGCCCCTTTGCACCACCCCTTGTGCGTGCCGCCATAGGGATGGGATAGGAACCCACCAGTACTTTGGGCTAAGGTGGTCTAGCGATATCTTTCTTTCCTCTTCCAAAAAAGTCCTCTCCCCTTCGGGGAGGGGTGCCCTTCCCCTCACCTCACTAAGGGAGGTTTGTTTGAGGATTTTTATAATGTGTCAGGGAGTCCTTCTTCGCCCAAGATGGCTCCAAGAAGGCTTCCAATGCTCCAAGATGGCCTCCAAGGCGGCTGAAGATAACCGAAGATGGTTCAAGATAGCTTCGAGAGAGCGCGCACGCGGGGCCAGAGCAAAGAGAGGGGGTCGCCCCTTAGCTACCCCCAAGATTTGGACGCCCGAAATGGGTACGGAAAAAATGGGTACAATGCCCAACAACAAATGTTGTCCCAAACCAACAGCGGCCGCTGTTGGGCAGGCGGCCTTCTGTCTCGAATGGACACAGGCCGCGGCGGCGTGGACAGCGAATCCTGTTCAAAATGTACAGGAACTGCTGTTGGGCATTGTACCCATTCTTTCCGTACCCATTTCGGGCGTCCAGACAAGAGAGGCCCTCGATGGGGGCAAGC
Organism: Prorocentrum cordatum; assembly: GCA_963575745.1. Lineage (NCBI taxonomy): Eukaryota > Dinophyceae > Prorocentrales > Prorocentraceae > Prorocentrum > Prorocentrum cordatum. The sequence continues at coordinate 71,057 of CAUYUJ010017821.1, forward strand.
GAACGCACACGTCGAGACCTCTGCACGATGATTATCCCCCAGACCCAAGAGGCTCCAAGAGGCCCTCGAGATGCCCCCTAGCGGCACCCAAGAGACCCGCAAGAGGCACACGAATGGGGCACCAAAAGGCCCCCAACATTCCTACCGAAAGCCTCTGGACCTGGGCCGGCACGGAAACGTAAAGAGCGCCCTAGGAACTGGCCCGAGAGGGCTCATGGCACCCTTCGCTCTGAGCCTGGGTGTGAAGAGCTTGCTACGTCGCCGCTCTCCTTGGGAGCCCTAGTGGTGTTCAAAGACTGTTACGTTGCCGCTCGCTCTTGGGAGCCTTGGTGTGACGAGCTTTGAACGTCACCGCGCTCTGGGGAACCTTGGTGTCAAGAGCTTGTTACGTCACCGCTCGCTGATGGGAGTCATGGTGTTCGTGAGCGTCTCTTGGGCCTCGCCGGGGTCTTCTTGGGGCCCTTTTGGAGGCCCTCGGGAGCCCTTTTGGGGCAATGGCCCTTGTGGGCCGTCTAAGGGCGTCTTGGAAGCCTTTGGCCGTCTTGGGGCTCTCTTGGGGGCCTCTTGGGGCCCTCTCAGGAGCCTCTTTGGGCCTCGTGGGGCTCTCTTGGGGCCGTCTTGGGGCTCTCTTAGGGCCGTCTTGGGGCGATCTAGGGCTGTTTGGGGGCCCTCTTGGGCCGTCTGGGGACGAGCTTTGGGACCTCATGGGCGGCCGTGTTGGGCCCTTCTGGGCCCGAAAGGCGAGAACCCGAAAAACCTTCGAAAACCCTAGGGAAATCAATGCTTTTGTTGGCGCCTGAGGCCCTTTCGAAGGCCTTCTGGGGGGTTTCCAGAGCCGTCACGAGGCTCTCTTGGACCGTCTGGAAGCCATCCGCTTGGGGCCGCCTTTGCGTCGTTTTGGTTCCCTCTTGGGCCGTTTTGGGGCCCTTGAGCCGCTTCAATCGAAAAAATATAAGGGAACGGGCCGCGAAAGGCGCCCGCGAGCCGCTTTCCCCCCCCAAAAGACAAGGCGCGAGGGCGGGCACTTTGATCATCTCGTCCGGGTTTGCCCCCTCCCCCGGACCCCTCCCCACAAGGGCTTCGCCACAACCGCAACGTCTCTCGCTCGTACCTCGCTCTTTCCATCACCTGCTTGGCACGGGTGCGAGATCGCTGGTGTGTTCTTTGTCCCTGACTGTCGGGCCGTTGTCGGGCCCTGTTCAACCGTCGTAGAATCCGTTCGGGCACCTCGCCAGCCGTCTTGGAACAATACCAAAACGACTTCGACAGCATCTCATGTCTGTGAAGATCTCCGTGACGTCGACAACATCTCATGGTTGTGAAGATGCCCTTCGCGAAATCGCAATGTTTGGGCAAGAGCGATGTCGGCGTCATCTCGTGTGTGTGAAGATATCCCTAGCGAATTCGCCATGTCAGAAGCGGAAGTAAGGCGTCTTGGAGCCACCTGTTGTTTTCTTTCCCGCCGCGCACCGTCTGATATTGTTGGAGGGCGACGAGGGAACGAGGGAAAGGAGGAGGACGACGAGGCCGAGGGAGAAGCAACGACGAACCAAAAGCGTAGAAATGACAAAGCGGGAGTACAGGAAACGAGAGGGGAGGCGACAGAGCGACGACACGAGACGACACGAGGCAAGAAAAGAAGCGCGGGTCCGCAGACAGAGCAGGAGCAAAACCTCAGAGCAGGAACAACATCGGAATGAATTGCAGAACAACGTCGTCATATACCACCACCAGGAACCAAGCGCCAGCCACCATATAGATACGTTCATATTGCATCAACTCCTCCTACGCGCACCCAAGATGCACGACCGCAGCGTGAGGGGAAGTCCTCGTGACCACCACGAAGCCTTGGTCAAAAATTGGCACACGCACAAAGGAATATGAATCGTAACCCATCTCCAGGCTTGAAACAAAGGAGCAGAGGAGTAACCAGCAGCACCAATCCCACGAGTAGGCAATGCGACTCCGACTCCGCCACATGCACGATAGAACTGCACGACGAGGACTGACCGGAAGTCACGATGACTGGCGCGTGGATGAGATGCAGTAGAAGCTTCAGGCAGAATGCCGCCAACCAGCAGCCGGAGCAGCCCGGCGAATGATGCAGCTGCGCCTTCGCCCCGCGGTGGAGGGGAACGTCTTAGAGCCACCTTGCTGGGCCGCCTCGAGGCCTTCCGAGAGCGGCCCCCAGGCATCTCAGCTTTTAGGGGGTGTTCCGAGCGAGCCCTCATTATGGCGACGAGATCTCTGGGCCCCCGCCTGCCCCCCCCCGAGCCCCCCCTAGCGCAATTTCTTCCGACTGACGGATTGCGCGCCGCGCGCGCTTTCCGCCGCCCGCCGCCCCTCGCGGTTTGCCACTGGGATGCGCGGCGTGCCAGACGTTAGGCTCGCCATGAAAACTCCAGCTCGTCAAGAGAAAACTCTCTGAGCAAGGCGCGCGGGCCCAATCTTCCAACCTGCGCCGCGGTCGCTGCCGCCGTCTTGAACCGCCTGGGCCCGATCTCGCCAGGCCCTGGCCGCCTCTGCTCCACTCGCTCTCGACGCTTGCGCGAGGCTTCGGCAAAGTCAGCGGCGCGCTCTGCCCATCGCCCCCGGGCGCTAACAAATGCAAGAGCTCGTGTCTAGAGATCCCCGACCGTCTGCCGAGATCCAGACTCGGGCCGCTTGCGAATTACAGCGCGCCCGACAACTCCCCCCTGCCCGCGCAGGGCCGCAGGAGGCGGGGCTCTGCGAGCTCCGGCTGCCGAAACACTCTCCGAAAGGCCACGCAGGCCGCCGCGTAGAATCTGGCCCGCATCTTGCATGCCGCATTCGAACGTCGCTTCAGCCAGCGCCCCCGCGCCCGCGCGAGAGGCCCACTGGCCGTTTTGAAACCGCGCCCTCGACCCGCCCGGGCGCGCTTAGCCCGGCCCGCCAGGTCGCGGAACTCAGCCAGGCAAGCCTCGGCGCGGCGAAACCACGCAGCGCGCGCCTCGCTGAGATTCACGCGGGGGAGCCCGTTCCGATCGCCCAGGGCCACTCAGAGCAGAGGCCGCCCCTAGGAGCTGGCCTCGCTGGGAGCGGCGTCTCCTTCGGAAACTTGAGAGAGAAGACTGGCCGCGCGACGTGCGCCTCCTGCCCGAGGCCCCCCAGCCGCGCCTGCGCAGGAACGTGCGTCTGCAGCGCGGGGCCCTGGGTCGGGGCGACCGACTGGGCGAAGCTCGCGGGCACTTTCGAGCAGATACCGCCGCCCTGCTCCCTGCCGCCGCGCGTCGGCACCCCGGCGGGCAGCGAGGCTCCGCCAGCCTTGGGCGCCCACTCCTGCAAGTCATCTGGGGGCATGTTGAAGCCGCCGGGCACAATCCACGGCCCTGGTGGCCAACCCGCGCGCTCCATGAGCTGCGCCGGGATGCCGACTCTCCTTCGCCATGCCGATGCTCGTCGCGAGATCGAGCGACGGCGCATGCAGCGGCGTCGCTGGCCCGACATTGAGGCGCACCGCCTCGACTGAATGCGCCGGCAGTCCCTCGTCTCTCATGGCCGCCGCGCTGCTTGGCGCCGCCGTGCCACCGCTCGAGCGGAGGGGGCCTTCACTAATCGATTCGGCCTGTCGCGCCACCCAAAAGGACCTCTTGGCTGACCACCTCGACGCAGATGACAGCATCGCCTCGGACTTGAAGCGATGCCCCTGAACGCGAAGCACACCTGGAAGACGGCGTTCTGGGCTCTGCTGCGCCCACTCAAACAAGTTCCACCCAGAAGACAACGAAAAACCGTTGCCCGTCCACGGGCTGCCCCACTGGCGCTAGCCCATCCACCGAATAACCGCGCACGCTCTGCCGCGCCGCGACCGACCTGGAGGCTCGAGCCCCCTACCCCCGCACCCCCTCCCCGAGGGTATCGGGGGCGGGTTTGAAGGGCTGCCTCCCAACAGGTCGCCGCGGCCGTGGGCGGGGGCCTAGCCC
>CAUYUJ010017821.1:80000-141933 GCA_963575745.1 Prorocentrum cordatum
TGTTCGGCCCAGGAGGGGCCCCAAGACGGGCCAAGAAGGCCTCAAGAGTCACGCGGGGAGGCGCGACGGAACCCAAAAGGCCCCCAAGATCGGCCCAAGACGCCTAAAGATGAACTCAAGACGGCCCAAGAAGCCCCCAAGACGCCCCAGGAGGCTTCAAATGCAGCCTCCGAAGAGGGCCCCAAGAGGGCAAAATCGATGATTGTCCTTAGGTTTCTGAACATAGCATTCTCGCCTTTTCGGCTCTCCGACGATCCCAGACGGCCTAAGAGGCCTCCAAGATCGCCCCAAGACGGCCCAAGAGGCCGCCGAGGCCCCCGAAGGGCCCGAGAGCGCCCCAAGACGGCCCAAGAAGCGCCCAAAACGGCGCAAGAGGGCCCCAAGAAAGCCCCTAAGACGGCCCCAAAGGGGGCCCGAGAGGTCGAAAATCTGAGCCTTCTGCCCCATGAGGCCCCCGAGAGGCCCCAAGAGGCACCCAGAAGGCCCCAAGAGGCCCCCAAGAGCCCCCCCACCACCCAAGATCTGAATGCAACGCAGGTAAGAGTGTGTATACAACGTACCTGCCCATCTCCTGCCATGTCCGCGTCCATCCGCCCACCTCGGCTCAAGGCGAGGGCGGGCGGGTTCTTCTTTGACACTAGATCGGCCGTGCCGATCAGACCGCGCAGGGGTGCGCGGCCGATAGCGTGCGAGGACAAAAGGTGTCCATCGTCAGTACTGATATTCGAGAGAATAGCTGTACGACCACCCTTCGGGTGATAAGGAGGTTGTGGGGGGGGTGGGGTGGGAACCAAACTCAATCGATCTCACTATCGATCTCACTCAACGGGACACCACGGGACACCACAGGAAACCACGGGACACCACGGGACACTTGTCGATCTCACTATCGATCTTACTCAACGGGACACCACGGGCCACCACTGGACACCACAGGACACCACGGGACACCTCTCGATCTCACTATCGATCTCACGCAACGGGACACCACGGGACACCACGGGACACCTCGGGGCACCACATCGATCTCAGTATCGATCTCACTATCCATCTCACTATCGATCCCACTCAACGGGACAACACGGAACATTACGGGACACCACGGGGCACCACATCGATCTCAGTATCGATCTCACTATCCATCTCACTATCGATCTCACTTTTTGGGACACCACGGGACACCTCGGGGCACCACGGGACACCTGTCGATCTCACTATCAATCTCATGATCGATCTCACTTTTTGGGACACCACGGGACACCTCGGGGCACCACATCGATCTCAGTATCGATCTCAATATCGATCTCAGCATCGATCTCACTATCGATCTCACTCAACAGGACACCACGGGACACCACGGGACACCACGGACACCGCGGGACACCGCGGGACACCGCGGGACACCGCGAGCCACCGCCGGACGGGCGAGCGGGGGAGAATCATTTGTCTTGACTTCGCCCTAGCAACGGCGGACACCACGGGACACCACGGGACACCGCGGGACACCGCGGGCCAGACGGGCGGGCGGGGGAGAAACATTTGTCTTGACTCCGCCCTAGCAACGGCGGACACCACGGGACACCACGGGACACCACGGGACACCGCTGGACACCGCGGCCCACCGCCGGACGGGCGGGGGGGGGGGAGAATCATTTGTCTCGACTTCGCCCTAGCAACGGCGGGTTCATTCCTCTCGCGCGCCCACGCAGCTTCGCCTCGCCCGCACGCACGACACGAACAAAACGAAACGACTTCCCGGTTGGGGGCCTCCGTTCCACTGCGATCTCACCCCACAACCTCCGATCTTCAGCCTACGGCATCATCTCCGACGTAGACTCCCAGGACGAGTTCTACGATTCAGTGGTCTCCAGAACCAAGGGCTTCCACCGGTCTCAGATTGAAGGGCGAGAGCGACAGCAATGACGACCATCGAACCAAACCAGGCGGCGACAACTAGGATGTACAGACCTGGAACGGCGAGGCGGAGAAGCTGACCAGCTGCAGATTCCAGGTCACCATGCTCACGAAGATCATCGAAATGCCGGACCGCTACGTGTGCGGACCGCAACTGGTGCGCGCCCTCGGGGCGCGGGTCCGGACGACGGTGGCGAGCTGTCCGAACATCAACGAGATCGACGATATCGACAAAGACGGGACCTAGTGGGCTGGGATCACGTCCTCGACTACGCGTTGGAGAAGCTGGACTTCACCAGCCTCAACGACACAGGGCTCCTCGCGGAGGAGTTCTTCTTGCAGATCGCCAGGAACCCAGGGGAGACCTTCCAGGACTGGGCTGCCCAGTTTGAGAAGAAGGAGCGAGAATTGTTGACACAGCTCAAGGCGATCGACGGAGACGTTCGAGAAGTGATCACTAAGCCAATTCGCACATGGTGGTTCTTGAGGAAGTCGAGGTTGACACCAGTCCTGCGAGCAGAAGTAATCGCCACAAGTGGAGGCAACTATGTTGACGAGGTTCCCCGCTGAAGCGTTGACAGAGATAGACGGCAAGCAGCGCCGTGACAGAGCCTTCTTCGAAGATGACGTCGACGACTGCAAGGAAAAGACCAGTGGAGAGAACTACGATGAGATTCATGAGGTGGTCGAGCAGCTGATCAGTCTAGCCGACGAGGAAGACGATGAGGATCCATCAGCTGACGACCACAGCGCGGACAACGAGGTGTTCGCGGAGTTTAAGCAGGTGGGCAGGAGCTTCAAAGATGCGAGGGACCTGCTTCGACGGCTACGCGTGTCCCGTGACTACTACCCGGTGGTGGCAACGAAGGATGAGCAGCAACGGCGAACGCCACCGCCCCCTGGACCAGGCCAAGGACCCTTTCGACCTGGGCGCGGACTCGGACGCGGACGGTTCGGAGGACGACCCCAGTACGAGGCAGCACCCAGTGGCGGACGCCGCGACCTTTCCAAGATGAAGTGCATCGCGTATGGTCACCGTGCTGCGGATTGCCCAGGAAGGTTCAACGACAAAGGGAAGGATGGCGGCGAGCGCGGCAAGAACAGCCCCCACAACGGCTTCATCCTGCCGGTCCTGGACGATTGCGTGTACCTCCTGGAGCGGGACGGCATATGGGCTCTCCTCGACATCGGGGCCACCGGGAGCCTCGGCGGGGTCGACGGGATCGAGAACGAGATGCTGGACCAGTACAACGTGGAGTTCGAGACGAGCAGTGACTCGTGTTCATTCACCTTCGGCGACGGCCTCTCGAAGAGTTCGATGGGCATATTGACAGGAGGCGTGTTCCTGGGAGGCGAGCTGATCACGATCAACCTCTCGGTGATGCCGAACCGCGTTCCCATCCTCCTGGGCATGGACATTCTGACAGACATCCTTAAGGTTGTGGTCGACTGCGGCCACAATTGGATAATTGGATCGGCCTCCCGACCCTCGGCAAAGTCTTCTACTGCGAGCGCCTCCCAGCAACCACCTGGCCGTCAAGCTGTCGACGCCGCAGCGGTGGAAGGAGGTGCCCTTTTCCTCGACAAGTGCCAGGTGCCAGACTTCAGAAGCGTCGGCACAAGATGCACTGATCGAAGGGCTGCCGGAAGAGGCTGTCCCTTGCCACTGTGGCCTCGCCGTGCGATAGGCACAACGCCCCCTGGCGATGGTTGCGAGAGAGAGAACATCTCAATCGACATCCTCACAGAGCGACGGAAACCTCGGCGGCGCGGACACCTACCAGAGCGACGAAAACAGCGACAGCGAGCGGACCGAACGGATCGACGGGAAACTCGGGATCGAGCGGTCGTTAGATCGGTTCGTCGAGCAGTTCCCCGGCATCAGCATCGGCAAGAGGGTCGTCAGCAGCAGGAGATCATTTTTTTATTCCGGCCGGTAACGCTCGTTACCCGGGGGGGGGGGGGGGGTCGTGCCCCCCGGGTAACGGTAACGCTTGGGCTGGGCGGGGTATGGCGAAGCAGGGGCGCTCTGCGATCGCCATAGTATGCGCGCGAGCAGCACTCTCTGCCTGAGAGCACCACAGTGGCTTGCGATTCGAGTACAAGCGCAAAGCCCGCCGCGTGGTCCCGGCACCACGCCCGCGCCCGCGCGCGCGACGACGATGATCGACGAGCGACGAGCGACGAGGTCGACGACGACGACGACGACGTTTGCCGCCTGTTTCGGCCTCCGGAGGCCGTTTTCGGGCGCCGTCGACGACGACGACGACGACGACGACGACGACGACGACGACGACGACGACGACGACGACGATTCGAGTACAAGCGCAAAGCCCGCAAGCACCAGCATCGCGCATGCGAGCGCCGCAATGGCCTGCGAGCGCCCACAGTGCGCCTGCGACCACCACACCACAGTGCGCATGCCTTCGGGCACCAGCATGTTGGAGGGGAAGACCGAGACCCCCCCCGCGTACGAGCGTTACCGTTACGGGGGGGGGGGGGGGGGAGAGGCCCGGGTAACGAGCGTTACCCCCCAGAGGATAAAAAAACAATCTCCAGTTGGGAAAGATCAAGTGAGCCATCCTCGGGAGCAAGTTACGAAAAAGAATCCTGCTGAGGACGGAGGAAAAAAGACAGCACGACGAGAAAACGAAACCATATCATTACCATCGTCGCCTTGTTCTCAGCCAAGATCGGCTCGATTCATCAACGCGGCAACAGCCGCAACCAGCAGTTTTCCATTGCCTCCATAGTCGACACAGTCAAATGCCATGCGGCGATTCTTCGCAGCCTGCGTCTGTACCTGTGCCTGTGCCTCCAGTGGCCGAGTGGAGCCGACCCAGGGTGCGCACGCCAGCTTCCCCACCAGCGCCAGCGCCAGCAGCGCCGGCGACCCCAGAGACCTCAGCGAGCTACAACCCAGTAAGGAAGTGCTCATGCTGCGGGGTCCTTGGGAGGACGAAACGCGAATGCAATTGCTTCGGAGGCAAGAGCCACCAGTGTCTCCGACGAGTGTCAGCACGGAGAGCGCTGGGGACTCCGACGTCATCGGGAACATCAGCAGCAGCCTGCATGTCCGCGAACTCGAAGGGAGCAACACCACCGAAGAGCGTGTGTTCGTGCTGCGGGACCCAGGGAAACACGATTCGGGGATGCAGCTGTCGCGGAGGCAAGAGTCACCCGTGCACGAGGACCCATGCTGAGACGATCTGGGGACAGGCAGTGGCCTTTCGCTGGCGATGCCTGACCAGCAAGCTGACGTCCCCAGAGTTCCAGGACGGCTGAAGCTTACGGCAGAGATGCTCGACGACTCGGATCTGGTGGAGGTGGACATGAAGAGGAGAAGCGCTGAAGGCACTCAACGGCCAGGACCTCCAGATGTTCTACGAGTGCCACGACCAGGTCATCGACGGGATCTACAAGAGCGTCGCCGAGGACCTCACCGAGCTGTCCAAGTCATACCGCATCGACCTTCTGGAGGTATGCTGCCCAGAAGACTCTGGGCTGAGCAAGGCGGTGCAGGAGCAGGGCGGCAAGGTGTTCAGGTGTGGTCTCTTCAATGGGATAGACATGGCGGCGGCCACTGGACTACGACGGGCAACACATCTACTCCGACGGCTCCGACGGCGTCTACTGGTTCTGCCCCCTCCTTGAAACTGCAGATAGCCCGATCCAGAACACCAAATAGAGGACAGACTGCCAGAAGTTACAGTACCTGATCAAGGTACGCAGGGCCCGTCGGATCCAGCGCAACTGCAAGTGCCTCTGGGGGGAGGCGCAGAAAATCCCTGACTGCCACACGGACCTCGAACAACCAGCCACCAGCCGGAGCTGGTCACAATCCCCCGCCATCAAGGCGATGCGCGAACAGACGCACGAGACCGTGATCCATGGCTGCGCGTATGGTCTTCGTGAAGCTCGGTCAGGCTTACTAATGAAGAAGGCCTGGCGGATCTGCCCTACCGACGCGGAGTTCAGCGCGAAACTCGGCCGAACATGCTCAAATCGCCTGGGGAGGGGCGAGAATCACATTCACCGGCCCATCGAGGACAAGCAGGTGGTGGCCCAGACGGCGCACTACCCTCCAGCTCTCTGCAAGGCCTGGGCAAAGCACATCATACGGAAGAACAGCACTGTACAGCACGGCATGGAGATCTTCGCCAGTCTGGAGCAGATCCCCGAGGACGCCGAAGGAGAACAGGCAGCATCCATGGAGGATAACCTGCCGCTGGACGATGCTGACGACATGGACGGGGAGGCCATCATGAAGGGCCTCGGGATCTCTGAGACTCCGACGATGAAGGCGGAGCTGGAGATCGAGCAGCGACTGACGAGGCTCCACAGCAACCTCGGACACCCGAGCAACGAGAACTTCAATTCAGGTCCTACGCTGCGCACTACGCCTCCAATGCCACGGATGTCATACTGGACAGATGCCGAAAGCCGTGAGGGTGGCGTCAGGCATCGAGGTACCAGGTGTGCTCGAGGCGCTGGTCTCGGACGGACTCGAGTGGCTCTCACCGCAACAAGACACATTCATGATGATGCTGAGCCTCGACGAAGGGTCTGGACTCACTAGCGTCACCTACCACGGACAGAAAGGGGAGCGCAACGGCAGCAGGTCGACATCGGAGGTGATAGCCACGTGAAATACCTGGTGCGGTTACTACCGACCGCCCAGCCTCCTCCGACTCGACCCTGAAGGATGTCACTGGTCGCAAGCAGTCGCCAAGTGGTGCTGGGACCGCGGGATCGAGCTCTGGATAGCACCCGGCGAGGCCCACTGGCTGATGGGCAAGGTCGAGAGGCGGATCCAGCCGTTCAAGCGACTGATGACGAAGCTGGCGACCGCGACTGCCCCGTCGAGGAGCTGATCTCCTGGGCCGTGGCGGCGATTAACAGCATGGACAAGGTTGGCAACGACTCGCCAGTCGAGCACATGATGGGCGTCACCGGGATGCTTGCGTCGAGTAACCCCTTTGCAATCATCGATGGGGGCACTGGCGAGACACAGGCACAACGACGTCTGCTCGCTCGCAAGAGCTTCCAGGACGTCGAATATGCTGAGCGATTCCGCCACGAACATGCTCGGGACCGCGTCTAGCAGGCATGGAACCCCTGGGATCTCGTCTACTTCTGGCGCATGGGGAAGGGCCTGGAAAACCGTCCCGGCAAGAAAAGGGGATGGTGCAGGAGTAGCGGCACGTGGACGGGCGGACGGGCCCGACGTCAGTGATCTGGCTCTCCCATGGATCCGTGCTTCTCAGGCGTGCTCCCGAACAACTTCGCGCCGCCTCGGAAGCCGAGAAAATGATCACCGAGCTGAACTGTCAGACGAACCTCAGCAAGACGATGACGGAGGTCCTGGAGGAGGCAAAGGCGGGGACCTACGAGGACCTCCTGGGCCACGGACGACCAGATCTCCAGGAATATGAACCCCCACCGCAGCCCGCGATGGAGTTCCACAGCGACAATGCCGGCGCGAAGACACCGCCCCTAGCGATGAACGAGGCGAGCTTGCCCTTGGGGGAGGACAGGGGACCAGCTACGACAGTCGAGCCGTCGCGACAGGTAACCCCCAGCTCGGCTACTCAGCCAGAGGGGGAGCCGAGCGAGCCGCTGGGAAGGAGGTCTCGATCACCCCATCACGGTCAGCCGACCGAACAGCAGCTTCGACACTACCACCAGCTCGAAGGCCTACCTCGACCCCAGCGGACAGACATGGCTCACGGGCACCGTCACGACTCATGACTGGAGACGCCTCCTCCTCTGCAGCGGGCACCGCTCCCCGAGAGGATTTTTTTGTTTGTTCCTGCTCGGGGAGCGGTGCTCGGGGAGCACCGCTCCCCGAGAGGAATCACGACCCCGATGGCGCATGACTCACCGTGGACCTGAGCTGGACCTCTACGTGCCGCCGGAGAAGCGTCAGAAGGGTTCGGACGAAGCGATGAGCGAGGCGACGAAGGACGACGCCAACCTCTTCGTCAATCTCTCCTACAACGAGCTGAACATCACACTCGGTGACGACGAACAGCAGACCGTCCACCTTGAGTACCTTGCGGACGAGAACATGACAACGGACGGTCGGCCAGGTCTGATGAACCATATTCTGGACAGCTACGTCGCAAACCAGCGCCGTAAGGACAAGGTCGAACTGATGCCAGGGAGCGGCAGGAGTTCGAGGGAGCCAAGGAGACCAACAACTGGGTCCAGCATCAGAGACTCCAACACGTTCCCATCTCTCGAGTCAAAGATGCGGCCGACGTCATCCGTGCCAGATGGCTCTTCACCCGAAAGGCAGACGGCAAGGCAAAGTCCCGCCTGGTGCTGCTAGGCTACCAGACCAAGGACCTGGGTCAGGAACCAACGGCGAGCCCGACGGCTTCGAGGCGCGCCCGAAACGTGATGCTCACGGTGGCCGCAGCGAACCACTGCAAGCTGATCAAGGGCGACGTGACCTCGGCATTCTTGCAGGCCAACGAACTGGACAAGGACCTCTTCATCGAGCCCGACGCGGTGCTCAAGAAAGCGTCGACGGCGAGATCCTGCAGGTGATCAAGCCGGGTACGGCATCGGCGAGGCGCCGCGTCACTGGTGGGAGACCGTGAAGGGCGACTTCGCGAAGCTCGGCATGCAGGCTTGCGAACTGGAGCCCTGCCTCTGGAGGGTCCGTTGCTCCGAGACAGGTGCGCTCATCGGCATGGCCACGGTACACGTGGATGACTCGATCCTCGCTGGCGAGACGTCACATCCCGAGTGGCGGGCCAAGGTCCAGCAGATCCGGGGGCTCCACAGGTGGAGCACCTGGGAGGATATGAATGAGGGGCTCACCTCCCTCGAGCAGTGCGCCATCATGATCGAAGAGAACGAGAAGGGCTTCTTCCTCCACCAGCAGGCCTACGTCGACAGAAACCAGGAAGTCAGATCAGCCAGCGGAAGCAAACGACGCTCCACGGGCACGCTCTCCGATGCGGACAAGACGGTACTCAGGGCTTTCTGCGGCGAGATATTGGCTCGGCGTGAACACCATGCCCTTTCTGCTCTCGTGGGTGGCCGACCTCCAGTCGAAGATCCCGACAAGGACCCACAACCTCTTCACGACAACGAAAAACATCGTGAAATCGGTCAAACAAAGCCGTCACATGGGGATGCAGATCTACTGCCACAACCTGGACGACCTGGCCATCTTCACCTGGTGCGACGCAGCCTGGGCCAGCCGACCGATGGCCACTCCCAAGGCGGCCACATCACCGCCATCGCGCCCAAGGCAGCCACGAACGGCAAGCTCTCGGAGTCCGACTCCAGAGTTCACCGTTCTGGACTGGGGCTCCAAGAAATTGCGCCGCGTGGCTCGCTCGAGCCTGGCAGCGGAAGTGCAGGAAGCTTGTGACGCAGAGGGCGAGCAGTGCATTGTGCGGCTGGTGCTTGCGGAGGTGCTTAACGACAAGTCCCCACTGCGGGACAGGACGACAGCACTTCGGAGCCTCCCCGCCATCCTGGTCACGGACTGCAAGGCCTTCTACGACGGCGTGGTGCGGTCCCAGTCAGCCGGGCTGGGCTTGGAGGAGCGGCGAACGGCCATAGAGGCCATGGCCCTGCGAAACGCCCTGGATGAGGGGCAGACGACGGTGCGCTGGGTCCACTCCCACGCACAGATCGCTGAGACGGGCTTACCAAGGCCAGTTGGCAGGCCTTCGGCGTGACTCGCGCCTTCCTGGAGAAGCAGCAGGGGCGTCTCATCTACGACGAACACTTCATGAGCGCGCGGAAGCGGGCGGCCCTCGGCGAGGGCATCTTCGACGAGACGACCTCCACCGACCCTGCTGCAGCACGTCGTGTGCTCGAGGAGCGGTGCCTGGCACGCCAAGGGCAAACTACGGATAGCCTGAAAGGGAATGCAGAGGGCGAGAAGAACTCATCCGTGACGGCGACCTCCGACTATCTGATCATGATCCAGAAACTGCAGGAGGTAGAGGCGCACCGAGAGTTCATCAAGCAGCACTCTGTGAGCACAGCGACAGGCTGTGCGAAGGACATGGCAGCCCTTTTTCCCTCTGTCAGCATGCAACGCAGGTAAGAGTATATACTACGTACCTGCCCATCTCCTGCCATGTCCGCGTCCGTCCGCCCACCTCGGCTCAAGGTGAGGGCGGGCGGGTTCTTCTTTGACAGTAGATCGGCCGTGCCGATCAGACCGCGCAGGGGTGCGCGGCCGATAGCGTGTGAGGACAAAAGGTGTCTATCGTCAGTACTGAGACTCGGGAGAATACCTTCAGCATATGGCATCATCTCCGACATAGACTCCCAGGACGAGTTCTACGATTCAGACAAGAGGCCCCGAGATGCCCCCAACCGGCCCCAAAGAGGCCCCAAACCGGTCCCCAAGAGGCGTCCAAACTGCCTCCAAGAGGCCCCCGGGAGGCCCCCCACGAGATCGCAACGAACATCCAATAGGCTTCATACCAGCTACCCTGGCACGGTGGCGGGATGGGCCGAAGGCCATTCGATAGTTTTTCGGATGTCCGCGCCCCGAGGGACGGTGGCATGAACATTCGGATGTCTGCGCGGTGTTCTTGGATCGGCGCTGGGCTCCCGTTCCTGGCGGCGTCGGGGGGCGGCGCTACGGGGCGCCGCCAGGGGGGCCCAGCACCGATCCCAGAAATCCACGCGGACCTCCGAAAATTCATGGATATGCAGCTTTCTTTTCCAAAGGACCCGCCACCGTGCCTCGAGGCGCGATCTTTTGATTCTCGACGTTGATATGATAGCGTATCCTGCTCGCTCACGCGCTTTTATCCGGCAGTGGATGGGGCGCTCGCGTGTGCATCGGGGATCTTCTGACCCGGGTCAATCCAGACCCGGGTCAGCAAGAAACCAAAAAACTGCAATGCAGGAAAGAAAAACTGCAACGCAGGTCTTCGCAAACCCGAGTCAGCCAATATGCGCGGCCGCCTCGCGGCCACGAGCGGCTCCCTAACCCGGGTCAGCCAGGGGGGGTCTTCGCAGGATCCTGCAAAATCCGGTGCCCTGGCTGACCCCTGTTTGTATTGACCCCCGTCTCGAGGCTCCCGAGTGCAGCGACCCACGGTCCTTCCGGTGGAAATGAAAGCCTGCCCAACAGCAAGCGCGTGAGAATGGCCGCTGCGGCGGGCCTCGCAACGCAGATCTATGTCACAACTGTCGAGGCGAGAGCACTCGGAAGCTGTGAGCTTTACAAGCGATGCTGGCCTGGCGCATATGGCCGTCCAGCATCGCGTGCGACAAGAGTCGCAGAGGTGAACGAATAAGAGAAAATGAGACCAATACCTGGTGCCACAGACCTGGCACGTGCCGTCCGCACGGCAATACAGCCACTGGGAGACTCGGGTGCCATGTTTGGCGGCGATGCGAGCGTAAGGCCCTTTCGGAGGCTAAAGCGTAATCACACAAATCACACTTGAAAGATGCAGTGGGGGAGTTGGCAAAAGTGAGAGACGGAGTGCCAAAGTCGCACATCGACTCCACGAACATATACAGTTGACAACGTGAGACCAGCGAGCTGGAGACTCGACAATGAATTGAACCCACGGGGCAGAAGACTCTGAAGGGTCAGGGAGACTGGTGCACAGAGCCAGCATCTGCCACAAACATTGTTAGTCCTTCAGCACAAGCTGCACCCGAGGGAGGTGAGGCAGAGGAGGGCAAGGAGCGAGAAGTGAGTGTAACTCGGTGGGGCCCTGACGGATGACCCTGCCAAAGTACACCATCATTTGCACCTGAGGACGCGATCAATAGATGGCGCCTTCAGGTTGAGGCGAATCTCCAGGTCCAAGGCCGTAGAACAATACCTGCATTGATCAACAAGCATCGAAGAGACCTCATATGGCTCGCACTCAAGACACGCAAAGCGGCAAAAGACCCAACCCGGATGTAAACGTTGAAAAATCAGAGCGAAAAGAAAAGCAAACGGAAAAGGCGTCACCACTCCCGTAACGGAAACCAGCTCTTACCGTATATGCGCACTGAGAGGGGGCTGCACGCCTCTGCGGCCGCCTGGGACCGAGCCCAGGCCTCGGTGACAGTGCGGCCGCCAATCTCGGTGACGCCGCCGAGGTGCTTATGTTGGTGGGCGACAGCGATGCTGTTCGCAGAGCCGGGGACGCGCGCGACCATGGAGTCATCTGTGCCGATGCGGCGAGCTTGATAATGTGATGCGGTATTTGTCCACGGTGCACGATGCTACGCTATGTCTTGCCGGGCTTCCACTCGATCTCGAAATGCAGCAAGCTAAACACCTCGCTCAAAGAGGCGAGAAGACCATCAACGCAGGAGCCCAACTCTGATGCAGTTTTGGCACAGAGCATCAAGTATTCATCGTCGACGAAGGCCACGTCGACGATTGGAACGGTGGTGGGCACAAGCTAACATGGATGAAGGATCCGTGAATTTGGTGCGTGGGCGACAGATTCATGGATCGGGGAAAGCACTCCCAGAAACATTAAGCTTATGCCGCCTGCTTTGGCGACGGAGGGCGTCGACTCTGCGTGGGAACGGGACCAGTCGTTTGTCCACGCGCCCTGATCCATGGTGCTGGGCTGGCGCGGTGGCGGGACTTGCCGCAGGACTCCCCGATCCTCGGTCCTCGATCCTCCTCAATCTTTGATCTTCCTCGATCCTCGACCATCCTCGACACTCGATCCTCGATCCTCCTCGACCCCGCCCCCACAGTACGGCGCTAGCGAAAGCGCGGCCTGCTTTAAGGCCGCGGGACGTGCCAGCCGCGAAGCGGTTGAAGCGGGCCCTCAGGAGACGATGACGATGATGGCGGCAGCGGTGCAGCCCCCCCCATTTTGCTGCTGCGCTGGCCGCGCGCTCCTCCCGCCGGCGATGACACGCCAGGCGGGTCCCTCCTTCCGCCACGCGAAGCGGGCCTCGCCGCCGGTGCCGTAGGACACCGAGGCAAAGCCCAGGGTGGGTGGGCAAAAGAGGGCCCCTTTGGGCCCTGGGAGGGCTTTGAGCCCCGAAGGCTTGAGCGGGAGAGAGGAAAAGGGAAGGGCAAGCAGAGGCAGGAGCAGGGAGAGGAGAAACCCAAGCCGACTGGGGAGGGCGGGGTCCAACCGTTTAGGACAAACAACTAAGACCCCGCCCCCGCAGCACGGCGCTAGCGAAAGCGCGGCCTGCTTTAAGGCCGCGGGACGTGCCAGCCGCGAAGCGGTTGAAGCGGGCCCTCAGGAGACGATGACGATGATGGCGGCAGCGGTGCAGCCCCCCCCATTTTGCTGCTGCGCTGGCCGCACGCTCCTCCCGCCGGCGATGACACGCCAGGCGGGTCCCTCCTTCCGCCACGCGAAGCGGGCCTCGCCGCCTTTGTTCTATAATACTGGTGCTGCTGCCAGTGCCCCCGCACACTGGCCGCCTGGCGGGTTCTACGCGCCGGCGTGCTGTGTGGGCGCCCTGATGGGCGTCGCCAAAACTGGGTGCCAGGCGTTGTGTTACCGGCACCGTCTAGGCACTGAGTCACGCATCGCCTGGCGTGCGCGCCGGCGTGCGCGCGGGGCCCGACTGGCCCTCTGTCTGCCGACTGCCGCCAGGCAACTGATGCCGGCGTGCGCGGCTGTCCTCCGCGAGGCTAGGCCTTGGGCTCGCGCCGGTACCTTGATTGCCGGCGGAGCCCGACCTCGGGCTGAGGCCCGAGGGTGTCGTCGCTGGCGCTTGGCACGGGCCGGCACTTGGCATCCCCGTCTGCGCCGCGGCCTCCAGATCTCCCGGCTCCCCGCCTCCACAGGTGCCCAAAGTGCACGGGGCGGGCAGGGTCCGGCCCCTGACAGAGGGGGTTCCCCGGGCCGGCGCGGGGGCGCGGGCCCGCGCCTGCGCATGAATTCGAGCGCTGCGGCCACCCGGGCCGTCAGACTGCCAGCTACTGTAGCACAGCTGGCGTCAGTGTGCCCGGCACGCCCAGGCTTGGCATGGAGAGCCGGCGTGCCAGGCGGGTTCCAGCGTGGTCCTCGTCCAGGGCTGCAAGGGGACCCACAGTATCCCAGGCACTAGTGGGGCCCTGACGGACGGGCCTGCACGCATGCTTTTGCCGTGAGGTATTAGCCAGTGCTGAAGGCACGGGCGGGTGTACCCTGCGAGCGCGCGGCTACTCGCCGGCGGGGCAGGTGGCTGGTGGCTGCGCCCGAGCACGCACGGCGTGAAGCCGGCGGCTTGGGTTGGGCGCGCGCCAGGTGCGCAAGCACCGGCGGCGCCCGCTGCGGCCTCTCATGGGCTCTCACGCCTGGCGCTCTCGGCGCCGGCGGCAGCTCTGCTGGGGGCGCTGTCCTTCGCCGGGTTGGTCAACGAGGAGTTGTCCCTGGCCATCTTGCCGGAGATGCCCTTCATCGGCTCGTGCGACTCCCACAGGTAGCCGTGGAACGCGTCCGACTGCCAGCGCCCGAATCGGCGCACTCGGGAGAGGTCCTCGGTCACGTGGTACATTGCAGTTGCCCCGCCGATCCTCAGGGAATGGCTGCCGATCTCTTCCCTGGAGAGGCCGGCGGCCAGCCCCGCGACCGTCAGGAAGTGCTGCACCTCTGCCCTGCGGATCGGTGTACCTGACGCCCAGCGGAAAAGGGGCAGCCGTTCCTCGGTGCCCTTTATCCGCTGAGGATGGTGAGCCTGGAGCCGCTCCATCGCCGCGATCGGGCAGAGCGATGTGCCGGCGCGGTAGTGGTTCCTCACCGTCCCGACGTTGAGCTGGTCCGTCTTGCTGCCCTTGATGTAGATCACCATCTCGTCGGCGTCCTGGAAGCTGGCCACGCGCTTCCCCTCCTTCTTGGGCCCCACGTCCTCCCCGTGCAGCACGCGCTCGAAGGACCACGAGCGCCCGTCCTGGAGGAGGTATTCTGAGGCCCTCAGGAGGAAGAAAAACGCTGTCACGATGGCCGCCCAGTGACCACTGCATCCTCCTCGGGGAGCTTGGCCTCCTGCTGGAGAAAGCCGCGGAGCCATTCGAGCATGGCTGGCGTGACGGGCTTCTTCCGCTTGGTCTCGGGCCCCTGCCAGCGTTTCAGCCCTGCCAGCGTGCTCCAGAGGCGGCCTCTGTGGAGCAGGGGGTCCGAGTAGCCGGCCACCAGGTGGGCGTAGCGCACCGCGAAGAGCTTCTGCTTGATGGTCCCCTCGGTCCTCCCGACGACCCGCGCTAGGAGGACGGCGAAGTTGATGAGCGCCTCCTCATCGGCCAGGCGCTCCTCGCGATCACGTCCTGGGAGCCAAGGGCTGAGCCCCTGCGCCTGGCGCACGGCAACCCAGAGCCGCCATCCTCCCTCGTAACCTGCCCTTGTGCCTTCACTGAGTTTCTGCAGCATGGCCTCCATCTTCTGCTGCGCGAACCAGCCGGCGTAGTTGGCTCCGCCAGGCTCAGCGCGGCCGGCGGGGGCGAGCTCCTTCCCGGGGTAGTTGGTCTTCCGAGCTACGCCCAGCGCTTGCGGCCTCACCAAGTCGGTTGCTGGCATCTCTTTGGCACGCCGAGGGCTCTTTTTGCGAGGGCTTTTCGAGCGTGTCACACTTTTGTCCAGCTTGACCTTCTCGGCGGCTGGGGCCTCGCGGGGTCCGATGAGCGTGTCCTCGTCGATCATCTTGAAGCGGACTGCCTGGGCGCGCCGGCGGTTCTTGTGCATCTCGTCGGTGAGCGCTCCTCCGGCCCTCACCTCGTCCTCTGCTGCCAGTGCCAAGGCGGGCTGATCTGGTGCCTGGGCCCAGGCGCGGAACCAGCGCTTGGTGGCCTCCCACGCAGCTTGCTCCTCTGGATCATGGCACACCCCGGCCCGCTGCGTGCTGGTGCTGTCGAGCGCCTCTGTCACCGCGGTCAGCACTGCCTCCGCGGTCCTCGGCGGGAGCGCCCTGGCTGCGCCCTTCAGGAGTTCGTCCTCGGTGAAGCCCTGGGCTCGCAAGTGGGTCCACTCGTCGTTGGTCCCTCCCTGCACTCGCCAAACCTCTCGGGGCGTCAGGGCGCGGACCGTGCCCCCGCCCCCTCCGGTGACACGGAGGAG
Organism: Prorocentrum cordatum; assembly: GCA_963575745.1. Lineage (NCBI taxonomy): Eukaryota > Dinophyceae > Prorocentrales > Prorocentraceae > Prorocentrum > Prorocentrum cordatum. Next base: position 95,924 of record CAUYUJ010017821.1, read on the forward strand.
CGTCGCCCCGGGTCCTTGGAGCTCCGCCCCAGGCCAGCGGATTGTGCCCACCGGCCCCTCCTCGCTGTAGATCAGGTGCTTCGCTCCGTCCTTCTTGAGGTGCCCGACCGGCTTGAGGAGGAGGGGGTCGCTGGTGGACTGGATGCGGGGGTCCCATGACACTTCGCCTTGTTGGTCGAGCCACAGGTGGTCCTTTCCCTTGTCCAGGAGAGGCTTGACGCTGGCAGCTCGGGAGCAGGCCGGCGGCATGTTAATGCACGCCAGGCCCACCCCCGCTTTCCGACGTCCGCCCACGAGCACCCGCCTGGTCCGCGTCGTGGCGTCCCCGTGGTGCGTGCAGACCACCTCGAACTTCGAGACCATGTAGCCCAGCTGCTTGAGTGCCTTCTCGAACCTGGCTGTGTCTACCCCGGTCGGGGCGTCCACGACCACCACTTCAGGGCTCTCCTGAGTTGCTGCGACGAGGAAAGCCTCCATCTCTCGGCCCTTGGGGTCTAGGGACAGCGACGCCATGAGCCATCCCACCTTCTGGTTCTCCTCGGGCTCCGATCCCCCGAGGCGCTTGAAGGCCTTCGTGTACGGGTTGATGAGACTCCCCACTTCTCGACCCAGCTTCCCGCGGAGCGGGGGAGCTCTCGGCAGTCCATGTCCTCGCTGAAGTGCTCGGTGTCGAAGGGCAGCCTCGGCCACGGGGCCCGTCTCTCCAGGGAGCCTGAGAAGGCGCTCCTTGGCGTCCTCCAGTATCTGGCCCCAGGCTGCGGGAGGCTCTAGGCGCGTCCACCCTGAGGTGGCCAGCGTGTCGTGAACCTTCTTGACCTCTTCGCGGGTAAGCCAGTCGGCCACTTCATTATGGTAGGTCCTCACGAAGAACGAGACGATGCGGCATCCGTGCATGGCTTCGATCCTTTCCACCAGACGTATCAGGTGGCGGGCCAGGGCGTTCTTGGGGCTTCTCTTGGTGAGCCAGGCCTTCACATTCTGGTTGTCCGTGACGTAAAACACCAACTCGCCTTCCCACTTCGAGCCCTGCTTCGTGGCCAACGCGACCACCGCCAGCAGCTCGACCACCGCTATGATCCAGCCTTCCTCGCCACTCTCGCCTCTGACCGCGTGACTCAGGGCCTCGAGCAGTGGTCCGGCGTCCGTGGCCATGTACTCCGGCGTCGGCGCGGCATCCCCTGCAGTTGCGCTCCCCCAGTCGATGGCACCGATCGAGGAGGTGGTAGCATCTCCGCCCGTCCACCGTGTGGTACGTGCTGTCCCTGGCAAGGCGAGGCGTTCGCGCACCGACAGGGCCTGCGTGAAGCTGGCCTGGAAGGTCGTGCTCCAGGCCTCCGGGACGTCGAAGAGCATCCTCAGAAACCCCACTGACGCGTCCCACTCCTCCCAGGCGAGCTCGACTTCCTCAGGCGTACCCTTCGGTTCTGCCCAGCTCGCCCCGCTGCTGAGGAGTCGGTCCAGGGCGGGGAGCTCGGGGCGGAGTGCTGGCTGTGCTGACGCCCAGAACTGGGCACAGCCTCGCAGCTCTTGGGCGACCTTCAGCGGGACCCGCCTGGATCCTCTGAGCTCCGGGAGGGCGAGCAGGTACTGAGCCTTGATGCATTTGGGTTCTGGGAGCCTAACCACCTTCGTGTCGAAGTTCATGTGGAGGCCCCAGATCAACTGCTCTGCCGCGAACTCCCCCTCGACGTCCAGTTTCTCCTCGTTAACTGCGTCCGGGCCCCAGACTCGCTTCATGGCCCCGTCGAGCTCCTCGGCCGAGAGCCAGGGTCGGAGGCCCACCAGCGGCTCGAGGACGACCCCGTCGTCCATGAGCCACTTGGAGGCGTACCTGACGGTGTCGTTGATCCTGGGCGCCGGCGGCTTCCTCCTCTCGTGCTCGCTCTTGGCCGCCCAGGCGAACGCCATGTGCTCGCCCGGGCTGCCGGCCCAGCCGAAGACCAGCACGCCGTGGATCAGGATAACTCGCCCTGGCACCCCGACCTCCTTGCCCGGGAGCGTCGTCCCGAACTCTGGCACGGCAGCTGGCTCCAGGTGGTGCCACTTGAAGGCCCTGGCCACGTCGCGCTTCGCCACCACCTGCTGGACGCCCGGGTGCCTCGCCCCCCACCAGAGGCTGAGCCTCGCAAGCCCCCTGTGGAGGGGCTGCTTCGCTGGCGGGTGCTGCTCCTTCGGGGAGAAGGCGTTGGCCGCCCGCATGTCGTGGATCGGCCGGCCCTCTTTCGAGATGGTCCGATCCGGCAACATCTTGGGGACCCTCCCGCTGGGCGACTCGACCAGCGCCGAGGCGGCGAGCACGTCCTCGACCTCGTCCGAGGCCCAGAGGACAACGCCGTAGCGGCTGTCCTTCCAGGCCTTCTCGAACATCTCCAGCGCGTGGTCCACCGCCGAGGAGTGCGACTTGGCCTGCGTGCGCGTCCGCTCCTCCGTGCGTCGCACGGGTACCCCCCCGGTGGCCATGGCCCGGAGGTAGGCGGCGTGGTGCGGGTCCAAGGACTTCTGCACGTCTTCTTGGAGTACGCCGCCCAGCGGGTTCCCATGGACCTCCTCCCGCGCGTGCTTCAGCAACTCGGCAGCCCTCTCGATGCTGCCGGCGAGACGGAGGAGTGAGTTGCCCCGCTTCACGACCTCTGGCACCTTCTCGGGCTGGAAGGCGGGGTGGTCCGCGCACCACTTGACGTAGTCACGCGCCTCCTCCTGTGCCCTCCCACCGCTCGGTGCCGCCGGCGCCTCCCCCAAAGGGGGTCCCCCACAGCGGCCTCCCCGCGGAGGGGGCGGCCAAGGGGGCGGCATCATCGGCGGCATCCCCGGCGGCCGGGCGAGTTGCCCGGGGAGAAGCGGGCGCCACCCTGGAGGCCTCACCAGGGGCCTGACTGCGTGATCTGGGGGCACGAGCGGCCTGGCTGGATCATCTTGGCGGGGTCTGGGCTGCGATGGCTCTCCCTTGGAGGTGGCGCGCAGCTGGGCACCCAGTGACCTCGGCTTGGGCCTGAGTGTGAGCTTCTCTCCGGACGTCCCTGCGCTGCCGGCGTCTGCTCCCCCAGTAGGGGGGTCTCCGCTGGAGGTCGTCGACCTGCCTGCGGCACGCCTGGCTGCTTCCACGACTGTCATGGCCGAGCGGCTTCTCCTCGTTGGTGCGGCCTTCTGGGGGATCGTGGCGGGGAGTCTGCTCTTCCGATGCTGGGCTGGGTCTGAGGGGGTTTCCAGTACCTCGGGCGGTGGAGGTGCACTCGGCGGTGGCTCTGCGCCTGCGGCGGGGGCGGGGCCTCCGCTGCCGCTGGCCCCAGGAGAGCTCTGGAAAGTCTCCTCCGTGCTCCGCCTGGCCGCCTCCGCTTGCCCGGGCCAGAGGCTCAGGGGATCTGGATCCTCTGGGAGGGGGGGGTCTATTCCCTCCTCGGTCCTCGCGTACGGCTTCTCCACCACCTCGTCTTCCGAGCTCGATCTCGGCGGAGTCCGCGTCGTCGCTCGTGGGTTCCTCCTCCGCCTCCTCGTGCACGATTCTCTGGCGCTTCTTTGCGGGGGTGTCGTCCAGCTCCCCTGCTTTCACCATCTTGCGGGTCAGCTTCTCGAGGATGTCAACGTACTCGCTCGCGATCTCGCCTTGCTCCTCGTAGGGGGTGCCGGTCCAGCTCCGCGGTAGGTCCTCGAACATGGAGCTGATGCCCTCGATCAGGAGCTCCCGCGCTTTCCTCCTCCGATCAGGTCCCGTGGGATCGTCAGCTGGAACTCCGAGCAGGTTATTCAAGATGCACTCCGCTTCGTGGCACTTGTTCTCCCCATCCAGGATGGCCGAGGGCAACGGGGTCTCGTCCTCCCAGGCTGGATCGAGAGGGGTGGCCGCGCCCTGCCCGCTGGGGGGTTCTGAGCTGGCCCGGCGGGGATGCCCGGCTTGCGCTTGCTCTGCCTCGCGCTTGCCGGCATCCCTCGCACGACGGGCCCGGCGGCGCTCCTTAGCCTCTGCCAGCTGTATCTGCAGCTCCTTGATGCGCTTCTCCTCCTCCTCCAGGACACCTACCTCGGCGGCTTTGGCGGCTTCGAGCTTCCTCCTTATGCTCTCCAGCTTGATGCTGTCGGCTGAGCTGCCGCCGCTGCTGGACCCTCCAGCGGGCGCCTCGCGGCTTTGTCTCTGGAGGGCTTGGGCGGCAGCCTGCTGGAAGCGCCTCCCTCCTGAGTGCGGCGGGGGGGCCCGCCTGTTCCAGACAGCGCCAAGCTCTGGGCTGCCAAAGCCCTGGGAGCTGACGCGGTCGGCGATCCTCAGCGTGACGCTGCGGTGGGACGCGGGGGTGGCCTCGCTGCGGTGCCACGGCGCCCCCTCGCGCTCCTCGTCCGCGGCCCTCTTGATCCAGCGCGGCGCCCAGGCTGCCCAATTCCCGATGTCCTCTTTCCCGATCCACAGGATAAGGCGTTCCCCGGGTTCGACACGATCGTCGTCTTCTAAGGGAGGTCCCTCGGCTCCTGCGGTGTCCCCCTCGTCGGTGTAGACGAACAGGCGAAGCTCCTCGGGGCTGAGGACGTCGTCGCGCAGCCATCTGCAGGTCATGAGGACGCTCTGGAGCTCGTGCGCGTACATGGGGGCCCCCGGGATTGGTATCCATCGGTCCCCACGCTGTGGAAGAATCACCTTGACTGGCTCATCGGCTTGCTGCTCGGCTTGCCTGGACTTCTTGACCCTCCTGGGCGGCTCCTTCTCTTCCTCTTCCTCCTCTCCTTCTCCTTCGTCTCCCCCAGGTTCGTCGTCTCCGCCATCTCCTCCAGGGCCCGGTGGTGGCGCTCCTCGGTCGGGATCCCTCTTTCTCGCCTTGTTGCGTTTCCACCCTCCTCTCTTCTTGCCTCTGTTCGCGCATTGCCATCCTCTGAGCTCAGCTGGATGGTCCTCCTCCGCCTCCTTCTCCGTGACTGGCACGTCCTGGAAGCGAAAAGGAGGGGGGGGTTCCGCCAGGTGAACCCCGTCACCGGCTCCCGCCGCCATCTTGTCTCCGGCCCTCGTCGTGACGATGGGCTCAAGCTTCTTCAGGAGCTTCGCGGGGGGGGTCCCCGCTCCCGCAGCCTTGACGACCTCGGCCCAGGCAGCGCACAGCCTCGTCGGGTACTGGCCGGCGTAGCGGGTGCGACGTAGTCCACGCTGACCGACCTGGAAGCCGAGGGTGCTCAACTCCTCCCGCAGTGCCTTGGCCAGTGGGGGAGCTCCGCTGGGGATGCGCCCGCCACCGTGCAGGCACGGGGGCGACCGGTGTGAGATCTTGGCCACGAAATTGTCGGCTCGATCACGTCCGTAGTACAAGGCCACGGCGCCCTCCGGGAGGTCCTCGAAGGCCTTCCCGGTGCGTGGTTCAACCCGGCTCCAGTGGAAGTTCACGGGCCCCAGCTTGCCGACGAGGTCGTTCAGCGGGCGCAGCAGCTCGGGTCCGAGCTGTGGGGTTTCCAGGGTCTTGGTATCTGCGGCGAGACCCTGAGCCTGCACGCCTGCCAGGGCTAATCGATTGGTCAGGCTCAGGATGTCTTTCTGCTCGGGCTGGCTGAGCGAGAGCTTGGAGGAGTTGTAGTGGTCGATCTGGGCCTGGGTCAGGTCGTAGGGGAGAAGCCCTTCCAGGGCGACGTGTTCGTGCTGGTTGGTGCAGCGCCTCGCCAGAGAGAGCGCCCAGGGGTAGAGGCCCTTCGAGACCATCCAGAACGTCAGCTTGCGGCGCCGTTTCGCAGGCTCCTCTGGGGGCCCTAGCCCCCACTCGCACATGGCGACGGAGATAATCCGTGCTCCTGTGCGCTTCTGCAGTTGCCTGATCCTGGCCCTGTCCCAGATCTTCGGGTAGCGTCCGTCGCTGGCCGTGTTCTCGAGCATCCACTCTCGATCGTTGGCGTCGAGGCGCTCGCAGAGGTCGGCGGCGAAATCGGTCATGATGTTGCTGTCGATTTCCGCCTGGACCGTCCCGTCGCCGTCCGGATGCTCAAACGTGCGGGCCCCGCCGTTCTTGAGGCACCAGGCTGAGTGGGTCGTGCACGGGGGGGCCAACTGGTAGACGTTCGCCTCGTCGGGGCCTGGCGCTGCCCCAGCGTCGAGGAGGAGCCTCTCTCGCACTTGGGGATCGAGGATGTCGTGCTCCTCCTGGGGCCCGGTCTGGGCCAGGGGGTCCTGGAAATACTCGACGGACGGAGCCGTCTGGAGTCCAACTTCTCGCATCGCCTTGGTCCAGTTCCCTGCCCCTGCGAAGATCTCGCGAGTGCGGATGCCCCACGCGAAGGCGGGTCTGCGCAGGAGTGGTGCGAGACCGGAGAAGTCCTCCTCCTCGAGCTCCTGGTTCCCGACGGCGCCCTCACGCGTTGGGAGCTGAGCCTGCTGCATACGTTTGCAGTGCATGCAGGGCGGGGGCCGGCTCGGGATCACGGGCCCCGCGACCTCCTCTGACTCCAGGTACATCTCCCAGCCGACTGTGAGTAGCTCGCGGACGGGTTTCCCAGCTAGCGTCCAGGTCTTGAGGATCTCCCCAAATGCCCGGCCTCGCTTGTTGGGACTCTGGCCGCCGATGACCGGTGGCCTGAGCACCCGCATATGCCCTCGGTAGATCATGACGTGGACTTCCCTCTCGCTGGTCTGCGTCGGCAGGACGGAGTCGATCTCGAGCTGGTTCCAGTGGTTGATCCTCCAGACCCGGACGGTGGTCGCGTTGAGGGCACTCAGGGGGGAGACCGAGATGCACCTGAAGTCCTTGTCGTGGTGCGGGTGCTGGACATCGTGGCAGTGCATCCGGAGCTCGGCTTCACGTGGTGAGACGAAGGGAGGTGCGCCCCCCAATGCGGCGGAGGCGGTGGTGGCTCCATCCCACAACTCGCGGCGGAGCTGAGCAGCCAGGGCCTTCACGGCCGGCGCATCAGGCTCCTTATCCCCCCAGAGCAGGGCGGCCGCGATGTGGAGCACCAGACACTGCCTGAGCTCTGCGTCGCCTTCCTTGAGGCCGAGCCGGGTTCTCATCTCTTCGTCGGGCTGAAGCTCGTCCTGGAAGTCGAGATAGTCCCATTCTTGGTCTTGCACCGTGAGCTTCCCGCGGCCAACCCCAGCCTCCTCGTCCCAGGAGGCTCCTCCAATGCTGAGGTCCTGGGTGCTGCTCCTCCCCGCCTTTGATCCCAGCCTGTCGAGGGCCCGACCGGCTTCCTCGGCGAGGGTTGGCCCCCCGTCCCGAGTCGCCTCCAGCAGTACTTCCTCCAAGCTCAGGGAGATGCCCTCTGAGCTGGCGCGTGCGAGCCTGGCCAGGGCGTGTGAATGCAGGTAGTCGCTGATGTCGCCCAGCGTCGCGATGGTCCCGCTCTCCAAGATCTTCTCGATGATGTTCCATCTTTCGAGAGCAGCGGGATGAGTCGTCTCACTGGTCCCCTCCACCGCGGGCGCGTTGGCGTGGGCGTCCAGCAACCAGTCCTCCTCGGGGCCCTGGACGGCCTGCCTGAGCTCCTCCTCGAGGGCGGTGGTCTGAATCTCGTCGAAGGCAGCTGGGGGGGACCAAACAGCCGGCGAGCCTCCCGCTCGGCTGCCTCCCGCAGGGGCCCCGGGACCTTCTCCGGCGCCTCCCCCAGCCCTTTTGCTGTCTGCTTCGGCCTTGGCCTGGGCCCTGAGCTGAGCTACCCGCCCGTCGACTGAGGCGGGGTCGACCTTAGCGCCAGACTTCAGGCCGCCGCGCCTGATGAGCTGCGCCTGCACGGTCCAGTCCAAGCTGCCAAGCCCCTTGATGGCCTCGTGGGAGTGGGCGCAGGTCCCTGCCGCCTTGGGGCAGCCAGCCCATGTGCAGGCGCCCCAGCAGATGACCTTCCCGTTCTTGTCCCGGGGGGCATGCTTGACTGAGCGCCCGATCTCGCTGGACGTCAGCGCCTTCCCTGCTGGGTACGCCCGGGCGGCGGGCCGCTTCTTGGCAGCAGCCTTCTTGCCTTTCCTGTGCCTGGGCCAGCTCCTGCGGGCGCCTCCTGATCTGCTGGGGTGTGTTCGTCAGCCTTCCCAGCCTTGGGGGTCCTCGAGGGGCCGGCGTGGAGGTTCTGATGGAGGAACCTCTGCAGCCGCCGGGCCTGGCGAGGGACGCACACCACCTGGCAGTACCCGTCCGGTGCGTCGAGGTCGTACACGTTCGGAAAGGTCAGCCACGCACTCCCAGACGGCCCTGTAGGGGCGAGGGCGATGGTTTTGATGTCCTCCCGGCGCGGGTTGGTGAGCCCCAGGATGCGGCACACCTCCCTTCGCTTCTCCCGAAGCTGCTCGCACCAGGTTGCAGCAAGCTCCTCCCAAAGGCTGTACACATAGTCTGCTGGGAAGGCCACGTCGTCCTCCTCGTAGGCAAGGCGCAGGGTCTCCAGGGCTCGGCGTCGCTCGGGCTCGTGCATCCGCCCGTAGACTAGCCCGAAGACGGTGATGGCGTTCTCGGCCTGCCTCACCCACTGAGAGAAGACGACCGGGTGCCGGGGGCGCGGCTCGAGCTTGCACGTGGTGGGCATGGTGTAGGCGTCGAACACCTCTGCTTTGCAATGGGGAAAATCGGCCACGGAGATCGACCACTCGGCCAGATCCTTGTGGCCCCGCCCCCCCCAACAGAAGGCGGCGATGCCGTGCGCCATCCTGTTCGTCACCGTCGTCGGCCAGTTCACCGCCTGCATCACGTGCTTCGCGTGCTCGCAGGCGCGCTTGAGGCCATGGAACAACTCCCGCCCGGTCAGGGCACCGCAGACCTCTACGTCGAGGGTGTCGCAACCCCGCGCCAGGTACACGTCCAGCTCCTCGGCACGTCCGATGGCGCCGAGGGTGCCCCGCTGCGCTACCTTCTCTTCCTCGCCGGACCTGCGGAGGCTGTCCACCGCCTGCAGCAGCCGCATGTTGTCTAGGTGCTGCTGTTCTTGACCGTTCTGGAGGACTTGCGCGTAGGTGGAGAAAGCGGCTGAGGGTTCACCTTCTCCGGCTCCTGCGGCGTACCTACGATCTGGCTGCCCTGGGGTTTTAACCAGTCCTCCGTGGCCATAAGCGCTCCGGTTAGTGAACATCTGCCCGAGATTCGGTACAAGGCCGGGCATCAAACCTGGCGGAGACAAGCGAGTCGCTCCCGGCACGCGCACGCCCGGCGGGGTAGCCGGCGGCGGCAATGGCGGAGCGCTCGTGGCGGCGTCCAGCCCAGGGGGAACTCCAGGTTGGCTGGGCTCTTGGCTGGCATCGGGTTTGCGCTCGGTGTCTAGCTTCAAGAGGCCACTAGCGAGGGGTGGGTTCACCCCTTCATCTTTTTCGGCTCGAACCCGCTCCAACTTTCTTTCCCACCTGTCGATGTGCGCCTGGTACTTGGCCCGTTCCTCGGTCCCACTGCTGCGCATGAGACGCCTGGTGTACTTGATGAGATGCTCCAAGACCACGGTGATGTCCTCGTCGTATCCTGCCGCCACGCTCTGCAGCGCCGAGGCGTCGTCCGATCCTTCTTCGTGAGCGGCGAGGTACAGCCCCAGCAAGGCCTCCCCGGTGTTCTCCTCTTCGTGGCCCTTCCCCGCCGGACTGCGTGAAGAGCGCCGAGGGACTGAGGAGGTCAGATCACCCTCCTCGCCCAGGCCCCACCCGACGCCGAATGGGGGCTTGGGGGAACTGCTGCGATCAAGCCTCGCCCAATGCTTCTTGAGTTGCGTGTCCAGCTCGTCGGAGGTGGGCTGCGGTACTCCGGGGGCATCACCTGAGGTGCCCGCTGGATGCCGGCGCACGAGCAGGTCCCCGCGGGCCCGAAGCTGAGCCCACTGAGGGCGGCCGATGCGCTTGGTCTTCCCGCCGACGGGGACCCCGTTCCAAGGACGCAGCTTCTCCCACATGGTGCTGCTCACGACGACGCCGTGCACCCCGATCCCCATCTCCTCGGCCCCGAGTGGTGGGTGATACAAGAGCTCCTCCAGGTAGCCTGCGGGGAGCCTTCCCTGGTCGCTGGCGACGGGGGCGTACTCGATCCCCGCGGTCTTGAGGGTGAAGCAGACGTTCTCCTGGCCTTCCGCCGAGTAGTCTTTGCAGTGCGGCTCCTCCACGTCTACTACAGTCGTGCTGCCATCTCCGGTGGGCCCTCCCCCTGGACGGGACTTCCCCGAGAAGATAACCCACTGCGGGCCGGCGGCCCAGTGGACTCGCACACGCAGTACGAGAGGGTCACCCTGCTCGGTCTCCTCGTCGGGGGCAGGGCCGGCGTCTCGCGGGAGGGGCACCCTCGGAGAAGGCGGCGCTTCGAACCTGACACCAACAGGTGGACCTCGCGGCGAAGCTGAGGCCTCCCGTCGGTGTTGCCCAGGGGCTGCTTGTCCGCGATGGCCCTCCGGTCCCCGTACCCCGTCTGCGGGGGGAGCTGCGTTGACTGGGATGCCATGCTCGCGCGCCCGTGGGCTGCGACTGCGAACCGTCCGACGCCGCAAGCCCAAGCTCGAGAGGAATCCGCGGCCCTGGATGGCTGCGGCTGCCTGCACTGCTCGACCTGCTTCTCCACCCAGATGAAGAAGACATAGTGGTACGCCCTCTGCGTTGCCAACTGCCTGACGGCAGCAAGTCACCTGCGAACATTTGTCACGGTACCGAGATGCTCGGTAAACCTGGGCATGATGTGCGCAGAGATGGGCGAACGAATTTCGCCCGTCGCTGGGTGGCGGGAGGTCTGAAGCCTGCCCGTCTTCGAAGAGCAGGGTGGTCGGCTCTGCCTCCGCGGCGCCCCTGCAACCGTCGGGTGCCCAGGGGCGGGCGCCGCCGCGTAGAACGATACCCACCCGAACAGCTCCACATGGCCTGTCCTCGGCCTCCACCTCCGACTCTGACTCCTGATCCAAAACTTCTGCGATGCCCCCTGCAACGCCTGGCTCCGCAGCGCCTGTCTTGCGACGGCGGCGTCGCCGGCAGCAACAGGAGCAACCGCAGGAGAGGATGCAGTAAAGGAACACGATCACTTTCCAGATGCCCCCCCCCAGGTCGGCGACGGTCCGCCAGAGCAGGAAGACGCCCCGGCAAGAGGTGAACCTGGCGTGGGAGCCGATGTCCACGATCGCCTCGGAATCCAAGGCAGCGTACTCTTTACAATGAACTTCTCCAGGTTGATCTCTACAAACCAGGTTGCGGCACAGGTGAATGGAACGGCCCTCGAGTGACTCCAGTTTCTGACGGAGTGCGCGCGAGCTGGCCCCCTTCACGCCCAGGTAGTCTATCCAGAGGCCCATCCGGTCGATCCGCTTGGGCTCCGAAAGGTCGATCTTCAGCCGGGCCACGTGGTCGTCGATCTTGATCAGCACGTCGTTAGGCCGCCTCCCAGTCCCACGACCCTTCACCTTCTTGCTGTAGTACTCCGTGGTAGTGGCTGGTCCGGTCTCTGGCCCCATCCAATTGATCTGGGTAAGGGCAGGCGGAGCCGGCGGCAGGTACCTTTCGGCAGCTGCATCGCCAGGCTCTCGCTGGCGGCACTTGGTGCACCGCGCCAGTAGACCGATCAACCAGAGGGCGGCTGCGCATGGGGCCAGTAGGGTACGACAGATGTGAGTGAGGAAAGCCAGCACCGCCAGGAAAGCCAAGAGGATGAACGTCCATGCCACGGCAGGCCAAGCGGCCCCGAAGACCGTCAGGCCCAGCTTCTCGAGAGCATAGAAGAACCACCCACCATCATTGGTCAGCCAGCCTGTCTCGGCATGGGTGGAGAAGGCGCTCCCAAGGCTGTCAAGCTTCTCGTAGGCGACCCCGCCCATGCCACTCAGGCGCCAGGCCCAGGTGCCCGCACGTAGTGGCTTCAATCCCAGCGCCCAGACACCCCAGCCGCCCACCCAAGACTCCCCGCTGCCCGGGTCCTTGGTGGGGTCGCTGCCATTGTCGACTCCTCCGGCGGCCTGGGCTGGGGGCGGGGGCGGCGCTCCCGGCGGCCCACTGTCGGGCGGCGCCTGGGGGCTGCCTGCATCCTCACCCTCCTCCTCGGGCTCGCCGATCTCCATGCCGTACTCGGAGTCGTCGTAGTACGGCACGGTGTACCCGAACGGGGCCTCCTGGGCCGCAGCCGGGTGGCCCCAACTGGCGCGGGCGACAGCGGAGCTGAGGGGCCCGCGCCAGTCGTAGGCGGCTGCGCTGGTGACCAGCGCGGCCAGCCCGCGGGCCGCACCTGCCAGCGCCGGGCGCCGGGCAGCCATGGCACGCACGCTTCCGGGCGCCGCGGGCGCCCAGACCTCCTGAGGTCGGCTCCAGGGCTTTGAGCCCCGAAGGCTTGAGCGGGAGAGAGGAAAAGGGAAGGGCAAGCAGAGGCAGGAGCAGGGAGAGGAGAAACCCAAGCCGACTGGGGAGGGCGGGGTCCAACCGTTTAGGACAAACAACTAAGATCCCCGATCCTCCCTGATCCTCGCTCCTCGATCCCACTAGATCCTCGATCCCCCTCGATCCCCGATCCGCCTCGATCCGCCAGAGGATGAAGTCGATCCTCGATCCTCGATCCTCATCGATCCTCGATACCTTCCTCGCCCTCCCTGCGGCCCCTGCTCTTCGCCGCCCCCCCTCCCAGGGAGGGCCCATAATCGAATCGATTGGTCGGATCGGCGATCGAAATGAATCGGATCGGCTGAAATCGGCAGCCGAGTCGGGAGAAATCGAATCGGTGGAATCGGCAAGCCAACACAGCCTCCAACTGGGAAGCCGGAGTCCGGATAGAAATTCGAAGTCGAATCGAAGTGAAATCGGAAGCCATTCGAGATCGAGCCAAATCGAGTCGGAGGAATCGAAATGTGCCCTGCCCCCCCCCGCCGAGCCACTTCCCAAACCTCTCCCTGGGTGCATTCTGACAGCCGTGACGACGCGGGGCTCCCAGGAGGCCCAAAAAGGCCCAAAACGATGGGTGGTAGCGGTATCGGTACCTTCCTCTGAGAACAGTGCCGCCCAAAAGCCTCGATCTTCGAACATCAGCCCTTGAACGCCGCAGCGACGACGGCGGCGACGACGAGTGCGGCGGTGGCGACAACGACGACGGCAAAGGCAGCGACGGTGAATGCGACGGCGACGACGACGGCGACGAGGCCGAGGACCTCTCGCCTGACCCTCCCCCCCCTGGGGCCGAGGACGCCGCAGTTCTGGAGGCGCTCAACCTGCCCGGCAGCGGGCCGCCGCCAGCGTGATTCGTCGGCGCCCTCGCCCCTCGCCCAGCGGGCGGCGCCGCCGCCGGCGGCGGCCGACGGGCGCCGCGGTCGGAGACGCTCGCGTTGGGGCGCGGCCACCACGGACGGATGACGCGGACGGACGGCGACGACGCCGACGCCGATGCCAACACGGACGCCGACGACGACGACGCCGACGCCGACGACGACGCCGACGACGACGACGCCGACGCTGACGTCGACAACGACGCCGACGCCGACGCCGACATCGCCAACGCCGACGCCGACGACGACGGCGGCGGCGGCGACGACGACGACGACGACGAGGACGACGGCGACGAGGACGACGACGACGAGGACGACGACGACGATCATGACGACGAGGATGAGGACGACGTCGCCGCCGCTGGAGCGTTTTTTTTTGTATTTCCGGCGATGACGGGTGTCATGGGGGGGGAGAGGCGAGGGGGTATGACGTAACGCCACCCCCCGCCGTGTGGTTCCGGCACCACAGCCGCGCCCGCGCGCACGACGACGATGAGCGACGAGCGACGAGCGACGAACGACGACGACGATGACGACGCGAGCAGCATGTAGGTAGCACTCTGCCCCACAGCGCCTGTGTACACCAATGTTGGCGTGCACCACAGCGCGCGTGTACACCACAGCGCCTGCGTAAACCGCAGTGCTTGTGGTCACCACAGCGCCGGTATACACTACAGCGACTGTGCACACCGCAGCAACAAGGTGCAACACATCGACTGTGCACACCACAATGCTTGAGTGCACTGCAGCGCCTGTGCACACCACAGCGCTTGTCTACACCACAGCATCCGCGTGCAACGCAGAGCTGGTGTACACCACAATGCCTGCATGCACAAGACAAGTGGAAGGAACATGTAAATGAGGATCAGTTGCAGACAGCTAACCGCCACGCCAGGCAAGTGCTGAGAATCGAATGCGTTTTCCCTCTTCCCTCCTCCTCCACTTCCACCTCTTCGTCCTCCTCCTCCTTTTCCTCCTCCTCCTCCTTCTCCTCCTCCGCCTCCTCCCTCACCTTTCCCCCTCCGTCGTGCGGGCCAGCACTGCAGCGCACGTGCGCATCTAGCGCGCACCGCAGAAAAGCCGATTTAATCAGTCTACTTGGTTCTCGGACGGCCAATTTTGCTGGAGCATCCTGGACGCAGATGGGAGGAATTAGGATGACGCGGGCGGACTCTGGAGGACTCATAGATTCCTGCGGCGCTACTTTTTCAATAAGGATTTCCTTCCGAATCCTATATAAAACTATGTGTGCTGTGGAATCCACAGGCGCTCCATTTTGTCATAAGGATTCCTTCAAGCGATGTAGTGCATGCAGGCACTGCAATGTACACTGGTGCTGTGTTGCACACGGCCGATGTGGTGTGCGCAAGCGCTGTGGTGTACACAAGCGCTGTGGTGCCCGCGGGCACTGTGGCACATACTGACGCTGTGTTGCACGCAGCTGCTGAAGTACGTGGGCGGTGTGGTGTACACAGGCGTCGCGGTGCACGCAGGCACTGTGGTGTACACAGGCGCTGTGGTGCAAATCGCCACCTACACGTTGCTGAGTGGCCGTCCTCTGTCATTCCCAAGCATTCCCAGACGCCGCAGGCGCAAAACGTGACGTCATTGCCCCCCCACCCCGACCGATGATTGCCGCCATCGGTCCGGAATAAACAGGTTCCAGCCGCGTCCGCGCGCACGACGACGATGACCGACGAGCGACGAGCGAAGACGACGACGACGACGACAACGACGACGACGACGAAGGCGACGACGACGACGACGACGAAGACGACGACGAAAACGACGACGACGGCAACGACGACGACTGCGGACCAGACTCTTATGCGGAGTACTCAGCGGACACCTGCGCGGATCCCGATGCGCACGGCGGCAGTGCCCGGAGCGCACTGGGGGGGGGAGTGTTGCATCATTGGGGGGGGGGGCGGCGGGGGCCATGACGCTCGCCATGTCCCAAGAAAAAAACACGCTCCTGCCGCCGCCGCCGCCGCCGACGAAAACGACCTTGAATCTGGACAAACATTGGGGAACAGAAAACGGAATGCGTCGGATCTGCGCTAGTTCCCCTGGCGGCGCCTGCAGGGCCGCCCCAGGCGCATATCCCAAAAATCCGCGCGGACCCCGTTTCTCGAGAAAAGAGGGAGCTTTTCATCAGGATAATTGAACAACCCCCACCCCCTTTGGGGAAGCCTTGGCCCCGCTGGCCGATCTACCGCCCCTAGGTGGGGATGGGTGCCATCTCCTTCGGGCTTCGCGGCACCGATCCCCGCCCGGAGGGGGCACGCTGGAGGGCTAACGCACCCTGGCCTGGTGGGGGCGGGGGTGGTTCTGACAATGCTGAATGAAATCTGGGGAGACATCATGGCCCCGCCCACGAAGTCCACTCCACCTAGACCAATCTTTTGCCTGGATATTGGTTATCCCTGCAGCATGTCCCGATTATGTCCCATAGTCAATGGGCTTCACGGAAGACATGGGAAAGAAATGATAATGCCGTTAAGCATGCAACAGATGCAACCCTGAAGGGAAGAGGCCGGCCCGCCGGCCGATGCGCGCGGCCGCGCGCGGGCGCGTTCCTGAACCAAACTGCTTGAGCCAGCAATCAGGTCACAATCAGTACAGTACATGGCAGCGCAGAGAAGTGCGGGTGAGAAGGGCGGGAACCGGGAGGCGCAAAGGGGTGCGTTGACTCCCCCCGCGGCGGGATGCGCAGAGCCGCCCCGACCCCTACCCGTCACCAGGCCTGTGCATATGTACAACGACCGGAGCGATCCCCAAAAGACAAGTTTTACCACTCGACGGTGGGCGCCTGGGGACAGGGCGGAGAAGCCCGACGTTTCCCGCCTGAGTTAATATTCCCAGCTCAGGTCTCAATGCCCGCATACAGCGGGTGCATCCGCTCCACGAAGTAGTACGATTCAGCTCCGACTGTGTCGTGCCGGACCCTGTCATCTTTATCCTCACCTTCTCCAACGGTATTGGGGCTCCCAAGAGTCCTCGCATTGCCATTCTTTTCTTGCGCTCCAGTCGCTTGATGGGCTCCATTCATATCGTTCATTCTTGCCCCGGCCCTTCTCCGACGAACTCACTTTCGGAGCAGGCGAAGGCGCGGCGACTCGCAGATTTCTTGATGATCCAGAAGATCGGCGAAACTTCTCATTGCACTCATCAGGCTTAAACCATTGCCGCGTTTTGCTGTGATCCGCAACTGTCTGATGTCGAAGAAATGCACATGATATCAGTGAATCTCTCCAATTTCACTTTTGTCTTCGTAGTCGACGGTCGCGTCGTAGACGCCGTGCATGAGCGGCCCGTCGCCGTGGCCGTCGCGGGAAGATCCGCCACCCGGCGTAACCGCCGGTGTTTGTGGTATATATTCCTCATTCCTGGGCTCGTCGGCCCGGGATTGAACTCTGCCCGGTTCAACCCCTCTAGTCTCGCGGCCGGGCAGGGGCAGTGCGATGAGATGTATTCCAGCGTGGCTTTGGCTCTCTCGGAGGTGGCCGGGAACGTTGCCCAATTCGCTGCATGGCGACATTGTCAGCAACAGAAGCCGGGCAACCCGCTGGCGACTCAGCCTGAACCGTCTCGCCGGGGGAAGCGGCTGCGCCGTTTTCCGCCCTCGTCATATTAAGGAGGTTGATGATTCCGATAGCGTTGTCGGCATTGACTTCTCCAAAAAGGCCAGTAGCGAAACAAATTTTGACGCTGTGCGATTGATCCGTCAACGCACTAATGTAAACAATGGTTCCATGAATACTGGAACAATTATCTCGTGCAGTCTTGGAAACCTCAGTTCCAAAGCCGCCCAGCCAGTTATCAAACAAATCGAATGCTTCGATTGCTGATCGGATTCGACACTCCAAAGCATAATCGTCCCCCAAAGATTGATCAGACGTCAGAGTACGCTGAATTTCCCACACCGGAAAAACAACAGAAATTCCCGCAAACACGCTCGCGCACAGCTAAAAGAACCCTTCCCCATCCTCCGTTGACGGGGACACGGTTGAATGGTTGATCCCAAATTTGGTCTATAAGCTCTGCTAATCCTGGAGGCGCGTCATGAGTCACGTCTGAATCCAAGTGCCTCGCGTTTGGATCAATCGTTATGTACTCAAGGACAAGCTGCGTTGCGACTTTCATGATCTCTGGTATTTCACTTGTTGTTGTCGTGTTTGTAGCCGCCCATGCAATCAGAAATGGAAACGGAATCAAGCCAAAAAGGCAAGTCCCTATCTGCAAGAATCATCATGTGACGCTGTGCAATGTATATGTTGGGAACACCTTTCGACCTTTCAGCCCTCTTCCCGTTGTAAAATCGCGTCATCGCTGCGGCTTGGCCGGTGATGCAGATCAACAACAATTTGCAAATCTATATCGCCAAGGGTGGCGACTGCGAATGCTTGATTCACCGCTCGAAGATTGTCAACGCATCCCACCAGTCTTTTGGGCGTGAGTGGTTTAGAGAGCCCGCTCTGCCCTCAACCCCACTTCTTCCCCTTCGGGGAGGGGTTTACCCCTCCCCCTACCCCCTCCCCCTGGACCTGGAGAGGGAGCCCCGAGCGTCGTCAGGGGAGTCTTTTTCGACGCCTGGGAGGGCCAAACAACAACGACCCTCGCGAGGATTCTGGCCCCGAGGGGGGGGGGGGGGGGGGCAGTTTGGCGCCTCAGCTCGTCGTTGAAGCAAAAAACATTGATTTTACTAAGGTCTTGGTTTCATTTTGGCCTTCTGAGGGGGCCGCGTTCCTCTTCCTTCTTAGCAAAATCATTGATTTTACGAAGGTTTTGGTCTCATGTTGTCCTTCTCAGGGGTCAGCGCTTATTTGCGCTTCTGAGGAGGTCGCAAGAAGCCCCAAGATAGCCACAAGAGGCCCCCAGGAGTCTCCCAAGAGGCCTCCAGGAGGCCCCCAAGAGGCCCCCAAGAGGCCCCAAGAGGTCCCCAAGAGGCTCCCAAGAGGCCCCAAGAGGCCCCCAAGGCGCCCCCAAGAGGCCCCCAAGAGGCCCCCAAGACGCCCCAAGAGCTCCAAGAGGCCCCCAACAGGCCCAACGAGAAGCCCGAACGACTCGCACCAGGACGAGAGACCCCAACGACTCACACCACGAGGAGCCCGAACGAGTCACACCACAAGGACGGACCCGAACGACTCACACCAAGACGAGGCGCCCGAACGACTCACACCACGAGGAGCCCGAACGACTCACACCACGACGCGGGCCCCGAACGACTCACACCACGAGGAGCCCGAACGAATTACACCAGGAGGAGGGGACCGAACGACTCACACACACAAGGAGGGGACTCACACCACGAGGAGCCCGAACGACGTACACACAATGAAGGGCCCGAAGGAGTCACACAAGGAAGGACGAGGGGCCCCAGCGACTCATGCCACGAAGAGCTGGAACGACTCACATACCTGCAACGCACACAGACGCAAACTCTCGCATTATCTCTGGCGCGCCTGCATGTCCTCGAGCGATAGCCGCCACAACGCCTGCATGTCCTCGTTCGGTCTCTCGAAGAGCCCGCCACAAACCCCAAGAGGCCCCCCCCCCCCCACCCCCCCCCCCCCCCCCCCCCCCAAGCCCCCAGCGGATCCCGCCACGGGGCTCGTCCGCCGCAGACTGCGGCAAGCCTCAGGCCTGATTGGCCTGGCCCAACTGGTTGCCCTCCAGCTCGGACGTCACGTTCACCATGCTCGCATAGTTGAACGCCCCCTCGGCAGCTTCTGGTGCTGCTCCTCAACCCCCTCGCCGCGCTGGCAGGACGGCGCCCTGCTCCATCGGCTTGCCATTCTGCGGGTTCTTACCCGCCAGAATCCTGTCCCGCTTTTTCCTCTTCGCATCATCCTTGGTGGACCGCCCGCGGGGCGCCAACGGGCCTGGGCAGGCAGCCCCCAGACCCGCCCGACGCCTTGCCGAGTGAGCACCGCACACCACGCGCACCACGTACGGGCCATGGACTTCAACACGATGCGGCCTGCCCTGCTCCGCAGGCACAACACGTTCTTCGCGTTGTTCTCCAGGCCGTGCTGCTGCTGGTGCTGCTGCGGCTGCGGCCTCCGCTGCGATGGCCACGCTGGCCTCCAGCGAGCTGCCTGTTCCCGCACTGCACGCGCCTGTTGTCTGCCAGAGTGGTCGTACGCATTCCGCTTGTCACGTCTTCATGCGCATCCGCTTGGGCGCCGCACGAAAGCCACACCTCATGCACACCTGCCAACCGCCCGTCTCCACGACGTCGTGCTCGGTCAGGGTCAGCATCGGCTTCGGCACTCTTCGCCTCGGCACACCTCTCTCTTTGGGCGGCACGTCTGGCCACGTACCGCCCATCTTTTGGTACCACCAACCAATGTTCTACAGCGCCCAACGTACTCGCCCTGCTAGGTCCTCCAGCGCTTGGTGCTTGCCGCAGTGTGCGTCCATCTCCGCGCCCACCTTTGCCAGCAGGTCCACCTCGCTGTTGCCCTTCGCAATCTTCAGGTCCTCACCCTCGAGCTGCCCGATCCTGCTCTTGGACCTGTGGGCCTTCACGTGCTTCACGCAATGAATGTCAAGGTCCAGGTCCTTCACCTTATGCCATATCCTTCGCCACAGGTCTGCGTGTGGGCGCTTCCAGCTCGTGCACCACCGCTCTCCTCTCTGCAAGCCCTCCACGATGCCCTTGTGGTCTGTATAGACTTGTCCTGGCGGCAGCATTCGCTCCAGCACCTTCAGGAAGGCCCACATCTCGGCTCTCTTAACCCTCCTGTGGATCGGTAGCGAGCACGGCAGCGGACCCCACATCTGCATCTTCGCGGTGCCGTTGTCGTTGAGGGACATCGCTGCCCAGCCCGTCTGCGCCCAGTCGCTGTACCCGAGCTTCGAGCCGTCGCAGACGATGTCGCCTGTGAAATAGTCCTCCTCACCGTCGACCACTTGTCCGTAGTACTGGTCCTCCTCGATTCCCACGAACTTCCAGTCCGCCTCTGGCGACCTCACCAGCCCGCGCGTCCACAGCGTGTTGGTGTCCTGCTGCTCCGCCACGTGCTGCCAGTCCGCCTGCGCCTGCAGCCTCTGGCCCCTGAGCGCGTGGCACTTGTAGTGCCGATGATGCGCGGTGCCCACCGCCTCACCACAGGCCAAGCAAATGTCCGTGGGTACGATGTTGCACCTGCACAGCTTCTCCATAGTCCACGCACCTCCGACGAAGATCTTCTTCGCCGCATTCCTCGCGTGCTTCGGGAAATCACGTGCACGTAGCTGCGCGACGGCTGGCGCCAACAACGGCATTGGGCCCAGGCTCTTGAACTCCTCCGCCTGCGCCCATTCCTCCCAGAGGGTTGCCTGCACGTCCTTGCGCACCATCGCCGCGATGTCCATGGGGCACACCTCCTGCATGTTCAACACGAAACCCTCCTTTGAGACGAAAGTGTGCCACGCAGGCCATGTCCACGTAGCCCTCCTCATTGACATGATGACTGCCACTGCTGGGCCTCGCACTCGGGACCAGGCAGGCTTCATGCCGACCTCCTGCTGCTGCCGCCTCCATGCCCGCTGCAACATGGTGGCTATGTTGTCCCATTGACCTCCTCCATCCTCGTCGTGTGCGCCATGCCATACTGCCCGCGCCCACCTCACTATGGGCGCCTCTGTGACCTCGTATGTAGGCTCCTCCTGCGCAACTGCCAGCTGCAAGGTGAGGCTGCGGGCTCCTCGTCCCCCTGGTAGTAGTCGCCCTGCCTCTCGCCGTAGCTGTCGGAGCTGGTAGTCTGGCATGCCCAAGCACTTGCATCCATACATAACCGAGCGCTTCAGGCCACACTTGTACACCAAGCCAACACCCTTGGTCATTTTTCGCCCGCCCTTTAGAGCGAGCAGCCTACGACTCCTGACCTTCATGACAGCGTGCCTCTTGCCGCTCTTGGTCTTCGCCGCCGTGCCGTGCGTGACGATGTCGACCCCCAAGTATGGACATGCCCTCACCACTGGCAAGCCTCGCTCCTGCATCGGCCCTGTCACGGCCCTTCGCGCCCACTTGGTGCTCGCCATCACTGCACCTTTGCCCTTGCTGCCCACGGAGAACTTCAAGCCTAGCCCCTCGAAGCCTCGGAAGCAGCTGTCAATCGTCTCTCCGAACTCCGTGACTATGTACCTATGCTGCTGTCGCAGCCGCACGCACAGGTCGTCCACGTACATCCTCCAGCGCGCCCTCGGTCTCTCGGCTACCAGGCCATCCACCGTGGACTGTATGACCATCTTCAGGAAGCATACCGAGAACTTGCTACCCGCGATGATGGCGGTGACCGTCTCGGTCTCACTGGACACCGAGTCCCCTACGATGAGGCGCCTGGTCATGGCGAAGGCTGAGCACACCACAGCTAGCACCCCTGTGTTGAAATTGAGCTGCTTTCCCGCTTCCCACAACACGTGCAAGCTGACCTTCTCGAAAGCCTTTACCAAGTCCAGAACGGCCGTAACCGTCGCCGGCGTCTCCTCGCTCTGCTCCTCGACATCGTCCATCTCGTGGCTGAGCAACGCCTCCCAGGCCGCGTCCTCCGCCGCCTTGCCGTAGCCCGTTCAATCCCAGCTCCGATAGTTCTTCTTGGCCCACTCGACCATGTACGGCTCTCGCATAATCTCCCACACTCTTATGGCAGTGGGCAGAAGCCCGATGACCCTGTCCGTGGTGTAGGTCTTCGGGATCATGAAGAATAGCACAGTGCCCATGTGGATGGGCCAGCGCAGCGTCCGCTCCACCTCCATGTAGAAGTCCAACAGCTTGACGTAGGCCTCGTCCGACGCACCCTGCAGCATAGAAGGGTGCCACCTGTCGACTCCGACCCCCGTCTTTTTCCTGAAGGTGCGCGCAACCTCCTTAAGCTTGTCGACGTCCTGGTCTGTGAAGGGCTCGAGCTTGTCACGTTCTTCGCGCTCCCACGGCCGCTCCACCTTCTGGATCTGCTCGCCGACCCTCCAGACCACGTTCCACTCTTTGAGGGTGTACTCCGCTGCCTCGATGGGGTCCGCCGAGTCCTCCATGG
The DNA here is from genome assembly GCA_963575745.1 of Prorocentrum cordatum. Taxonomy (NCBI): domain Eukaryota; class Dinophyceae; order Prorocentrales; family Prorocentraceae; genus Prorocentrum; species Prorocentrum cordatum. Next base: position 118,075 of record CAUYUJ010017821.1, read on the forward strand.
AGCCTGCCCTACGCGGTCTCCATACTGGTGCAGCCTTGCTCAACTTGTGTAGACCACCCGCTGCTCCTGCTGCCGCCTCCTGCAGCCTGTCTGCCCAGCGTGCTCGCCTCTCCTTGAGCAGCTGCTGGTCGTACCCCTTCATCTTGCCCTGGCTCTCCTGCATCCATTGCTGCAACTTCGCTTCCTGCTGCGCTCCTCGGAGTAGCCCAGCAGCCAGCAGTCCGCACCTGGCCGGCCACCTCCCCTGCTCCTTTGCATTGAGGTGCTTGGTCCTCTGGTGCGTGATGATGAACTGGTGCTCCTGCGCGATTGCCTCCTCCTGTCGGCGCCTCTGAATGTCGCCAGTTCTCGCCAGCTTGAGTCTCGCGTATGCCCCTTGCAAGCTCTGTAGCGTCCTCGCGAGCCACCTCCACCAAACTGCTTCCCTGGCGGCTGGCGGCGCGTTGGCACCACCGAAACTTAGCGGCTTGATCCTCCATGTTGGCTCCTCGGCCCGCCCTGCTGCAGGGTGGTCGGGTGCCCATTCGAGTCCTCGTGCTGCGAAGGTCTCCTGCTCCAACGTCTGCATGTACTGCCTCCACTCCTGGTTGGCCACCTCCTGCGACCTGAAGCTCGCGATCTCTTGATACTGCGGCGGCGCTGGGGTGCATCCGATGTCCAGCTCTGGCAGCTTCTTTGGCTTCTCCAAAACCCTGACCATTCGCTCCTGCGCCTTGAGCCTGAGTGTTAGCCCCACTGGCTTGTGGGGCGCCGACGGCCACTCCTCCTGCGCTCTGACGTACATCACCTGGTTGACGAGGCTGTCCGCCACGATGAAGTAGTCGATCTCGCTCACGCCGTACGCATGTCTGCACGTACCACAACTGGCCCCTGACGCGACTACCCGCGCCTTGGCCATCTTGACGCTCTCCACCTCCGTCATCTTCTCAGGCGCCACTTGGAAATCGCCCCGGTTACCCACGGCGCGCCGAGCGCTTCCAACTGGCCTATCACCTTATTGATGATCTCCGTGTTCCTGAACGACATCCCATCTGCCGTCCACAGGTAGACCGTCGCGTAGATGATGCCCTTGCCGACCGATAGCCATGCCGCTGCAGCCATCCCTGGGCTGTTTCGCGGTGACAAATCCCACTTCTCCTTGCCAAACATATGCGTCATGCCGATGCACCTGGGCGCCACGACCGCCACGCCCGCAGAGGTGCCTGCTTCTCCACCTGGACCTATCGTCGGGTTCGCTGCGACCCCGCCGAACTGGTACCCCTTCGCCTTCATGCTCTGCGACACGACCGCGATCTTGTCGCCCGTGAGGCGATGCTCTTGCACTGCGTAGCACTGCAGCAGGCCCCCTTCTGAGTTCTCGAACCTCTCTTTGAGGGTACCCCACCCCGAGCCGCTAAACGTCCACAGGGTGATGCTCTCGAACTTGTTCTGGCGGTGCCTGCTAGGAGTGATTTGCCCGCTTATTGTGCCCCGCAAGGCTGGCGCACACCTCGAGCCACCTCTTTCGCTGGGCTTCGCTGGCATCCTCAGGCACCCCACCTGCATGTAGCCGCTCTTGTTCTTCTGGCGACAGCTGAGGTCCCTGCTCGCGTCCTGCTTGTCCACCTCTGGTTGCGCCTGTGCCCCCGCTGCTGCCACCAGCAGGAGCATCACCTGCCTCTTCAGTGCCCATGCCGTCCTTGTCTTCCTTGGGCTCCTCCCTGACGTTGTCCAGCACCCTGGCGAGTGCTGCGAACACGTGCTCGTGCTCCTCTTTGCTGATGCCGCTTCCTTCGACGGCCCATTCGTACTGCTTCTGCATCGCCGTGAGGAAGCCTTTACCCTTGATGAAGACGTCCTGCACCTTGAGCTCCGACTCCTTGGCCTTTGCGACCTCGAGCTGCTCCCTTTTCTTGGCGAGCTTCTCCTGCGCCTCCTGCGTTGCCTTCTGATGCCGCTTGACCTCGCCATAGATGGCCGCCTCCTCCTTCTCGAGCTTCTCCCTGGCAACCCGTGCCTTGGTGAGCTGGACCGAGTGCGGCTTCGTGCTCTGCTTGGCGTCCTTGGCCCGCATGTAGCGCTCATGCGCTTGCAGGTACTCAGTGGACTGGTCTCCCCACTCGGATCTGCACGATTGAGCCCACCTGTAGAGCTTGTCCAGGTCCACGGGCTTCTCGTCGTCTTCATCCTCGCGGGTGGCGTGCTGCTGCTTCTTGAAGTCCCGAAGCTGTGCCCGCATGGTGTCCACCTGCTTCTGGAGCGCAACCTCTCGCTTCGACGGGCCCAACAACGCGTCCTTGTACGTCGGTCCTCTGACGTCCTTGCACGTCGATCTTTGCGTTGTGCCTGGGCCCCACACCCCCGACATTTCTTGCGCGTAACATAGTTGTCCGCCACGCCACAGCTGCAGGACCAGTAACCGTTGTTCGAGCGCGGCCAGCCCCATGCCGCCATCGTGCGCCCGACTGCCGAACGGTAAACCGATCTGCCTGCCGCGGATTAGCGGCATCCCTTTGACCACCAGGGCGAATGCCCCGCGTGTTGGTCATCTTGAGCCAAAATGGCTACGGCAGAAGCCCCCAAGAGGCCCCCGAGAGGCCCCCAAGAGGCCCCAAGAGGCTCCAAGAAGCCCCCAAGAGGCCCCACGAGGAGCCCGAACGACTCACGCCAGGACGAGGGGCCCGAACGACTCACACCACGAAGAGCCCGAACGACTCACACCACAAGGAGGGGCCCGAACGACTCACACCAGGACGAGGCGCCCGAACGACTCACAAGACGAGGAGCCCGAACGACTCACACCACGACGCGGGCCCCGAACGACTCGCACCACGAGGGGCCGGAACGAGTCACACCAGGAGGAGGGGCCCGAGCGACTCGCACCAGGACGATGGGGCCCGAACAACTCACACCACGAGAAACCCGAACGACTCACACCAGGACGAAGAGCCCGAACGACTCACACCACGAAGAGCCCGAACGACTCACACCAGGAAGACGGGCCCGAACGACTCACACCAGGACGAGAAACTCCAAACGACTCAAACCACGAGGAGCGCTTTCTCTCCCTCCACCTCCGCCCCGTCCTTCTCCCGCTCCCGCCACAAGGAGGATGTGCAAGGAGGCGGGGGGAAGGAGGAACAGGGGAGATATGCGGGGCCAAGCGGACACACGCCTTAAAAGCACGACTGTCGGCATGCTTCGCAAGAGTTGCTGCTGTGAGATGGGCTGGTGGGGATGCGCGAAGCGTAAAGAATATTTGCAACGTTGGGATAACAACCCACCTCCCCTCCATTTCTTGTTACCACTGAACCAAGAACACCTCTGGCTGTATAAGATCTGCGCTAACATGATCCCGATCGAACACAGCAAGCGCATAACATTTCATGGGGCGAGCGCACTGGTCAAGATCAGGTGTCCAGATATACGGCCACCATCGGGCAGCAGTGGGGCGATCATCCCCCTAGTGTTTGTGTTTCAACCAATCGAGAAATCTGAGTTTCAAGGGTTCAAGATACTGTGAGAAAGGCCCATGTCGCGCCGGCGGATGTGCCGAGGCGCCGCTGGGGCACCATGAAGGAACAGTTCCTGGCATCGAAACAATATGTTCCTCCAGCCGATGCCATCTTTTTTACAGGCTAGCTCATCAAGAGCCCACTTACGTTGATGCTGTTCCACCTTGGTCAGATTCTCTAAAAGCATCAGCAGAGCTTTTCTTCATTGCTCTTAGCCTATTCTTGATGACCTTGGACCGGCGCTCCCCCCTCGGGGGTTTCTCCAGACGCGGCTGGAGGCCCAGTGCCGCCCAGGCAGCAGACAACGCCTGTTCGGCCGGCTTCTGGAAATAATTTGCTCCGACGTTCAATGTGTGTTTGACCGCGACGCGGCAATGTAAACAATGCCCAGAACCTGCCCATGCAGCACGGCAGTTGGCACGAATGCATCTGCCGCCGTGAGCCCACGGCTTCTGCATTACGCGGCCCTTGTCTTCATCAGAGAGACTGGATCGTCTGGAGTCAATTGCGCCCTCATCGGAGAAAATCCACGCCCTGATTGTACCAAGCGAGAAGGCAACTTCCCATGCAGACCACTCTTGGGAAAAGATCGGGGTCCACAGCATCTGCGCTTCTTAGTTTATGCCTACCCGACGAATCGCTAACAGTTGTACGACCCGAGAAATATTATCGAAACGTGCTTCACCTGTCGCTATGAGAGTCCCATCGCGACAGATGCGATATCGAAGGCGAGACAGTATTCTTCCGTTTGAAACAATAACATATGACCAATCTTGATTGCGTGCAGCCTCGGTTCCCCATGAATGTTGGGTAAATTGTTCGAGGCCATCGCCCATTGGCGGGCAATCCACCGCCAACAGAAACAGCGCCCTCAGCCTGGCACGCCCTGATGGGTGGGGCGTCGCCGTCCTTCCGCTGGCTGAGCCAATTAGGAATACACTGGGCGTGCTCTGGGAGAAATTCATGCTTCGTTGGTATCAATATGAGAATACCGTAATCCGGCGCCTTGCACAATCCGTCGTGCTTACTTGGGCATATGATGATGCCATTTCCAAGAGTCGAATCCATTATAGCCTCCATGGACGCAATGTGCAACAAGTGTCCGTGACATCGCGCCATTCCAAGCTGAGAAGGAGCATGCGCGCGCTCAATGTGGTGAGTAAGACAAGAATGTCCCTGGCATGCGCAAAAGAGCAACGGCATGGGTCTGGCGGCCCTTTCAGCTGTCAACATTAATAACTCGGTTCCCGTTTTCCCCGCCAACGACTGCGTCGCGTGAGGCGTCGGGGCTCAGGAAAGAATTCCATTGATGATAGATCTCCGTTTCTTCGATGATCATAATATCACCCGATCGGATACCGAAAACATCGACCTCTCCTGATGGCAGCATTGTGAAAGCGTGCATAGCATAAGCAACAGTGGCACGCGATATTTCGTGCCCTCATTTTCTGGATAAGATCACCCGCGTATACCCATCCGCCCGACGATCGGGCGCATTCAGCACAATGTCTCGCCAGCAAGCTCGCACCCATGGATTCTGCTTGCGTGTGAGACCGGTGACTGCACTTCCGCCGGAAGTCTGAGCTTCTCAACATGGCAGCACCGCGATTCTTTTTTCAAGAATTTTGCCTCCGCTTCCTCGGCTGCGCCGGTAGCATCATTCGGCATTACTAGTGGAATGAGTGCGTTATAAACCTCCTGTGGAAGAGAGTCTGGTCGGCCATCCGAATCAAATTCTGCTTCCAGAAACTGGGGCGCAGACCCGAAATCTTCTGATTCTATTTCACCGAGAATCGCAAATATGGGGTCTTGTACCAATCGCGCCTTATCCCTGATTGCGTTATAAGAGCGCCCACGAAGAGCCGCAATGTGCGGGGGTACCTGACAAGCCCTGTGGGCTTCAGCAATCTGCTTTCGCACATCGTCGATCGTTTCCTCTCGAATGCCCCCTCGCAGCAGCGATGCGAAGTACAAAGGGTCTCCGTCAGCATTCACTGGCGCATAGCCAACATTCCAAACCCGACCTGGAAGGTCTTGCTCCTCAGGGCGGAGCTGTTTATGGTCAGGCGCCGGCGGGGCACTCGCGCGCCATAATGAATTCTTGACAGCAGGACTTGCGTCCGCATCTACACTGTCTCCGTACATGACGAATTGCTGCTGCTCCCAAAAGAAAGAAATCCTTAAGTCTATGATCGTTTGGATCACTTTCCGTCTCCGAATCGTCTGCGTTCGGCCCGTCGTCCTCTTTGCCGGGAGGTCCTTCAACCGCGGGGGTCCGCGCTCCTCCTCCCTCGCCGACATTGGCCCAGGCTGTGCCAGTCAATGCCACGGGGTCGGGAATGATTTTTGAATATGAGATTTCCTCGGTAGGAATGAACTCCGGGTACCGAAGCCGAAAGAAATCGCGCAAACAAGAAGCCGAATTGTGTGAGCAATGGATACTCAGATGGTCCATTTCTCGCGCATGAGTCAAGTAGCGATGCGCCCAAGTTCGCGTGTCATCCTTCAGAAAAGTTGCCTCTTCGACAGTGAGTTCCCGAACGTAGCCATCACCTGTGCGCCCAGGGCGCATTCGCCAAAGGAGCGTAATTTCATTGCGAAGCGACAGGGTGCGTTCGGCTTGATTGCGGTCCAAAATGCATACACAAAATAATATGTAATGACTTAGTAACTTCTGGTATAGGATCATCGTCTGCAGTGTCCCCCTTCAGCAACGTCAATTCAATCTGACATAACTCGTCTGCAATAGCAGATTCTGTCAGCCCTGCAAACCCTTCAGTCCATTCTGGAGGGGGCTCAGGGAAGTCGAATTGAAGAACCCCGAGCGCTTCCGAGACAAATGCCCTCATGAACCTTGGGTCTGCTTCAACCATACCAAACCCCATAGGCCGTGCCTCTGATTGCGGAACAACCTCCCGTTCATTGCGTTGAGAATCCAATCTCGATGGATCCCTCGGAGGAGGTCTGGGAGGTATAGGCAGACCCCTTGGGCTCTGATCGGCCGGTGCGTCTGCCTTCGCAGGAGATGGCTCCCAGCGGCGGCGCCCTAGGTGCCCTCGTTGGAGCCCGACTAGCCCCCCGTTCCTTAGCCGCTGCTTTAGGGGCAGGTGCAGGAGGAGGAATGGGTGGCTTCGCCACATTATTTGACAACGCTTCCCAACGATGTTTGCCCCCTGGCGGCGGTGCCGCAGGAGGCAATTCCTCTTCCTGTTGCTCATTGCTGGACTCATCAGCCGCCATGTCCCTCTGGCCCCCTGGAACCGGAGGCACGGGGGGTCTGGCGGGCTTCAGAGGCGGAGGTTCGGGTTCCTGAGGCCCCTCAAAGCTCGGGGTCTGCTTGGTCTCGCGAGGAACAGATCCGCCCGCCGGCTGTGCCATTGGCTTGGCCTTCGCCACCCTCTGTCTCTGAGCCAACTGACCCTGTCTCTCCTCTGCTCCGCCCAGGAATGGGTGCACAAAATTGAGGTTGCACCCATTGCTTTCCGAATATTCCCAAATATTTTCCATCGATGGGTCATATTCGAGATATGGTGAGGTGTTTTCCTGCCACTCGATAGGCGCTCAATCAGGAACCCGCTCACACTGTTGGTTTCTGATTTTATTTATCGAAACAACCCTGTTTTGGCTCCTCAATCGTTCGACATTGAAATCATTATCACCTGCTTCATCTTCACCCAAGAAATGTCGCAATATCGTCCAAGAACCATTCCGATGCGTCAACGGCGCAGCGGGCTTCCAATGATACATGCGTATCTCACTCATCACAACATGACCAGTACCTGTCGTGCATCGTCGCGTCGGACCGCCATTGCCAGAAACAGGCCTCGGAGAACTCCGAAACACCATTTCTACAATAGTCCAGTACCCATCACAGGAGGTTTCTTCCGAAATTGAGCATTTTATGCGAGTCGCAGGATTGCCGTCCGGGCACGCAAAATAATATATTCCGACATTCGTCTTCTTCACATTTCCCCCGTATTCCGGGTCGGAAGGATCTGATACCCTTCGAGAGCCGAATGGAGCGCCCCGAAGGATGTTCCGTGGGATTGCCTTGTCCAATCCTCACCCGAAACTAGTTCTGCTAATTTCTCATCGTTGACTTTAAGAGGAAACGTCAACTGGACACGTTCCTGTTTTTCGTTGCGTACCACAAGCGCTGCTTTCTCCCGCAATGCGGTCGGCAAATGTCGTTGGTTCCCCGGGCACTGTGCGGTCGCGTCTCGTAACAAAAGAACTTGGCCCAATTAGGAATCACGTACTCTGGACACAAAGTTGGTCGCTTCGTGCTTTCCTGAAACGATGGTTCGGCCAGCCATGCATCTCCATTTGATGCGGCACACAATCGATTATAAGCGTCGCCGCGCACAAATGTCTCATTGTTCTTTAGCTTGGGAGTCAAAACACCATAACTCTCGCTTGGCCACATATAATCATTACTGTAGAGGCGTTGAGCGAGCTCCTTAGTATTCAGGGCTCCAAAGAAATGACCTGTGGACTCGGATTTCCATCTTTACCAATCAACGCAATTGTAGTCTGATGTAGCAACTTGACTGGCCACCTGCGGATACCATCGTTGCCGTCAATCGGTGGGTACTTGCTCTTACGCGGACCGAGACCTTTTGCCGCGCCCTCGGGGCATTTTACTCTTAATGCGCGCTCACAATGTTCGGCAGCGGAAATGGCAGTTGCCACTCTGGCAGGCTCCACCGAGCGCGCTCGGGTCTTCATTGAGATCGTGGCTGTGCCAGGTCGAACCGAGTCGATTGCATCGTTCACAGTTCGGGGATGCTTCCCAGTAAGATTGGCAGTCGTTGCTGCCCCAGCAGGACTAACCTCCAATTGATCAACCTGCCTCGGCGAGGGCTGCGCCCCGGCGCCTCGCCGAGCAATTCGCGCGGCAGAGTTAGCAGGCGAAGAAAAGAGCGGCTGAGATTCATCCAATGCTTCTATCGTATTCTGCAGAAACTGATCAATGAGGATCTCGTCTCCAACGCGGCGCATGGTGCGCCCCTCGGGAGGCGTGCCGGGAATGTAAGGCAAGCTCCTCTCTAGGAAATAATGGTATTCATCCCATTTCAAAAATTTCCCAGCACTAATTTCTTGCGAAATAAACTCTTTCCACTCTGGCGAGAACAAGGAATGCCTCGCTCCTTCTCCTGATCCATCAGAATTGAAAGCAACTGCGGTGCGCGGATCAGCAAATGGGAGCGTTTCCAACATCGGAACTGGAGGGGCGCCCTCAACAGCGCACCAGTTGGTCCAATGACATGCTCCTCACAGGTAGCTTCAACCATCGCGTAGCCATCTTCTCGCAGATCATTGTCGCAAGCCCACCCCTGGGCGGCTGAGCCGCCGGAGGGTTGGCATAAGAACCAGGCCGCAAAAACGAGCTGCCTTCATCGTGTGATCGGCCATCAACTCACCTCCTTGGACATCGACGGCTTCACCGTCTTTGTCCCATTTGCATGACTCATGTTTGTCAACAAAGCGGCATCCAGTGACGAAGTTTCCCGTGCAAGCCTGCGCCGTCCAATATCATTATCTTGGGCCGAATACCTGCGATCTTGCACCGTTCGATGCGCTGATTCATGCGTGCCCGCAACAGGGTAGCAATATCCTCCCATAGTTGGTTCATTTTGAATGATCCACCTTGGAATTGCCAGTGTCTGTGATTTCCGCCGACATAGAAAATCTGAATAGCTCCCCACTTGGAACGTTTGACAGCTTCATCGATCATCCTATCGGCTGTCTCGAGGAATTTCCCTAGCAATGCCGCCTATTGGTGGGGCTCAGCGTTCTTCTGTTTTGTTCCTGGGGGCCCTGTGATATTATAATCGGCATCAGCAATATCATTCATGGTCAAAAATGTATACTGCATTGGCATAGGTTGCCCTGGCTTGGAGATAGCCATGTGGCCAGAAACCCGATTCTTCCACACGTTTCCCCTCCTCGTCAATTCCAGATGCGTTGGCCCACATGCTCCACTTGTAATATCTACCTCCGTTCCATAGACATGATCCCTCATGAAGGATTGCGGGCTTTCACAGGGGCCGAGCCTCTGTTCGTTACATGACTGAATTTACACGTAGAATCAGACATCAGATGCGTAACTGTACCCAAGCATGTAATTCCTCTGTGAGTTCTCTGTTCCGAAGGTCGAAGAAAGTCTCTTGGAGGCCGCCAATCCTGACCATGGCGGCCTAATCCTCTCCGCCGTAGGGAATCCAACCATGCCCATGCACTTCCGCAATCACTGTGATGGCTTGACAACGCTACTGGCATTGAAGCCACGCAAGTGAGTTTTCTATAAAAAAAACTTTTTCAGGGATGGATCTACTACGTCAGCATATGGCATTGCTATATCTCTGATGCAGCGAAACCATTCCTCAGACACTTCGCTGTTCGGCAGGGGTGCGGCTGTGCTGGCCCCCGTTCGCTGCCCGCGCTTCCGTGCGTTCCACATTCCGCGGGCAAAATAAGGCGAATCCAGTCCACCCCCCACTCCATCCGATCGAGGGGGACAAGGTGGTCGAGGATCAAGAGGCTGACCTCTTCCCCCACCCTCGATTGGATCGTCGGGGTTCCGCCCGTCATAAATAGCCTGCACCGGCCACGTAAAAGGCTTTGGCATATCCTAGCATAGGTCCAAGTATCTCTCCACGCTCACAATAACGAACAGGCTTGCTCGTCGGATCCCCTGGAGGGCCCTTGAAAATCTGCACCTCAACGAAGTGCCAGGGTCAACATGCGATTGGAAATACTGTCATTCTTTGGTCTGCGCTAAAATCAGAGGCGGACCGTCAAAATTGCCTCTCAGGTTTCCATTCGAGTCTGGCTTGCACGTTGCCCAGAAGACCGTCCACGGGACAACATATAGTTCACAGTACAATCGCTGCACGACTGCTTCACTTGTAGACTGCAACTCTCCACTGAGTGCAACAACAATATCATCTGTCCGCGAATGCGCAAGGCCATTTCTCATCATACCATTCTGCTGCATCCATTGTCAGGGCCACTTTTGCGGCACCTTCTCACAGCGAAGAAATTAGGTGTCGTCCTCTTCTGGTTCCACATGGCGCACGTGCTGCCAGCTCACCATCTGAATGGTCCGCAATGACTAATTCGTCGTCCATTCTCTTCGGATAGCGCCCCAATGTGTACATAACTGGCACTTTCAGTTTCCCTTGCGGCTGTGCCGTTCGGGCTGTACTGATCTCCAATGTATCAACTATTTTCTTCACAACCTTGAATGGGCAATTCGTGAAGAAATCATATCGCAGGCAATTGTCATCGCGCATGGGAAAATCGTGATTACCATTTTCGTCCACGCTGTCTCGGCAGGCCTTGCAGCAATGACCTCAGCAATCCAAGCTCTCAGAACACTCCTCAGTCTGCGTTGCTTGTCGCTCCTCTGCCGGTCCATCCTGCGGCTGAGCTCCCTCTATAGGGCCAACCTTCGATCGTGTCCCGGTGACCCCCGCGAAGTGTCTGCACCCTATGGTCTTGCATAGATGCAGCCACTTACCCTTCGTGCACATCTCGCGCGCCCCAAACGGTTGCACCGCTGGGATTGCGCGGGTCCTTTTGGTCAGGCGGGAGAGCTGCCAGAAGGCCGATGGATGATGCCCGCGGCTGGCGAGGGGGGAGCGGCCCCGGCTAGGCGGCGGCGCCACTATTGTGGCGCGGGACCGAGGGCGGTCCTGCGCCTGCTTGCCAGAGGAAATGGCAGCGGCACAGATGTTGTGACAAGGCAAATAAGAATGGGAAAAAAAAGCATGTAGCGGCACGTGCAAGAACAACATGCACTTGTTTAGCGAACTTATATGTCTAATCTTCGGCGAGCTTGCGATCGTTACCACGCGCCTCAACATGCGCGCGCGTGCCATCGCATCTGCGCTCCAAGCCATTAGTCACAGCGTTGGATGTTGAGGCGATAGTCCACGGCTTCTTCATGACATTCCCCCTGCTATCCTTTAATCCGTACGCACAACCATGCAACGCTATCTGGTGCAATTCTATGTATCTCATGAATGCTTTGACCTGAGGGCCCCTCTAATTCATGAATTGGCTGGGCCACCCAATGCGCGCTATACCCCCCGCATCAACGACAGCACGCGCGATCTCCTTAAAATTCCAGAAAAGATGCCGAAATCCGTTCGAATCCCTCGAAGCCGTCTGAGATCCATGGTCTCCCCTGCGGAAGTAGTGAGCCTCATTAACACACTGCCAGGGAGAGCCTCCAGCGCACGGAATTGAGGCCCAAAGTGAAATGCGTTTTCCCTGGAACTCTTGTATATCTCTGAGTGATTTATGTTTACATGTTTCTGTTCACGTCCTCGTTTTCAATGCATCGTATAACCAGAGGCGAATTGTCAGCGAAGTTGCTAGGATCACCGATCTTGCTGTTCGGCCCACAGCAGTATTCAGGTATCAATATTTCTACGTTGCGCTCAGCTGGGTCTGCCATTGCCCTCCATTGTGTCACCAATCCACGACGTCATCTTATACGTGGTCGTGGATTTTATGTAACATACCAGACGGGAAAAGATCAATGTCATGTTGCTCCGTCCATTTCCTGATGCAACTTGCTGAGTGACAGACTGCGCGCAGCAAATCGGATCGAGCCATTCTTGCTCCATATAAAATCGTCATAAGAACCTTTGCCGCAATAGGTTGCAGGGCCCCCGACTGCGTTGGCGGTCCTGGATCGTCGGTGCCAGGTTCCGCTGGCAATCCAGGAACCTCCACTGGCGTATCTGGCGAGCCTGTGTCGACGTCTACTCCTAGCACAGCTGTCATTGCCTCTTCCGCAGGTGGGCGTTCCCCCCCCCCCCCCCCCCGGGCCTCCTTGTCCATCCTCAAAATCAGTCAACTCTGGGCCAAAAGGGGCGCCCGCAGCAGGGTAGGTTGCGGGGTCAGCGTCAGTGAATTGCGCACAAAGCATGACACAGGACTCAAAGAACTCAGTCATATCGCATTCAATGACTCGAGCCAGTTTCGGCGTTCGGGGTTGATATGGCCCATCGGCTGTACCGCTGATCCACCCCCTGTTTCCTCGTCATTGTTCTCTGCCGCAGAGCCGATGGAAGATGATTTTGGCGCCGTCGGCGTAGGATCGAGAACGGTGGGTAGTTCCCCCTGCCATTCTACTCGTTGCGTTGAGATGATGTTCGCAACCCAGGTACCTCGCGACGTTAGAGGGGGGATCGGTATCAATGCCACTCGGGCAACCTGCAGAGACCTCTTGTAACAGACGCCAGCCTTTTTTTCCCAGCTTCTCGTTCGGTCCAGATAACTTGAAGTCATCTACATACATAAGAAGAAACAATCGTAGTTCGGTATGAAAATAGCAATTGCGCCAAGGACTGCACTTGATACATCATTTGGGGTTAGATGTCCTTCACAGCGTTGCTCCCAATATCCACCAGACTCAGGGTGTCCGCAGAGTGAAAAAGTAAGATGCCACACAGGATTTCTCACATTCTTCCAAGCAGACGGCCATTCCTCTCGCGGGAGGAAAATCCACGTTGGAGTTCCCCCGAATTTGGACTGGGCGTAGGCCTGTTTAGCATCCGCGTGTTGGATATCATTCCCCTTAAGGAGACCATCGGTGCCCGCCGCCTCGCTGGCCTGCATGGTGGCCGGGCTGCTAGAAAACTCCTGGAACAGTGCTACTTCTTGATTTTGGTCTCTAACATCGGATCCATCAAAGACGACGCGACCTTTATATGTGCGGTCTTTATGTCCGATCGAAAGCTCGGAATCCTTTCCAACTTGAAATTCAAATAATCGACCGAAATGAATCGTTTGTCCTTTTCGTTGTTTGACGGCATCGCTGTATTCCACCACTCTCGACTCATCCCAAGTACCGATGCTTCGCAATGGGGCGGTCTTTTTTTTCTCCCCCATGTCTTTTTTTGTTTCCCCTGGGATGCTTTTGTCTTTTTTTGTTTCCCCTATGTCTATTTTTGTTTCCCCTGGGTGGGGGAGGATGTCTTTGTTTGTTTCCCCTGCGTCTTTTTTTGTTTCCCCTGGGAGAGGGGGAGAATGTCTTTTTGTGTTTCCCCTGCGTTTTTTTTTTTTCCCCCCTGGGAGAGGGGGGGAATGATTTTTGTTGTCCCTGGATTTTTTTTGTTTCCCCTGAAAGGGGGGGCGGTGCGGGAGGGTCTCAAACAACAAAAATAAAAAATCTTAAAAAATAGCAACATAGATAAGATCGCATCTTTAAAAAATAACGGATTGAACAACAATAAAAGATTGTAAAAGAAAATAGCGGGGGGTCTCGGGCGACCTCCGGGTTGTAAAAAAAAAAGATTGTATAAACAAATAACGGATAGTAAAACAAATAGCGTCGTGGAAGGTGGGAGCAGAACGGGGGGCCGCCGGCGACTTCCAGATTGTAAAAAAAATAACGGATTGCAAAAAAAATAGCAGGGGTGCGAAGACAAAATAGCGCAACGATCTCCGGGCTGCGAACATAATAAGACATCGTGTTGTGGTTGTGGTCGTTGTCGTCGCACTTGTCGTCGGCCTCGTCGTCGTCGTCGTCGTTGCCGTGTTGCTTGTCGGCCTTGTCGTCGTCGTCGCCGTCGTCGTCGCCGCCGTCGTCGTCGGTGGTGGTCGTCGTCGTGGTCGTGGTTGTCGACGTCGTCGTCCGTCGTCGTCGTCGTCGTCGTCGTCGCCGTGTTGCTTGTCGGCCTTGTCGTCGTCGTCGCCGTCGTCGTCGCCGCCGGGTTGAGAGTTTAGGGTTTAGGGTTAGGGTTAGGGTTAGGGATAGTGTTAGGGTTAGGGTTCGGGTTAGGGTTAGGGTTAATGTTAGGGTTAGGGGTAGGGTTAGGGTTAGGGTTAGGGGTAGGGTTGGGGTTAGGGTTAGGGTTTAGGGTTTAGGGTTTAGGGTTTAGGTTTAGGGTTAGGGTTGTCGTCGTCGTCGTCGTTAGGGTTAGGGTTAGGGTTAGGGTTAGGGTTAGGGTTAGAGCTAGGGTTAGGGCTCAGTAGGGTTAGGGTAGGGTAGGGTTGGTTAGGGTTAAGGTTTAGGGTTAGGGTTATGGGGCTGGTTAGGGTAGGGCTAGGGCTAGGGCTAGGGTTAGGGTTAGGGTTAGGGTTAGGGTTAGGGTTAGGGTTAGGGTTAGGGTTAGGGTTAGGGTTAGGGTTAGGGTTAGGGTTAGGGTTAGGGTTAGGGTTAGGCTTAGGGTTAGAGTTAGGTTTAGGGTTAGGGTTAGGGTTAGGGTTAGGGTTAGGGTTAGGGTTAGGGTTTAGGGTTTAGGGTTTAGGGCTTAGGGCTTAGGGTTTAGAGTTTAGGGTTTAGGGTTTAGGGTTTAGGTTTAGGGTTTTGGGTTTTGGGTTCGGGTTCGGGTTCGGGTTCGGGTTCGGGTTTAGGGTTAGGGTTAGGGTTAGGGTTAGGGTTAGGGTTAGGGTTTAGGGTTTAGGGTTTAGGGGGTCCCCTGTCCCGCGTGCACCCCCCTTGTTGAGCAACATTGGGGGTGCACGCCTGCTTCCGCTCCTCACCCACCGCGCCCCCACCCAACCCTTCTTTTTTAGGGTTTAGGGTTCTCGCTGTGACTCACTCGCAGGAGAGTAGCGGAGCTCTGGTGTGAATTGGCATGGCGCCATTCGGGACTGGGAAAATCCACACACAATTGCCGGCCTGCGCACGGGCCTGCCCGGGACCGTCGGCCCCTCCCGGGGATGCGACGGAAAAATTCTCGAACATCGCGCCGGGCCTCGGGACCGGCGCTCCCCGGCGCTCCCAGGCGCTCCCCGGCGCTCCCCGGCGCTACCCGGCGCTACCGCTCCCTGGCGCTCCCCGGCGCTCCCAGGCGTTCCCAGGCGCTCCCAGGCGCTCCCCGGCGCTCCCCGGCGCTACCTCGCGTTCCCTGGCGCTCCCCGGCGCTCCCAGGCGCTCCCAGGCGCTCCCAGGCGCTCCCTGGCGCTCCCCGGCGCTACCCGGCGTTCCCTGGCGCTCCCCGGCGCTCCCAGGCGCTCCCAAGCGCTCCCAGGCGCTCCCCGGCGCTCCCCGGCGCTTCCCTGGCCCTTGCGCTCCAGGCGCTCCCAAGCGCTCCCAGGCGCTACCCGGCGCTCCCTGGCGCTCCCCGGCGCTCCCCGGCGTTCCCCGGCGCTCCCAGGCGTTCCCCGGCGCTCCCCGGCGCTCCCCGGCGCTCCCTGGCGTTCCCCGGCGCTCCCAGGCGCTCCCAAGCGTTCCCAGGCGCTCCCCGGCGCTCCCCGGCGCTACCCGGCGCTCCCTGGCGCATCGCCCCCAGGCGCTCACAGGCGCTCCCAGGCGCTCCCCGGCGCTCCCCCCCCGGCGCTACCCGGCGCTCCCTGGCGCTCCCCGGCGCTCCCAGGCGCTCCCAGGCGCGTGGGGTTAGGGTTAGGGTTAGGGTTAGTCTTAAGGGTTAAGGGTTAGTGTTAAGGGTTAGGGTTAGGGTTAGGGTTAGGGTTAGGGTTACGGTTAGGGTTCGGGTTAGGGTTTGGGTTAAGGGTTAAGGGTTAAGGGTTAAGGGTTAAGAGTTTGGGTTAAGGGTTTGGGTTAATGGTTTGGGTTAGGGTTTGGGTTTGGGTTGGGGTTTGGGTTAGGGTTTGGGTTGGGGTTAGGGTTAGGGTCAGGGTCAGGGTTCGGGTTAGGGTTTAGGGGGTAGGGTTTAGGGTTTAAGGTTAGGGTTCGGGTTCGGGTTCGGGTTCGGGTTAGGGGTAGGGTTAGGGGTAGGGTTAGGGTTTGGGTTTAGGTTTAGGGTTAGGGTTAGGGTTAGGGTTTAGGGTTAGGGTTTAGGGTTAGGGTTTAGGGTTTAGGGTTTAAGGTTTAGGGCTTGGGGTCTAACAGGGCAAGGCCAAGAATACCTACCCGCATAGGCACCCACCTGCGGCGGCTATCAATCCCCCCCGCATATCCACCCCCACATAAAGATCATCTCTCCTCTCATGTTATACCCTAGCGGGCGGGTCGGGCGGGCGGGGCCCTAACGGGCGGGTCGGGCGGGCGGGACCCTAACGGGCGGGTCGGGTCGGGTCGGGCGGGCGGCCCCTAACGGGCGGGTCGGGTCGGGTCGGGCGGACCCTAGCGGGCGGGTCGGGTCGGGCGGGCGGGACATTAAAGTATGGTGCGCGTGCAGTTGACACGCGTGAACCCTGACGGGCGGGTCGGGTCGGGTCGGGCGGGCGGACCCTAACGGGCGGGTCGGGTCGGGTCGGGCGGACCCTAACGGGCGGGTCGGGTCGGGCGGGCGAGACATTAAAGTATGGTGCGTGTACACTTGACACGCGTGAACCCTAACAAGCGGGTCGGGTCGGGTCGGGCGGACTCTAGGGTTCGCCCGACCTCAACGTGCTTTGCTATGCAACGCCTCTCGTATGCTATGCCAGCATGACATAGATTAGCACGAAGGCGAGTTCCACAACATCTGGAGAACCGCAGCCTCTAGCGTGGCTGTCGCATAGCACCAGAGCGTGCCGAAACAACACAATGCATGAAGATGGAGACAAATGTAGAACTGTGAATCGTATACACTTCCAAGCTCCCCTCAGAAAACTGAAGCCTATACTTATATTGTTTTTTACCATGGAAAGTGCACATCAGAAACGAAGAATGACCTGGATATAATATTTTTTGCAACGGATTATTGCCATGGACACATCTTGCAAGAGCAGAATGTTAAGTTTATATTTTTCCAAAATGGAAAGTGCACATCGGAAACGAGGAGTGATCAGGATATAATATTTTTTGCAAAGGATGGAGCATGCTGAAAGGCAGAATGTTGAGGTTATATTTTTTTTTTACAATATAATATCGCGGGTTACATACGGGGTCGCGAACCGGGGCCGGGCACTTTGCATTGTGCAAACTTTTGTTTTCTGATCGCATGATCAGGAGATAGTATTTTTTGCAAGGGATGGAAGGGGGTTGGTTGCGGAGGTGGAAACCACAAGGTTCAGGGTTTAATAATTATAGAGATTAGAGATTTAGGGTAGGGTTAAGGGTTAAGGGTTAAGGGTCAGGGTTATGCTTAGGGTTAGGGTTTAGGGTTAGAGTTTAGGGTTTAGGGTTTAGGGTCTAACAGGGCAAGGCCAAGAATACCTACCTGCATTGGCACCCGCCTGCGGTGGCTATCGATCCCCCCCGCATCTCCACCCCCACATAAAGATCATCTCTCCTCTCATATTATACCGTGGCTGTCGGGTCAGGTCGGGCGGACCCTAACGGGCGGGTCGGGTCGGGAGGGCGGGACATTCAAGTATGGTGCGTGTTCACTTGACACGCGTGAACCCTAAACGGGCGGGTCGGGTGCGGGCGGGGCGACCCTAAACGGGCGGGTCGGGTCGGGTCGGGCGGAACCCTAGGACGGGCGGTCGGGTGGGCCGGCGGGACATTAAGTATGCGATGAGTGCGCGTGCACTTGACACGCGTGAACCCCATGACGGGCGGGTCGTGCCGGGTCGGGCGGGCGGCCCCTAACGGGCGGGTCGGGTCGGTCGGGCGGACCCTCACGGGCCGTCCGGGTCGGGCCGGGGCGGGACATTAAGTATGGTGCGTGTAGCCTTGACACGCGTGAACCCTAACAAGCGGGTCGGGTCGGGTCAGGCGGACTCTAGGGTTCGCCCGACCTCAACGTGCTTTGCTATGCAACGCCTCTCGTATGCTATGCCAGCATGACATAGATTAGCACGAAGGCGAGTTCCACAACATCTGGGTAACCGCAGCCTCTAGCGTGGCTGTCGCATAGCACCAGAGCGTGCCGGAACAACACAATGCATCAAGATGGAGACAAATGTAGAACTGTGAATCGGCATGGCCACGCTATACTATCCGGGTCCTCGAACCTCAGGTCAACGACCTGCTATGCTGTGCTACATTATATTACATTATATCGCTGCTGAAAAAAACAATGAAAACACATTATTTTCCAAAGGAGTTGGCCATGATCGCGCGGCCGCCGCGCGCTTGTGCACTTTGTCGTATTTTTTTGTAATGGAATATTACCATGCACACATCTTGCAAAAGCAGAATCTTCAGTTTATGGTATGTTTTACAATATAAAACTCCAATACGAATACGGGGCCGCCGCGCGCGTGTGCACTTTGTTGTATTTTTTGCAATGGAATATGAGCATGGACACATCTTGCAAGAGCAGGATGTTAAGGTTATAAAATGTTTTACAATATAAAATCCCGGGTTGCATGGGGGGTTGCAAACCGGGGCCGGGCACTTTGTATTGTAAAACATAGGGTGTTCTGATCGCGTGATCAGGATTTTTTTTTGCAATGGATGAGCCCCGGTTGCGACCACGGCCGGGCAGAATGTATTGTAAAAATATGGTTTTCTGATCGCATGATCAAGACATAATATTTTGTGCAAGGGATGGAAGCCGGGTTGCATAGCGGCCGGTTTGGAAGGGTTTAGGGTTTAATAATTATAAGGATTAGAGATTTAGGGTTTAGGGTTTAGGGTTTAGGGTTTAAGGTTTAGGGTTTAGGGTTTCTGCGCAGAACCATCCTATCCCCCCCTCCTCAGGAGGTAGGGGGGGATGGATGGATGCGTTCTGTCCCACCCCATCCACCCAGAGTCATTGCTTTTAGGGTTTAGGGATCTACCTCCCACGCTCCCCCCTATCAAGGGGGGAAGGAGTGCTGGCGTCAGCCTGAGTGAGTGATGTGCGTCCCAGAAACAGATATGTCAGCATTAGCGCGATTCGAGAGTCGTCCTTCGCGAAGGTTACGCGCGCGACCGCGACCCTTGCGGGTGCAGAGTCGCCCGCGTAGCCTTCCCCAGGGGCCGCCGCGTGGAGGCTGGACGTGGCCCCCTGGGTTTCCGCGCGGCAGTGGGCGCCGCGCCGCGCGTGGGGTCCGACGGGCTTTCGCGCTCGCGGACTCGGCGCGGCGCGGACTCGGCGCGGCGCGGCGGATACTCCCGCGCGGAAGCCCCCCTCGACTGCGAGCTTCCGCGTTCCTGGTGCAAGTCCGCGGAAGAGGGCACAACTGCGCCTTGCCGAGAGTTCGCGGGGGCGCCGTTGTTCGTGGGGTCGGCGGACGTCTGCTCTGCGACGCGCGTGAGCGCTGCGGGAGCGAGAGTGCGCGTGCGGTGGCGAGAGAAGCAGCACCAAAGGAAGCTCGAAAAAGACGCGCTTGAGAGAGCCCCCGGCCGAAGCAGCACCCGAAAAGAACACCAACTTATTGTCGCTGTTAGATAGAGCGATAGGTCTAGCAACCTCAGGCATCCGAATAACGCCTCGGATCTCGTCCCCCCTCCATAATAACATCGCTGAGGAGAGCCCGCGGCCCGTAAGTGCAGCACCAAAAAGCTCGAAAGAGACGCGCTTGAGAGAGCACGCGGCCGAAGCAGCACCCAGGGGAGCTCGAAACAGATGCGCTTGAGAGAGCACGCGGCCGAAGCAGCACCCAGGGGAGCTCGAAATTGACGCGCTTGTGAGAGCCCGCGGCCAAAGGAGCATCCAAGGGAGCTCGAAACAGACGCGCTTGAGAGAGCCCGCGGCCGAAACAGCACCCAGAGGGAGCTCGAAACAGACGCGCTTGTGAGAGCCCGCGGCCGAAACAGCACCCAAGGGAGCTCGAAACAACACCCTTGAGAGAGTCTGCGGCCAAAGGAGCACCAAGGGAGCTCGAAACAGACGCGCTTGAGAGAGCCCCCGGCCGCAGCAGCACCCAAGGGAGCTCGAAACAGACGCGCCTGAGAGAGCACGCGGCCGAAGCAGCACCCAGGGGAGCTCGAAAGAGACGCGCTTGTGAGAGCCCGCGGCGGAAACAGCTCTCAAGGGAGCTCGAAACAGACACCCTTGAGAGAGTCCGCGGCCAAAGGAGCACCCAAGGGAGCTCGAAACAGACGCGCTTGAGAGAGCCCGCGGCCGAAGCAAGAGAGCTCGAAACAGACACGCTTGAGAGAGCCCGCGGCCGAAACAGTATCCAAGGGAGCTCGAAACAGACACCCTTAAGAGAGTCCGCGGGCAAAGGAGCACCCAAGGGAGCTCGAAACAAACGCGCTTGAGAGAGCCCGCGGCCGAAGCAGCACCCAAGGGAGCTCGAAACAGACACCCTTGAGAGAGTCTGCGGCCAAAGGAGCACCCAAGGGAGCTCGAAACAGACACGCTTGAGAGCGCCCGCGGCCGAAACAGCACCTAAGGGAGCTCGAAACAGACACCCTTGAGAGAGTCCGCGGCCAAAGCAGCACCCAAGGCAGCTCGAAAGAGACGCGCTTGAGAGAGCCCGCGGGCGAAGCAGCACCAAAAAGCTCGAAACAGACGCGTTTGAGAGAGCACGCGGCCGAAGCAGCACCCAAGGGAGCTCGAAACAGACACCCTTGAGAGAGTCCGCGGCCACAAGAGCATCCAAGTGAGCTCGAAACATACGCGCTTGAGAAAGCCCGCGGCCGAAGCAGCATCCAGGGGAGCTCGAAACAGACACGCTTGAGAGAGCCCGCGGCCGAAACAGCACCCAAGGGAGCTCGAAACAGACACCCTTGAGAGAGTCTGCGGCCAAAGGAGCACCCAAGGGAGCTCGAAACAGACGCGCTTGAGATAGCCCCCGGCCGAAGCAGCACCCAAGCGAGCTCGAAACAGACGCGCTTGAGAGAGCCCGCGGCCGAAGCAGCACCAGGGGAGCTCGAAACAGACGCGCTTGAGAGAGCCCGCGACCGAAACAGCACTCAAGGGAGCTCGAAACAGACGCGCTTGAGAGAGTCCGCGGCCAAAGGAGCAGCCAAGGGAGCTCGAGACAGACGCGCTTGAGAGAGCCCGCGGCCGAAGCAGCACCCAAGGGAGCTCGAAACATACGGCTTGAGAGAGCCCGCGGCCGAAGCAACACCCCGGGGAGCTCGAAACAGACACGCTTGAGAGAGCCCGCGGCCGAAACAGCACCCAAGGGAGCTCGAAACAGACACCCTTGAGAGAGCCCGCGGCCAAAGAAGCACCCAAGAGAGCTCGAAACAGACGCACTTGAGAGAGCCCGCGGCCGAAGCAGCACCCAAGGGAGCTCGAAACAGACGGCTTGAGAGAGCCCGCGGCCGAAGCAGCACCCAAGGGAGCTCGAAACAGACACGCTTGAGAGAGCCCGCGGCCGAAACAGCATACAAGGGAGCTCGAAACAGACACCCTTGAGAGAGTCTGCGGCCAAAGGAGCACCCAAGGGACACAAACCAAGCCCACAGGAGAACGCAGACCGGCGCCACAGTCGCCCACCGAGCCAGCCCGAGCTCGGAGTTTCGCCCAAGTTCGGAGCCCGAGCCGGAATCAGAGCCCGAGCCGGCACCGCGCCGGAGCCCGGGGGAATGTGAATCCGGTATATCGGTAATTTTCCTTGGTATAGCTCTCCCAGAGAGGTCTGCGCACGCTCTTGAGGATATGTTTTGTTAACTACCCTGGGAACGATCCTCTGGGGGCTCCTTCACGCCAAGAGCTCTGGAGGGGAGCTCTGGGGGAGAGCTTTGGGGGAGAGCTCTGGAGGGAGAGCTCTGGGGGAGAGCTCCGGGGGAGAGCTCTGGGGGAGAGCTCTGGGGGAGAGCTCTGGGGGAGAGCTCTGGGGGGAAGCCCTGGAGGGGAGCTCTGGGGGAGAGCTCTGGGGGGGAGCTCTGGGGAGAGCTCTGGGGGAGAGATCTGGGGGAGAGCTCTGGGGGAGAGCTCTGGTAAGAGAGCTCTGGGGAAGAAGCCCTTGGGGAGCTCTGGGGGAGAGCTTTGGGGGAGAGCTCTGGTGGGAGAGCTCTGGGGGAGAGCTCCGGGGGAGAGCTCTGGGGGAGAGCTCTGGGGGAGAGCTCTGGGGGAGAGCTCTGGGAGGGAGCTCTGGGGGAGAGCTCTGGGGGAGAGCTCTGGGGGAGAGCTCTGGGGGAGAGCTCTGGGGGAGAGCTCTGGGGGAGAGCTCTTGGGGGAAGCCCTGGAGGGGAGCTCTGGGGGAGAGCTCTGGGGGGGAGCTCTGGGGAGAGCTCTGGGGGAGAGATCTGGGGGAGAGCTCTGGGGGAGAGCTCTGGGGGAGAAGTTGAGCGGTATCCGCGAGCATCCGGCCGAGGGTTAGGGGTTATCATTGTGCAAGCGAAGCACCGCCTCGGGCCGGCAGGCCTATGGTCGCGGTGAGCTCGACTTGCAGCTCGCTCTCACTAGCAGATCCTTACAGGCGTGGCGGTGCGCGCCCCCAGGTCCGCGCCTGCAGTTTAGGGTCTAACAGGGCAAGGCCAAGAATACCTACCTGCATTGGCACCCACCTGCGGTGGCTATCAATCCCCCCCGCATCTCCACCCCCACATAAAGATCATCTCTCCTCTCATGTTATACCGTGGTTGTAGCATAGCATAGCATGCCATAGCAAGCCTGGGAGCAAGAGCTTAGCAAAGAGGCGGCGGCCGCGCGCGCGCGGGAGACCCTAACGGGCGGGTCGGGTCGGGTCGGGCGGGCGGACCCTAACGGGCGGGTCGGGTCAGGTCGGGCGGACCCTAACGGGCGGGTCTGGTCGGGAAGGCGGGACATTCAAGTATGGTGCGTGTACACTTGACACGCGTGAACCCTAACAAGCGGGTCGGGTGGCATGAAACCACAACACGAGTGGACAGGTGAACACCGAATTATAAATTTACGCCACGATCGGCGAGGCGCGTGTTTGCGAGCAAGGCGGGCAGGCCAGTACGTGGCCGCTGCGGAGGGGGCCAAGAGAGAGAGAGAGAGAGGGACAACACTGTGACACGCGTGTACACTTGACACGCGTGAACCCTGACGGGCGGGTCGGACCGGGTCGGGTGGGCGGGCCCTAACGGGGGGGTCGGGTCGGGTCGGGCGGACCCTAACGGGCGGGTCGGGTCGGGCGGGCGGGACAGTAAAGTATGGTGCGTATACACTTGACACGCGTGAACCCTAACAAGCGGGTCGGTTCGGGTCGGGCGGACTCTAGGGTTCGCCCGACCTCAACGTGTTTTGCTATGCAACGCCTCTCGTATGCTATGCCAGCATAACATAGATTAGCACAAAGGCGAGTTCCACAACATCTGGATAACCGCAGCCTCTAGCGTGGCTGTCGCATAGCACCAGTGCTGAAAAACATGAAAATTTCCAAAGGAGTTGGCCATGATCGCGCGGCCGCCGCGCGCTTGTGCACTTGGTCGTATTTTTTTGCAATGGAATAGTACCATGCGCACATCTTGCAAAGGCAGAATCTGCAGTTTATAATATTTTTTACAATACACAACTCCGGTACGCATACGGGGCCGCCGCGCGCGTGTGCACTTGGTCGTATTTTTTGCAATGGCATATGAGCATGGACACATCTTGCCTGAGCAGGATGTTAAGGTTCTAGTATTTTTTACAATATAAAACTCCGGGTTACATAGGGGGTTGCGAATCACGGCCGGGCACTTTGTATTGTAAAAAACATGTTTTCTGATCGC
>CAUYUJ010017821.1:142033-182305 GCA_963575745.1 Prorocentrum cordatum
ACTACTACTACTACTACTACTACTACTACTACTACTACTACTACTACTACCCCTACTACTACCCCTACTACTACTACTACTACTACTACTACTACTACTACTACTACTACTACTACTACTACTACTACTACTACTACTTAACTACTACTACTACTACTACTACTACTACTACTACTACTACTACTACTACTACTACTACTACTACTACTACTACTACTACTACTACTAACTACTACTAACTACTACTAACTACTACTAACTACTACTACTACTACTACTACTACTACTACTACTACTACTACTACTACTACTACTACTACTACTACTACTACTACTACTACTACTACTACTACTACTACTACTACTACTACTACTACTACTACTACTACTACTACTACTACTACTACTACTACTACTACTACTACTACTACTACTACTACTACTACTACTACTACTACGACTACTACGACTACTACTACTACTACTACTACTACTACTACTACTACTACTACTACTACATATTCGCATCCGTTTCCACCTGTTCCTCCTCCTCCTGCTTCTTTCCCTCTTCCTCCTTCTCGCACTGTTCACCTTTTTTTCCCCACATCCTACTTATACTCGTTCTGTTCCTTCCTCTCCTACTCGTCCTATTTATCATGTTCCTTCTCCTCCTACTCCTCCTCATCCTCGTCGCTCTATTTGTCCCGTCACCTTCCTGTTTTTCCTCTTCCATTGCCAGACCTCTCCGGCCTACCCCCTCCCCAGGCCTCCTCCTACCCCGCCCCCCCCCCAGGCCAGACCTCTCCGGCCTACCCCTTCCCCCCCCCCAGGCCCCTCAGGGGGAAAAAAAAAAGACCCCCCCTTGCGGGGGAAACAAAAAAAAACAGGGGAAACAAAAAAAGACCCAGGGGAAACAAAAAAAGACCAAAGGGACAACAAACAACATTTCCCCCCCCCTGAGAGGGGGAAAAAAAAAAACAGGGGAAACAAAAAAAGACATTCCCCCCCATGCCAGGGGGGAACAAAAAAATACCCAGGGGGGGGGGGGGGAAAAAAAACCGCCCCCCCCCAAACCGACACACCAGGGGGGGAAAAAAAAACGCAGGGGGAAAACAAAAAAGATCAGCCCCTTCGCAATCGGTCCCACTCTATTTGCAGCGCTTTGCGAGCGTCCTGATCCACCGCGGCTTCGGCCTTGGATACAGTTCGTGCAACAGCTGCTGGACATTGTTGCGATTGGAATTCAGTCGGCAGTTCATCTGCCTGCTCAAGTTGTACATCATCAAAGAATGGATTGCGTGGATGACTCGCATCCGATCTTTCTTTCTCGCGGTACAATGGAAGGCATGTCTCGGGTGACTGCAATGACGCGCGGGGGGCACTACGTCGCGAACCGGCGGCCGCCGGACTCGAAGTCTGGCTATTCCCGCTAGGCCGAGACAGTTGTGAGAACATGATATCCTCCCTGACTGTGTCAGGAGGAACTCCGTCTCTCGAAATAATCCCTCCGCGCCATGTCCGTTTCCACCATGCGCCCTTATCATCGGAGGTATCTCGGTCACTCGCGGAGCCGGCGTCGATGGAAAAATTCTGCTGGGGCCCAGCTGGGTGCAGAACAGCGTGCCAATCAACGCCAGTGTCCCTTGGCACATCATCCTCCCCTCGCTCTCTTTGTCTGATTTCGATGCCGGGGTGAACATTGCCCTCTGGGTGAACATTGCCCTCTGGAGATTCACGGTAGTCTGGTGTCCTTGTGCATGCTGGAGATCGACTGCGTCGATTCCAATGTCTCGAAGAAGAGCAAGACATGGTCCTGGATCAACAATACCAAAGAATCCCCGTTTCTCCATTCGGAATTGCACCACCGCTTTTCTTCGCTCCGCATGGCCAATGTTAAACCACCGACTGGGCGCATGCCCGGGCTCGTAGAAGTGGGCAACTTCTTGAGCCATTGTGCCCCGTAGCGTGGATCTGGGACAGTGACCCAAACGCGTGTGGCGGGCACATAGTCAATATCGTAATACAAGACAACTCGCACGCTGCAGATTTTCCTTCCTTCTTCCTTTTAACAGCATTTTTCCCGTCAGTTCTTCTTTGTTGAGTCCTGCAACAATGCGTTTATCTTCATGGTACTCCATAGTGCCTAGGTTCTGCGCGGTGCGAGCCAGGAGTTGCCCCGGTCCAGGCTTTCTCGATCGCGGCTGCGCCACTGAGAAATTAGACTGTCGATCCAATATGTACCCCGTGTAGGCAAGACCTAGCTTTTCATTCGGGTCGTCATCGGGCCGAGAATCTCGCTGAGGACCCCTACCATCTGGTATCCCAGGCACGGCATCCACAACAACAGTTCCCCCCGGACCATCGTCATCGGAATCGTCTTCATTGGGTCGTGATGCGACCTCGCCTCGTGTTCGGGGCGGTGTTTTAGATGCACTGGGATCCACAGCTGTTCTCGGCATGGGTGCGTGACCGGCTGTGCCGTCGGGAACGCTGCTAGGAGGAATTGTCACATTCTTGGCTGTAGTTTGTGCAATCCCGCATGCTTTACGCATCGGAAATTTAAGCTCTTGGTCGGGTACTGTATCGTCCAAGATATTATTGTAAACTTGTTCGGGTTTCTCGATGCTGGGGCGTTTGCCAGCTGGCGTCTGTCCAGTTTACATGTTCAGACCATCGAATTGTCGGACTGGTGTCACGTAGCTCTCGGGTCCAACCATGCCCCCCGCTTCATGCACATATCCGAAATAAATCCTCGAAATCATCGCCCCGCCTGTTTTGGCGATCCGAGGCTTAGACTCGGGTGGAGGCATGAATCGAATGAGGGAACCAAATGGAAGGAGCGGGGCAGCAAAATCAAGTCCGAATCTGCGCCTCCATGATGACTCACCGTTCTCAGGAGCCCTTGCATTATAACAAAGGCAAAAATATCGAACAGCATGCGTCCAAAATTGTGGGGGAAGGCCCGCTTGCATGAGCAGCGCTCGTGTCCCCATTTGAACCATCTCATTGGATCGTTCGGCACGCGCCATAAGCTTCTTGCTGCCAGGAATGGTAGCGTCGCGCGATATCTTAAGTTCGATGCAAGCTCGGGCGAGCTCCCTAATTCCGTCGGTATAACAATACTCTAATTTCTTCCCTGGGCCTTTGAGGTGAATCAAACAATTGCATGAATCGCTGATTTGTCGTGCACACCCTGAGCTGCTATGAAATCGGTTGCCCTGTCGCGAAAAGTCACACACGCGGTCTCGCCATGCTCGTCATGGAGCCCCCGCGATAGGTCATCCATCGCAAGCCCAGGGATCCATTGTGATCAGGTGGTGTCCGAACGTCGTGGGTTTCGCGCGTGGCCGTGGTACCCTCAGCCCCTTGTTCTGCGCCTTTTTCTCTGTTGACGCCGTGTGGCCTTTGCCCAGGTACATGCTGAACAATATGGATTCTTTGGGGCATGAATAAGTAAATGCGAGAGGGAGGCAGCGCTCTTTTTGAGTCGCTCCGTCGCAGAGATCGGCGCCTCAACCACAGCATCATCTGGGTCCAATTCGGGAGGTACGTCAGTATCGACGAGATCATCTCCTCCCGAACCCTCGTTTACACCCCTGTTCTTCCCTGGGGCGGCGATGATATTAGACAGCTCTCGCTCTATGCCGTAGGGCGTGACTCCAGAGACCCCGCAACGCCAAGGGTTCTCAGAACTGATCGCACACCCACCGGCTGTGCCGTGGCATGGTTTCTTACAACCCACAACTGCCTTGTGATTGGGAACAAACGAGGAACTAGCGAAACTCATGACACCCGTTGGCATCTTCTTCCAAACCATATTCATGAGCTGCATGAGGCAAACCGTATAAATAAGTGATTGTATCCACAGAGACTGCGACATATGGACACGCGTGCTCGGCTGGCGTCGGCCTTCCATCTGCGTAGCCATGGCCACCAATCATCTCATGTGTGCGCAAGTCTAACGTTACGCGACACTGAATGGAGCGGGGCGAAGGACCCCCCGCAGATCCCACGTCATTCAGAAATGTCTTGGCGCCCGACGCCACGCAACACCGCCACTCGGGAATAACGCGCTGTCCGGCGGCAACCGCGCGCGTCCGCTGACCCGGCGCCTCTCTGCCAGATCGGGTCAAGTATGGTATCTTGCCCTCAACGACCAGGTCTACTCTGTGACCGTTAGGCAGAAATAAGTAGGGTCGTTAACCTGCTGGCCAAACGAAGCTAAAGCCGCGACCCATGCACCGCTCTCCCACTGAAATGACGGCCAGCGCGCCCCAGCATGACTAGCGCATGGAAAATGCCATTTTTGAAATTCGAGCACGCGACGCAAACTGATCCGAGGGCCCGCGAGGAACCGCCGGCAGTGTTCAAGGTAATTGATTCGCTCAACCGTTCGATCCTACCCATTGCGCCTGCGGCGCGAATAAATCTCTCTGCGATGAGATTGCATCCACAGCCCGCATCGACTATGAACCTAAGCTCGCCGAGGTGTACAGGCAATTTCTCTCTACACCCGGCAGCGGCTGTGCCGCGCTGAGTGGCGCGTCCATTTTCATCGGACGCTAGCCAAAGATGCCATGCCACTTCGGCCAAATCAGACGCTCTGAGCTGCGCATCTCTCGATGCCGTTTCCCATTCAGCTTGCATCCGTCTGTGTTCTTCCTTTGGGAATCACCACCTGTCCGAAATGCTCGAAGGCAGCTCCCTCGGGCTGTGGCGACGCGTCTTCCTCCGAGCAACGGCCGGCTCACGGGTGGACGGGTGGGACTTCACACCGTGCCTGCATATCCCCGTCTTCACAATTATGATGCAGCTTTTTCCCAGGGAGGTTCGCGACAGAAAAATACGATTGCATCCCTAGGAAGAGGGTCTGCATGAACAAGGATAGTGACAAGTTCAGTCAACCTCTCTCCTCGTTCCTGTTGAATATCAGAAGCGGGAACAACTTCCTCTGACAATTTTATCGAATTTAAGCGTGCGTTGCTGAAGTCAACCTCGATGGGTCGTTCTTCTGAAGTAATGCGTAGATCACATGAGATCTTAGCCAATGGTGCAGGGCAGGCAGCGACGACTCGACTGTCTGTGCCAGCGAGACCATTCTCTGCCTCCATGCAACTATTTGACCAGGTGGACCGTCGTGACCAATCGCTCAAAAAGTTAATGAGTGTCAGCAGGGTAAGGGAAATATTTGCGATGAGCCCCCTAGCGCTGGCCCGGAACAGGTCAGTGCTAAGCCATCGTCACGGATGATTCGGCGTGTTCTTGGCAAATTCACAATCTTTGCCCCGTGAGCAAGAACCTGTCTCTGTGAACGTCTTGCGCGGTTTGTCATTCCCTTCTCCTTTGCCTTTACCTCGGTTCTCTCCCACGACCTTTGCTCGAACCCCTACTTCTTGGGGCACTAGCTGGAGACGCTTCTGTAGCATTTGCTGTTGCGGAAACAGCTTGCCGAGTAGTTCTCTGGTATCCTAAAGACTTACCAGCCTTAAGCTGTGCCTCTTCAAACTTATCACGTCTGATCTTTCCTGCATCGGTCAAGCCTCTGCGCTGCCTATAACAGCCATCCTGGGTGCCCTTGCAGTTTCGAAGATCACGCGACCGGGCATAACAAACCATAGTGCTTTGTTTTTTCGAGGCCACCGACGGGGTCCTCGTCCGCGACTGCGTCGCGTCGAGTTGCTGAACTTGTTCGATGGTGCTGAAGAGCGAGGCCGAGATTTTCCTCTCGGGCCTCTGCTCGCGGATCGATTATTCTCACCGTTGCGATCAGTCTTTCTGCCAACACTTGGGGGTGGATTCATGTTCCGATAAGGCCCACTGTTCTGTCTCGCATCATAAGAGACTCAGCCTGAAGCAACAGCCATTGAATGGTTCTCAGTCCTGTGCCTGGAGGAGCAGTGGGCAAATCATACCATTGCAAGGCGCAATGAATCATGGGAGCCTGTCGTATCTGCTCGTAAGCATGAGCACGCATCAAAGCCTTCATTTCATCCGATGGTTCGCTGGCACCATGCAACTCTTGGTATCGTTCTATCCGTTCACTATAGAAGTAATGCAAATCCATATCGGGCTTCTGCCGATCAATGGTGAATTTGAAGAGATCTCGGCATATCCTATGTTGCCCGCTCTCAGACCTGACAGAACACCAAACGCAAATAGCTCGCATCATCTCACGCCCCGTTAAGAGACGGCCTTCTATCTGGCACGAATGTTCCATGCGATTGATTTGCGATAGAAGATGCGTGCGTTAGACCGATAGACGCTGATTGCGTTTCATCTTCGCAGACTTCTCCAATACCTTTATCGCCATCACCATAGCGAGACGCATCACTCCCCCAGAGTCTCTGAGAGTCTCATTAGGCACATTGGGATTCATTGCTTCGCTGACCCATGTTTGCGCTGCGTGAACATCATGCCACGATCAAACTGCAGCTCTGATGCAATGCTGCACCCATTCTCGAAGGGTCTCAATGCACGGCATATCGAGCAAAATCAGTTCTTCATTGTTTGCACAACTTCCCCAATTGATGTCCATTGGGTTGACGTGAGAAGATCGCCATGCGGGGTCGTCTCGATGATTTGGTCCCCCACTGCCGTCTCCGTCTGGGTCGCCATCATCACCCGGCCCACTGGAGGGCCTCTCGGAGGTTTGGACCTACCCGTCTCGTCCCACTGCAATGCAACAATCATTCCTGCGCTGGGAGCTGTGCTCTGGCCATCCCTCTGGTCGTCGTCTTGACCTCCCTGGCCCGCGCCGCCCCCGCCCGCAGCGGCTGCGCCGACGATGAAAGGATGGCGGCTCGGTAAATCAAGAGCATTCGGATGACTCGGCATCTTTGCGTTAGAAGGGGCATTCCCAGGATTGACTCCTCGCGCACCCTCAACTACTGAAGCCCCCTCAACAGCTGGCCCAGGGACGAAGTGCGATTTCGCGAAAGAAAGCGCGGGCATTGACGGAGAGGTTAGCAATGGTATTTTGTTGTGGCTCTACTTCTCTAATTCGAAAAGCGGCATTCCTCTGGCATTCAGGCTTATCATCTCTGAGAAGGCCGAGTGTCTCGGCGCCTTCCCGACAGGGTCGCTGCTTGGGAAACGCCAATTCCTGTAGCTGTGCGACCCAAACGAACTGCGAATCGACCTCTGGTAATATGATATTATAATAGGTTTGACACACGTGGCACATATAGGGGCGTATACGAATTTCGTTGTACACGTGCACAATCACACTCAAACCTACGACGCCGACGCCTCAGGAGAGGGCGCCGACGCCTTAGAACAGGGAGAGACGGGGGAGGGAAAGGGAGGGAGGGAGGGAGGAGGAGGGAGGCGGAGGAGAGGATGAGGAGGAGAGGCGACGGAGAAAGGAAAGGGGGAGGAGGAGGAGGAGGGGAGGAGAGGAGGAGGGAAGGCGAGGAGGATTATGATGATGATGAGGAGGAGGAGGAGGAGGAGGAGGAAGAAGATGATCAGGAGAAATAGGACGGAGAGGAAGAGAGGATGATGCGTGTCCTCGAGTCCTCGAGGGAGGCGGAGGAGCAGAGGAGGAGGGGAGGACTGGGGGGAGAGGAGGAGAGGAGGAGGAGGGGAGGAGGAGGAGGAGGAGGAGGAGGAGGAGGAGGAGGAGGAGGAGGAACGCGCGAGGACTCGCGAGGACGCGAGAACCATTCCCACCATCGGCACCATCCCCACCCGCCAGTTT
This sequence comes from Prorocentrum cordatum, assembly GCA_963575745.1. Lineage (NCBI taxonomy): Eukaryota > Dinophyceae > Prorocentrales > Prorocentraceae > Prorocentrum > Prorocentrum cordatum. Next base: position 149,733 of record CAUYUJ010017821.1, read on the forward strand.
TCGAGCTGAGCCCAGCCGTGGCGAACCGTCGATCGATCGTCGGGTCATCGGGTCATCCGTCGTGGAAATCGAGGCGGACCCGGACCCAGCGGTGGCGACGCGACGAACATGGTCCTCGCGTCCTCGCGGTCCCTCCTCCTTCCTTCCCACTCACCATCCTCATCCTCATCATCCACGTCCACTTCGCCATCTCCCGCATCCAACCTCTTCCTCCTCTCCTCCTCATCCTCCTCCTCATCCTCATCTTCCTTCTCCACATCCTCCCTCATCTCATACATACACTCCTACACCGCTTCGTATCGCCTCGCATTTTTTAGTCATCCTGAGTCATCCTCGTCTCCTCGTCCTCCTCAGCTCCGTCAGTCATCCTCGTCATCCTTATTCCCCTTCGTCCTCGTCCTCCCTTTCTCCACCCCCCCATCTCATACTTCCGTCATCCCCTCCTCCGCTTGCTCATCCTCATCCTGATCCTCAGCCTAGCCCCCCACTCCGCGCGCGCGCTTTCGCGCGCGCGTGCCCCGGCGCGGGCTCGAGCGGCCCTCCAGCCCCAGCCCTCCGCGGCGGGCGCGGCGCCCGCCAGGCCCGCGGCCGTCCTCGCGGCGGGGGGTTGGGAGGGGAGCTATGAGAATGAGAGCACGACCACGAGGAGGGGGAGGGGGGAGAGGATGAGGAGAGGATGCGGCGGAAAGGAGGATGAGGAAAGGAGGAGGATGAGGATGAGGAAAGAATGAGGAATGCGGAGGTGTGGGACAGTGGAGGATGATGGGGATGACGACGACGACGAAGGATCATGTGCACTCCTCAGGACACGAGGACGGGAGGGGAGGAGGAAGCGAAGGCGGAGGAGGGAGGAGGAGGACGACGACGAGGGACGAGGACGAGGAGACGAGGACGAGGAGTAGGACGAGGAGCGAGTCGCCTCCGAGTCACCAAGTCATCCTCCATTCCTCCATCATTATCCTCTCCTCACTCTCCTCATCAATCATCCAACTCAGTCCTCCGAGTCATCCGCTCCTCATCTCATCCGCCCCCCCCTCCTCCTCCTCCTCATGCTCGTCATCCCCCCCCTCATGCCCTCATCCGCCTCCTCGCCCTCCTCTTCCGCGTATTCCTCCTCATCTCCTCATCCCCTCCTCCGCGCCATTCCTCGTCCCATCTTCCCTCTGACTCATCCTGATTCCCCAGCCTCCTGGCGCATTCTGCATTCTGCCTCTCTCCTGTCACCCTACCCTACCGTTCCCGCCATCGCCCCCTCATCCCTCGCGCCCCCTACCCCCTACCCTACCCCTTCCACCCCCTCCCCCGACACAGTCGTTCTTTCTCAGTCCCTCCTTCTCGCCGCCACATCCTCTCATACTCTCATCCCTCCTAGGCTCTGAGGTCCGTCGACCAATCCTGTCCCCTGGCGGAAGGCACGGCGGAAGGTCGGGGCGCAGACGAGGCGCGCACCCCAAACGCCTGAGAGGCGAACAGCAGCCGCCGCCCGGCGACTCCACCACAGACGGGGCTGACTGCGCCACGAAGCAAAACACCGTGGGACTGGGACCGTGGTCGTGGCTGCCTCGACTCCCCGACTCCCACCCTCCTACCCTCCTACCCTCCTCCTCCTCCTCCTCCTCCTCCTCCTGTCCTTTCATTCCCCCTATGGACCTCGCGCTCCTCGCCATCTCGTCCTGAGCCCACGGGCCCACGGGCAGGTGGCGCGCGCGCGGCCGTGCTGCCAGCCCCGACTGGCGCAGCCCGCGCCGCACTGCGTCATTGTGAATTTCGAATCGCACGAATTCACTACATCACTACACTCTTGCTGTTTGACAAACCGTCCTCCCCGACTCCTCGACTCGCCGACTCGCTGTGACTCGTCGTGTTCGTATTCCTCGTCGGTGCTGTCGGCGTCGAGTCGGAGGGTCGAGGGCGGGGTTGGCCGCCCAGGCCAATGCGGGAGGCCCCCAGGCCAACCTAAACTCGCGGCCAACAGTCGCCAGTCGCCAATCCACCCGACCGCGCGGGGCGGGTCGAGTGGCGGCGGCGTCGCGTCGTCGTCACGTCGTCGTCATCTCGTCGTCGTCGCAGTCGTCGTATCGTCGCATCGTCGTCTCGTCGTCTCGCAAGTCGTGCCGTCGAGCACTCGAGCACTCGAGCACTCGAGCAGCTCGAGCAGCTCGAGCAGCTGGGCAGCGGGCGGGCAAGCAGGCAAGCACTCACTCACTCACTCACGCAAGTGCTTGTTATCCTTCTGCTTCGTGCTCCTGCCGCTGGCGGCCGCCGCCGCCGTTGCATCCCGCTGCACCAGACCAGCGGGCGGGTGCTCCGAGATGAAGAGCGCCGCCGCGGTAGGCCCGAAGAGCGACGTCGCGTCCGCCGGGGGCGCGTTCGTGTGCTGCTGCTTCGTCGGCCTCTTCTTGGGCGGCAGGTCTGAGGCCACCTCGGCGCGATTCAGCCCCGAGACAGATGATCCAATGAAGGCGGGCGTCGGCACGAGCTTGCGCACCGAGGAGGAGGAGGGGGAGGAGGAGGGGGAGGAGGAGGGGAGGGGCGAGAAGGAGGAGGAGGAGGAGGAGGAGGAGGAGGAGTAGGAGGACGAGGGGGCGGGGGGGAGGAGGAGAGGAGGGAGGGGAGGAGGGGGGCTGAGGGGGGCTGAGGGGATGAGGGGAAGGATGAGGAGGAGTGAGGAGAGGAGAAGGGGATAAGGGGATAAGGAGAAGTAGCAGAGGAGGAGGAGGAGGAGGAGGAGGAGGAAGAAGAGTCGGAGTCGGAGGAGGAGGGAGGAGGGAGATGAGGAGAGGAGGAGGAGAGGAGGAAGAGGGGAAGTGAGGAAGTGGATGAGGGGGAGGAGGAGTCAGGAGGAGAGCGAGGAGGAGGTGGATAGATGGATAGATGAGGAGGAGGAGGATGAGGAGGAGGAGGAGGAGGAGGAGGAGGAGATGAGGAGCTCGGAGAGGAGGAGATGAGGAGGGGGGGGGGGGGGAGAGGGAAGGAGGAGAACGAGGAGAGGCGGGGGGCCGGGGGCTCGCAGCGGGGGCGGAGGAGAAAATAAAGAAAGAGAGAGCTCGGGCCGATGGGGAGGGGGAGGAGGAGGAGGAGGAGGAGGAGGAGGAGGAGGAGGAGGAGGGAATGTGAGGAAAAGGAGAGAAGGAGGAGGAGGAGGAGGCGGAGGAGGAGGAGGATGAGGCCACCTTGAGCCCGACATCGGAAACCGTCGGGAGGTGCAGGTGGGACGGCAAGGTCACCCTGACCGTGGTCTCGATCATCTTGAGGTTGGGCACGATCTCAATCCCATCAGCAGTGTGCGTGTTGGTGTTCACGAGCCACGCGGGGCACGGGCACTCGTCGCTGATGGAGTTCACCGACTCCTCGCTGACGTACACGCCGAGCACAGTGTCGTCACGCGTGTCTGGGGCGCAGACTTTGAGCGCGCAGACTGGATAGGATCGACACGAGGTCGATTTGGTCAGGCCGACGGAGCCGCAGAAGACCAGCTCGAAGTCGTCCCTCAGCGTAGCCTTCAGCTTCGGCTTCAGCACGGCGGCGGCCTTGGGCTTGGGAGCCGCCTTGGCCTTCGCTGCTGGTGCCGTCGATGCTGTCCAGTCGGGCTCGATCTGCTCGAGGTAGCCGCTGATGCCCGCGGCGGCGTCGGCGAAGGCGAGCTCGAAGAGCTTCGACTTCACGAAGTGGCAGAACTGCGTGACCCACCACGCGGCCGGGAAGGTCCGCATCTGGAACGTAATCGTGCAGTCTGCCAGCTCAGCCGCCACAGCCGTACTGTCTGGGTCGGCCTGGCTCCATGGGTGCTACCACCGTGCTCGGCTCACCGTGTCCTCAAAATCCTCACCTCCTCTCCTCACCTCCCTACCTCTCCTCCTCTCCTCCTCTCCCCCTCCTCACCGCCGCACCTCCACCTCCTCCTCGTCCCCGCGCATGGTGCATATCCTCCTCATCATCCTCATCCGCATCTCCTCGCCGACCTCCACCTCGGACTCGCATTTATTATGCACATATATATAGATATAGATATACCTCCTCATTTTATCCTCCCTCCTACTCCTCCTCTCCTCCTCCCTCCACCTCCTGAATACTCCTATCCTATCCTCATCCTCCTCTCCCTCAGCCACCGCGGTGGGCCACCGCGGCGCCTTGCCCAGGTTGATGTGGCTGCCCGCCGCCAGGGCCATGGCCTTGTCGTCCATGTACCTGGCGAGGCGGGCCGGCGGCAGAGGTGCAGAAGGGGGGGGGCGAGGGCCGCGGGAGGGGATGGATGGGGATCCTGGAGGGGAGTGGGGGAGGAGGGGAGGAGAGGAGGAGAGGAGGAGGGGAGGTCGGAGGTGGGGAGGATGAGGAGGAGGAGAGGAGGAGGAGGAGGAGGACGAGGAGGAGGAGGAGGAGGAGGAGGAGGAGGAGGGAGGGGAGAGGAGGAGATGAGGAAGAGGAGGAGGTTGAGGATGAGGATGAGGATGAGGAGAGGAGGGGGAGAGAAGGAGTCAATGAGCCAAGGAGTCAAGGAGTCTCTTCTGAGAAGGAGGAGAGGGTGATGAGGAGATGAGGAGGTCCTGAGGAGGAGGAGTGGGGACGAAGATGAGGTGATGACGCTGACGAGGAGGAGGAGGAGGAGGAGAGGGGGCGAGGAGGAGAGGAGGAGACTGACGAGGAGAGGATGAGAGGAGGGGAGAGGAGAGGCAGGAAGACAGGAGGATTGGAGTATAAGAGGATGATGAGGAGGGACGCGGGGAGGAGGACGATGAGAGGAGGAGGGGAGGAGGAGGAGGAGGAGGAGGAGGAGGAGGAGGAGGGAAGGAGGGAAGGAGGAAGGAAGGAAGGTGGAGAGGCTCAGGAGGCTCTGAGAGGAGGGAGATAGGAGTAAAAGAGTCAAGGGGAGTAGGGGAGTAGACTAGGGGAGCAGTGGGAGGAGGTGCCAGGGGGTAGGAGTAGGATAGGAGGTTGGACCGCCGCTGGCACTCGTACACGCGTTTCAGCGTCGCCACCCGCTGGTACACCGACGCCCCGGTGTCGCCGTGAACCATGAGCTCGCCCTGGCCAGCCGCGCCGACGCCCTCCGCCTCCGCGGCAGGCGCGGCCGCGGCGGGGCCATCAGGGGCAGGGGGCCGGGTGGCCGACGACGCCGACACCGACCTCGAAGATGGGCTGCTGTCATCGACTAGCCTGCGCGACGCCCGGAGATCAGACAAGATCGCAATGGGCTCCTTGCCGTCGTAGACGCCGCACAGAAACTCCGTGTAGATCGCCACCCACTCGTCGTAGGAAACGTGCTGGTCCACGGCTCCCATGGTGTCGAGCGTGCCCAAGCGACTCGCCAATATGTCCAGGTCGATGTTGGTCGTCTTCTGAGCACCCCCAGCGTTAGCGGCGCCCGTATCAATGGACACATGGTGGAACATCTCCTGTACTTGAAGCACGTCTGCCAATATGTGTTGCGTGTGCACTGCCCTGATGCGCACGAACTTCGTCAACGTCGGCACGTCGTTGAAGTACTTGATGGCCGCGCCAGGCAGCTGGGACGTCTGGCGCACGGCTTTGAGGGAGAGCTGGCCGATGCCAAGCATGTCCTCCGGGATCTCCTTGATGAGCGCGTCCTTCACCAGGCCGAGGAGGTGCAAAATGAAAGCTGAGACCCTCCCTGGCGCAGAAGATGATGCGATGGCGGCGAGCTTATTCCCTTCAGTCATCCCGAGGAGCTGAAACATATCGCTGTTGACTCGCCTGTACGCGGCGTGCAGCTTGACAGTCACAGCTTGGTTGTTCGCACTCATGAACGCAGTGAGGGCGGCGCCGCCGGCTGCGATCGCTGACTCCAGCCGCATGAGGGTGGTGGTCTCGTCTGACGAAGCGGCCGATGATAGAGGCGCACTCTCGACGTCGTCGGCGTCGACGAAGTCGAGCTCCATCGTCTCCTCGCCCCCCCTGCCCAACTGGGCGTCGTGCGCCATGGAGGCCGCGACGTCGCGCACCTTGACCTTGAGCTCGGACCACTTTGTGTACTGCATTTTGCCCAGCGCCACCTGCTTCGACCAACAGAACTCCAACGCCACTGTCATCATGGCCCTGAATATCGGCTCCTTCTCCTCGTCACTGATCTCTGCATCTGACATGGCTGTGATGATGGCAATGGCAGCGTCGACCACCCAGATCTTCTGAAGCTCCAGGTTATCATGCGTCTCCACTGGCGCCTTGACGATAGCACCACCAGCCTTGAGCTTTTTGTTCGGCGGCTCTGGCGGCGAGTCGCTGCCCGCGGCGGCCGCCGCGGCCCGCGCCTTCTCCGCCGCTTCGGCCTGCTGCTTCGCCTCCTTCTCGGCGGCCTCCAGCGCCTTCCTGGCGTACAACTGCCCCTTCTTGTGCGACTGGCTATCCGACATGTCCGCCGAGAGCCACTTGCACATGTCCAGCTGCTGCGCGTCGAAGATCCACTTCTTGGGGCGGGGCAGACCCGCGGTGGGGACGAGGAATTCCAACGCAAGCTGCCAAATGACGGCGAGGGTCCCAGAGTCCAGAGCATCGCGGACTTCGACACTGAACAGCGCAACCGATACGGCATGGAGGTTGAAGACAGCCGTGGCATTGTTCATGCGCTCGTCCGTAAAGCGGCAGTGCTTCCCCAAGAACTCCTCCGTCCACTGGGTCAGCTTGTTGCGCTTCAACGTCCCGCAGAGCGCCTGGGCGGGGACCGGGGATCAGGGATCAGCAGTTCCGACTCCAAGCCCCCCCCCCCCTCACCTCCTCACCGTTCTCGAACCCTCGACCCCCTCATCACCTCATCGTCTCCTCGTCCTCCCCTCCTATGGACCCTCCGAACGCACCGCCCTCCCCTTGGGGGGGGAGGGGCGGGTCTCAGAGGGGCGGGCTGGCGGGGCAGGCGGGAGGAGCGGGAGGAGGCAGGCTCGGAGGCAGGGAGGTGGAGAGGTGGAGGTGGTGTGTATGCTGGAAGAAAGTTCGCAGACGGGGCGCGCCTTGCACGCCTTCAGCTCGTTCTCGCTGCCGAACTTATGGTCCTGCTTCTTCGGGTACTTGAACTGGAGGAACTCCCACAGGCTGTTGTACGGAGCCTCCGCCATCTTGGCCGCCTTGAAGTCCACGTTGAGCTTGCGGTAGAATCCGAAGTGCTGGAGGAGCGTGTATTTCGAGCCTCCGTGCCACTCGTTGTGCCAATCACGAAGCCAGTCGGTAACGTCATCCGGAGTGCGAGCGTGAAAGCAAGTGACGTTCGAAAGCCCCTTTTCCAAGCTCAGCTTGATCAGGATGTTCGACACCTCGCCATCGGCGCTGGAGGCCTTGTCCGCCTCCACCGCCTGGTAGAAGCCGCGCGACAGGGTGCCGTATGTGATCATCTGCAGAGGGTACTCGCCATCGGGGTGGAGCGTGCACCAAGGGTCCCCGCGCACGCCAGGGACGTGCCCATACTCTGCGACCTTCTCGGCATACTCTTGCACCACCTGGTCTTGGCGGCGCTCGTTGTTTGGATGCGGGAGCATGCTCTTCTCCCCGTTGACGTACCAGGGCACGGTGATGCCTCGCTTGCCCGGGATGGCGTACACGTTGAACACTGCATCTTGAAGCGCGATGCCTTTCAGCCCAGGGAATTGATGGTAGATGCTCTCGCGCGGCTGAAATATCGCACTGCTCGCGTTCATGGCGCTCAGCGTCTGCGGCTGCGGCACGATAGCCATAGCCCCGAGGTCGCTGCCGGCAGCGGGGCAGGGCGCCGGCGGCGGCGGGGCGCTGTCGGCGGCGGCGGCCGCCGCGGCCGCCGATGCCGCTGCCGCCGTGGCCGCCTGCTTGCGCCCCCTGCCGCGACCCCTGCCCGCCTGCGCCCGACCGCCCCTGCTGCCCTTCCCGCCTCGTGCGCCGCCAGAGGTGCCACTTGCGCCAAAAGACGGCGGGCCCCGGCCCCCCTGCGCCTCGGCGTCAGAGCCTGCGCTGGAGGTGTCCGACGGCATCTCTCTCGCCAAGCAACTGCTGCCGCGCTGTGGCCACGGGCGCGAGTGAGTGAGTAGACAGTGGACAGTGCACACGCACAGCAGCTCGGGCCGCCGAAAGGCTGCGGGGGAGGGGGGGGGATGGAGAGGCCTGAGGAGGAGGGGCATGTACGGTGTGGGCTCGAGATCGAATCGAGCTCGCTACGCTGCGTCGCTGAGGCTGAGGTCCCGACAGGCCCGACAGGTTCCGAAGTTCCCAACGAAGTCTTGAAAAAATGGGCGGATCTGGGGAGGAAGCGGGCGGAGGGGAGGAGGAGAGAAGAGGTGAGGAGAGGAGAGGAAATCGGAAAGGGGGGGGAGAAGGAACGGAGGGGAGAGTAGGTATGACCCTGAGGCAGGAGGTAGGTGCTGGGGCAAGGAGGCAAGGAGGGGGGGAGGGGAGGAGGGGATGAGCCCGGGGATGAGGGCGAGGACGTGGCGAGGAGCCTTGCCAGCCATGCCGACCTAGGGTCGAGGGCCGAGGAGTCCTCAGCCTCCGAGGAGGAGGCCTCAGGAGGGGGGGGGAGAGGGAGGAGGGGCCCTGGGGCGAGGAGGAAGCCGAGACGCCATCGCACACGCGACCGAAGACCGACGACCGACGACAACTGTGACAACGGCGGCGACGAGGCGACGACGACGACAGCGACGACGCGACGACGACGAGACGACGACGACGACGTGGATGCTGCGGCTGGTTTGCCTGGCACCGCCAGCGAGCGACTGCCAAACAGCGGAACTACTGAGCGGTTCTGCGGCCCCTCGGGCCCTCGGCGGAAGGGGGTTCAGAGATTTCGAGAGGACAGGAGGAGGACAGAGGACTGTAGGTTCTTGGAAGTCGTAGGAGAGTAAAGGGAAGCGGCGGTGGCCCTTGGGCCGCGAGCGAGCCTGCAAGTGTACAGCAGGCTCGCATGGACAGACAGGCGCGGCACATCGGCATGTTGCGGCGATTGCGCCGGCTCCGCAGCGCGCATCTTGCACGCGCGCTGCTCTCTCGCGCCCAGCGCAGCAAGTCCCCAAGAGCCGAGGCAAAAAAGCACCGCCACCGACCGAGGCAGATCGGCGACGGCGGCGCACGGGTTCTGGGGTTCTGGTGTTATGGGAGGCACCGTGACCTGCAGGTGAAATGCCCAATATCCCAAGATCCCAAAGACATACCCAAGACCCCAAAGACCTAAACACACTAAACAACTAACGCAGTGCTTTGAAAGGGGGGGCGCGGAAGCTAATACTGACTGAGATGACTGGATTACATGGTCATACACTGCCAGGGCCGCTGAACTTCCGAACTTCCAGGAAGCATCGACGCCTCGAAGCCTGGAATGGTTGGGTAGGGGTAGGGGGGAGGGTGCGGAAGGGAAGGGACGGGAAGGGAAGGGAAGGGGGGATGGGGAGGGAGGGAAGATGGGGAGAGGAGACGAGAGGAGACGAGGAGTCTGGGAGAGGAGGGAGTCCGAGAAGAGGAGGAGGGGAGGAGGGGAGGGGGGGGATGGATGGTGAGTCGCATCATGGCTCGTTGGCCTCCTCTTGACTCCTCTTGGACTCCTCTTGCCCTCGTGCCCTCGCGCCTCATCTACTCATCTACTCATCAGTTACACCATCCCACCATCATCCCATCATTAGTCAAGTCAATCATCACACATCGCATCATCGTATCATCCCATGCTCTCATAATCACGCCCAGCCCGCCTCTGTAGCGGCGCGGCGCAGCGACACCTCGCCTGCGCACGTGCCTTCGCTAGCGTGTGTAACTGTATCTTGCACGCACATACATGCATGCACATCTAGAGATCGAGACTGCAGTGTCCACTGCAGTGTTGTTGATGCGCACGCGCACGCAAACTAAGGCATTGCGGGCGTGCTCAGAGCGTCAGCGCCAACGCACGCACGTCCTCGGATTGATCTACCCTGGTAACGAATCCTAGAATGAACAGCCAATGAACTCCGGCAGCGTGGACACACATACTGTTCCCCGCCTGCGCAAGCACGGCGTTGCGATTCCTCCCGCTGCGGGGAATGGCGAAGCTGCACAACGACCTCCGCGAGCTGGAACGCGGAGTGGCAAGATCATCCCGCACTGGAAAGCCTTGGGCAACGAGAAGCTCCATGGGGGTCAGCCAGCGGTCGATTCCCGAAGCGTAGTGAATAGACGGCTTCGAAACGATCGCGTAGAGCACCTGGTCCGAGGGGGCCGTCACGCCCCGGCTGCCCACCTGGACGTTCTGATGGAGGTTGTACACCAAGCCTGGCTGAGCGGCCCTCGACTCATACTGGGTAAGGTTCTCCCGCTCCCACGGCGAGAGGCTGTCGCGGAAAGCCCCTGGCTCGTTGGCAGCAGCGGCGGGCACCGGCTTGAGGTTGTGCGAGCTACTGCTAGGGCGGCGGCGGGCCCACTCGAGCTCCTTCGCCTTCTCCTCGTCCGTAGCGATGAAGAACTCCGCGTAAGTACAGCGACGATGCCGGTGAAACAATCGCACGACATTCTGGAGGCTGCTGCGAGTAGCACTCACGTGCGTCTTGTGGAGCATGACCGTCCAGCGTCGCTGCCGACGCACAGGCCATCCGAGGTCCGTGGGTTCCAGGATGTGGCTCAAGATGATGTACATGTGTCCTAGATTGCGCTCCAGCACATCCAAGGGGAACTTATGAGAATTTTCATGGATGATGCACGCCTCTTGTATCACCAGGCGCATCGCCATCCAGATTGCCAGAACGATCGATGTCCTGCCCTCGTCTCGCTCCAAAGAGCCGCCTGGGCACCAATCGATGCAAGGCGTGCCGGCGGCGTGGACCTTGCCCGTGGGGTGGCGGCACCTTGCCTGGCACCGACGACACCCACCCACAATGCGTGCGTTGCCAATCTTCTTCAAGAGCGGCTCCAACTTGCTAAACTTGATCTTCTGGCCCCTCGCCTGCGCGTCCTTGAACTGATCCAGTAAGTCGGGGTGCCAGAAGTCTGTGATATCTGTGTACATGTGCTCCGGCGCTGGCTTGGCGTACGTGTCCAGCTCGAGCTCGCGGTTGCACTCCTCCGAAGACTCGACCGACGCCAAATGGCGCATCGGGCCAAGAGGGCCAGCGACGTGGGCCACCATGTCGTTGAGCGTAGCGCCGATGACATTCACGGCCGTCCCCGGTGCGTCGATGCCCGAAAACGCAGTTGTGTAAATGGTCTCGGCGTACGCCCTGTGGATGTCCAGCAGTACGTTTCTCCCACAAGCCCTCGCGAGGCTGCATAGGGAGTCGTGCGCCCAGCTCATGAGGTCCGCCAAGGAGCGCACCACTGGCTGCTCCGCCCACGACACGCCGACCTCGCTGAGGTCGTTCCAGGAAGGGCCCGTGACCAGACCGCCAGGGGCGCCGCGCGGCCCACCGACAGCGCCTGGCGGCAAAGTCAGCGGGGTCTGCGGTGCAGCCTGCGGGGCAGATCCCGACCCGCCGCCGCCTTCGACATGGTCCCATGAGTCCCATAACGAATCGTAAAGACGCTCCATCTCATCGTCGTCAGTGAGGGCCGCGGCGGCAGGGGCGGCCTGAGGCTGTGGTGGCGATGGCGTTGGCGCTGTGCCGCCTGCCGTTGCCTCGGCCGCCTCAGCCTCAGCCGCTGGCAACGCTGGCGACGGAATGACTGCGGTGGCCGCGGTGGTCGCGGACGTGGCAGACTGCAACGCTTCGGCCAGCGGCACCTGCGACGTGGCATCGGCTGCAGATGCCGAGGCCCCCGCCTCCGCTGCTGACGTGGCTGCCGCGGGCGCTGCGCGCGGCGGCCCGCGAGGCAGCTGCTCGGGCACCTGCGTGGGCGGCGCGGCAGCAGCCGCGGCGGCTGGCATGACTGACATGGCTGGAACAGTCTCCTCCCGTCCTGCGGCGACGGCCCCGGCGGGCGGCACAAGTGGGCCCGCGGCGCCGCCGTCGGCTGCGTCGGCCGCGACCTGCTCCTCATCGCCGCCTGCGGCGACGGCTGCTGGTGCTGCCGGCGCCAGCGGAGCCGCGCCGCTGTCGGCGGCCGTGGCTGGGGCAGCCCGGGCATCCCCGAGGGCGACCTCCCCCTCGCATCCTGCGGCGACGGCCGGCGGTGCAAGCGGTGCTTCCAGTGCTTCGGCTCTGGCGGCTGCGGCCGCAGCATCCTCCTCGCCGCCTGCCGCCGCGCCGCGCCCGGTGGCCGCGGCTGGGGCGACATCTCCGTCGCGCCCGGCGCATCCAGCAGCAGCGACGGCAGCGACGGCTGGCGACCCAAGTGGGGCGGCAGCCCACGAATGGCGGAGGCTGGCGGCCCAAGTGGCTGCCAACTCGGTTGCGTCCAGCGGAGTCGCCCCGCGGTCGGCGGCCACGGCTGGGACTGCTGCCGGGGCCGCTGGGACTTCCGCCGCGACATCTGGCAGCTCAGGATGGGTCGCGTCGCTCGCGGCGACCTCCTCGGACTCCTCGGCCTCTCCGCCGCCTGCGGCGACGGCTGCCGGCGCAGGCGGGGCCGGCGGAGCCGCGGCGCACGGGGCAGCCCCATCGCGCGCATCGCGCCCTGCTGGCGGCGACGCAGCTGCGTGGGCAGCGACCGCCGCGTCGCCAGTGGCGACGGCTGCCAGCGTCGACGGAGGCGCGCCGCTCTCGGCGGGAATGGCTGCCATAGCATCGCGATCCTCGTGCCCCTCGCATCCTCCGGCGACGGCTGGCAGCGCAAGTGGGATCGCGTGGGGGCCCACGGCCGACTCGCCGCCTGCGACAACGGCCGCCGGCGTCGGCGGGGACGCGCCGCTTCCGCCGGCATCACCGTGGGCATCACCGTCGCGCCCCTCGCGACCTGCAGCGACGGCTGGCGGCGCAAGTGGGGCCGCGTCGCCGTCGCCATCATCGCCGCGCCCCCCGCGGCCTGCAGCGATCAGCGGAGGCGCGCCGCTGAACATCTCGTCCCCAGCGACACCGGCCGCCGCCGCCGCTGAGGCAGCGCGGGCTGCGCTGCTCTCGCCGCTCTCGCCGGCGACGCCCGCGACGCTCAGGTCGCGCTCGGCGCCCATGGCGCGAGCTGCTGGCGTCGGCAGCTGCTCAGACGGCACCGGCGCTGCCAGCGGGGGCCCCGACCCAGCATCGAGCATGTGGCAGAGCGCGCCCTCGACGGTCGGCACGCCGGTGGCGGCGCCCTCCGCATCGCGCCTAGCGCGCTTGGCGCGCAGGCGGTCAAGCACTGACTCCGTCCTTGCAGCCAGGCGGGCCACCACCTCCCCGTCGGAGTCGGCGGCGTCGGCGGCGGTGCCAGCGTCGTCGCCGCCGCCCGACGGCGACGCGCGCAAGCGGCGACGCCCTCCACGAGCTCCACCGCCCGAGGCGCTAGCCGAGGCAGCACCTCGCCCTCGCCCTCGCGCGCGCCCACGCCCATCTCCTGGCGCCTGGGCATCTGGCGCCTGGGCGAGCGGCGTCGGCGGCTTCAGCTGCTGCTGCCCCTTCTTCGCCATGACACGACGCGGCGGCGCGCCGCAGGAGCGCGAGGAGTGGCAGGAGTGGCGCAATATCACGCAATCTCGCAATCTCTCTCGCTGAAACGGCAGCGGTGGGCGAGGTGGCGATGACGGCGTTGACGGGCAAGGAGAGGAAGGAGGATCGGCGGACTAGACGACTGGTAGAGCAACGGTGACCGGCGCGACCGATGGGCCGGAGGAGCGGAGGAGGCGAGGCTGAGAGGTGGGGGAAGGATACGGGGAGCACGGTAGGACGAGGAGGAGGAGGAGGTAAAAGGTGCAAGGAGGAGGAGGAGGAGTAGGAGGAGGAGGAGGAGAGGAGCAGAAGGAGAAGGAGGAGGAGGAGGAGGAGAGGAGGAGAGGAGGAGAAGGAGGAGGAGGAGGAGGAGGAGGAGGGGGAGGAGGAGGAGAGTCGGAGAGGAGATGGAGGAGGAGGACAGGAGGAGGACAAGGAGTACGCCTCGAGTGCGACGAGGACGGCTGCCGATGACGACTCGACGACGACGACGACGACGACGACTCGACGACGACGACGACGACGACGGCGACGAGACGACGAGGGGGGGGGTGAGGAGGGGGCGGTGGCGACGAGAGCAGGCATATAGTACAATAGGGCGGCAGGGGTCGGGGTATGACGGGCGAACGGAGGTCGGAGGCGACGGTCGGAGGTCTGAGAAGTCTGAGGACGAGCGGGGGGGAGGAGCGGGGCCCGGGGTCTGATTCGCGGCGACCGGTGAGGAGGGAAGAGGAGAAGGAGGAGGAGGAGGAGGAGGAGGCTGAGGGAGGAGGATGAGGACGAGAAGGAGGTAAGGGGATAATGGGGGGGTAAGGGTGGGGGAGGAGGAGGAGGCGGAGGAGGGCCACCGAGCCGCCGACGGCGGTGGCGACGACGGCGACGACGACGCGGCGGCGGCGACGACGTCGGGAACGACGACGCCGACCACACGACCACGACCACGGCGACGACTCACGACGACCACGCCACGACGACCACGGCTAGCACGTCACGACGACCACGGTCACGACGGTCACGAGCTGAGTCACGACCACACCGACGACGACTACCACGACGACGAGGGCGTCGTGACGACGGCGACGACGCCCGCGACGACCACGACGACACGACGACGACCGACGACGACCGACAACGAACGACGACCACGACGACGAGGACGTCGTGATGACGGCGACGACGCCCACGACGACCACGACAACACGACGACGAACGACGACGGCCGGACGACCGACGACGGACGACGACGACGACGACGACGACGACGACGACGACGACGACGACGACGACGACTCGACGACGACGCACACTGGCGCGCGGCGCGCGGGCCGCGGCGACGGGCCTCCGCCAGGGCCGCCAGCGCCGCCAGCGCCGCCGCCGGCGCCAGCATCAGCACCGCCGCCAGCACCAGCAGGCGGCCTGTCGGGCGGGTGTAGGGGGGGGGGGGGGGGTATATAACATAAACATATCATATACATATATTGTATGTACTGACTGTATACACACAGCATCATAAACTGGTGAAGCACTTCACCGTTTTAAGTTGAAATGGTGAAGTGCTTCACGAGAATCGTTGCATTATTATATACATAACATCAAAACGGTGAAGCAATTCACCGTTTCATATTAAAACCGTGAAGTGCTTCACAAAAATCGTTGGTTTATAATATACATAACAACAAAACGGTGAAGCAATTCACCGTTTTATATTAAAACCGTGAAGTGCTTCACGAAAACCGTTGATTTATAATATACATAACAACAAAACGGTGAAGTACTTCACAGTTTTCATGTAAAACTGCGAAGTGCTTCACCGTTTTGGGTGGTGGATGGGGTCGATTTGGCGAAGTGCTTCGCGGTTTTGGGTGATGGGGGGGGGTCGGTTTTGCGAAGTGATTCGCGGTTTTGGGTGTTGGGGGTCAGTTTGGTGAAGTGCTTCACGGTTTGGGGTGATGGGGGGGTCGGTTTGGTGAAGTGCTTCGCGGTTTTGGGTGGCGGGGGGGGGGTCGGTATGGTGAAGTGTTTCGCGGTTTGGGGTGGTGGGGGTGGTCGGTCGGTTTGGCGAAGTGATTCGCGGTTTGGGCTGGGGGGGGGGGGGGTGGTTTGGTGAAGTGTTCGCGGTTTGAGCGGTGGGGGGGGTGGTTTGGTGAAGTGCTTCGCGGTTTTGGTGGTGGTGGGATCGGGTTGGCGAAGTTGCTTCGCGGTTTTGGCTGTCAGGGGGGGGTCGGTTTGGCGAAGTGATTCGCGGTGCTGGGTGGTGGGGGGGTCGGTTTGGTGAAGTGCTTCGCGGTTTTGGTTGCCAGGGGGTCGGTTTGGTGAAGTGCTTCGCGGTTTTGGGCGCGGGGGGGGTCAGTTTGGCGAAGTGATTCACTGTTTGGGGTGGTGGGGGTGCTTCACGGTTTTTGGTTGTCAGGGGGGTCGGTTTGGCGAAGTGCTTCGCGGTGTTGGGTGGTGGTGGGGGGGGTCGGTTTGGTGAAGTGCTTCGCGGTTTTGGTTGTCAGGGGGGGAGGGCGGGTCGGTGAAGTGCTTCGCGGTTTCGGGTGCGGGGGGGGGGGGTCAGTTTGGTGAAGTGACTCACTGTTTGGGGTGGTGGGGGGTCGGTTTGGCGAAGCGCTTCGCGGTTTTGGGTGCCGGGCGGGGGGGTTGGACGGGTCGGTTTGGTGAAGTGCTTCACGGTTTTGGGTGGTGGAGGGGTCGGGTTGGCGAAGTGCGTCGCGGCGTTGGGTGATGGGGTGGTCGGTTTGGTGAAGTGCTTCACGGTTTTGGGTGGCGGGACGGTTGGTTTGGGGACGTGCGTCGTGATTTTGGGTGCTGGGTGGGAGGAAGGGTCGGTTTGGCGAAGTGATTCGCGGTCTGGGGTGGTTGGGATGGGTGGGGGGGCGGGGTCGGGTTGGTGAAGTGCTTCGCGGTTTGGGGTGGTGGGAGGGTCGGTGTTGTGAAGCGGTTCGCTGTGTTGGGAGGTGGGAAGGGTCGGTTTGGTGAAATGCTTCGCGGTTTTGGGTGGTGGGGTGATCGGTTTGGTGAAGTGCTTCGCGGTTGTGGGTGGTTGTGGGGGCGGTTTGGTGAAGTGTTTCGCGGGTTTGGGTGCGGGGGTGGTCGATGTGGTGAAATGCTTCACAGTTTTGGGTGTCGGGAGAGTCGGTTTGGTGAAGTGAATCGCTGTTGTGGGTGGTGGGTTGGTATCAGTACCATCCGACCCAGCACCATCATCACCATCACCACCACCATCACCACCATCATCATCATCATCATCATCATCATCATCATGTCATCCCTCCTCGTCTCGTCCCCGGCGTTTGCTGCGGGCGGGCGGCGGGCGGGCGGCTAGCGCGCGCCTGTCCGCAGGTTGTGTACATCATTAGCATGACAGCATGATCATCATGATGATCAGGGGGCCTGGCACCGTGCACCGGCGGCGCCGGCCGCCCGGCAGCCGGCGGGCAGGCGGGTGGCAGGCGGCGGGGCTGAGGTCGACGGAGCGACGGAGCAGCGGAGCCGATGCACGCCGGAGCGCCGGAGCAACAGGGACAGCCCAAGGACAGCGGAGCGGGTGAGCACGGTGAGTGGGTGAGTGTGGGGGTTGAGACACGTGGAGCACGAAGGACACGACGAGGCGTCGAGAGATAGAGAGAGGGAGAGAGAGAGAGAGAGAGAGAGAGAGAGAGAGAGAGAGAGAGGGCACGAGAGAGAGAGAGAGAGAGGGCACGATAGAGAGAGAGAGAGAGAGGGCGAGAGACTAGAGAGCGAGCGAGGGATAGCGAGAGGGAGAGCGAGAGAGAGATAGAGAGGGGGGAAGTCCCGAAGTCCGAAGTCCCGAGGAGGGAAGAGGGGGGGAGGGGAGGGACATGATTATGACACAAAATGCCTGGCTGCCCTGTCGTGCCTGTCGGAAGGGAAGCGAGGGTGGGCGGAAGGAGAGCGGAGGCATCGCTGAGCTGGCCCAGACCCTACCTGCAACCGGCCCGCCCACCTGTCCCCCTGTACCCCGTTCGCCGTCCCAAATACTGGCCTCGAGGGCCTCGGACGCTCACTCGTGGACGCGGCGGTCCGCGTACATCATATGCCTACACAGGTGGCAGAGTTGGACCCCGAGGGGGCCGACGTTCATCCAGTCGCAGAACCAGTTGTCAGCGTCCGGGGGGCGCCTCCCGTCCAGCGTTCCACTGATCTGCGTGGAGAGCAGCTGGCCACAGGAGTCGTGGAACGTGAGCAAGCACAGAGCGCACTCGCGGGCTGTCTCCTCTGAGTCTGACAGATCCGTCTCGCACAAGCAGCACGCATTGAGGGAGGCAGTGTCAGATTCGCCAACTGCGAATGCGAGCTCCGCCATCCGCTTCAACCTTCCAGGCGGCCAGGCGACCATACCCCCTCAACTCCTCAACTCCTCAACGCCCCTACCCCCCCCTGACTCCTCCACAGCTCACACGTCCTATGAGGCCGCCTCATCCCCGTCCCTCCCCCCTCCCTCGGCCCCTCGGGCCCTCTTGCGTGCCCCCTGGGGTCCCGCCGCACTTGGTATCTTGGCACCCCCTCATCCTGGCCAGGTCCCTCCTTCCTCCGCCTCCTCAGGCCGCCTCCTCCCCATCGGGCCGCCGCTGGGCCTTCTGGCGGGTTTGCTGCTGGCTGGAGCCTAACGATGCTACGCATGCTATGCAGCCATGCCGCTCTGCCTATGCCATCTGCTGCTGATATGCTGAACGCCTCAACGCACTACCCGAAAGGACGCGGCCAACCAGCCATCCAGCCAGTCCCACCCAACCACCAGCCAGCCTGCAAGCCGAACATATCATACTGTGGTGATCTGCGAGGACAGGGTGGTGGTGGTGGGTCCAGACAAACCCCCAAACCCCTGGGCGACGCCGCCATCGCTTGCTGGGGGGGGATGGGGCAAATAGTAAAGCACATGGCGCTATTAGGCTATTGGTGCAAGCATCCAAACAAACCGATCCTATTGACTCTATTGACCCATACAATTTGGCAAAGCCTTTGGCGAGGTGGTGGAGGGGTGTGGGGGGGGCGGCGTCGGTGGGGGGGGGGCCGGGGTCAGGGGGTCAGCGGTTGGCGCGCCCCTGCGCTATAGGGCCCCGACCTCAACGCATGCGGCTGCACCACCGTATTTTCGTTGGTCCTGGCCTTCTCGACATAATACCCAATGTTGGGATGGATCATGCGGGCAGTTTCGAAGGAGCGCAGCGGCGACCATTGCTGCGTGGGCCACACTGCACGGGGAGGGTTTCGGGTGTGGTCAATTCGAACACGCCGCCCCGAGAAGGTCCTTGGTTCAATCCACTTTACCAGCACACAAGCCTGGACGCGCTCGCCAGCGGCATCGAGTTCGTCGAGCCACATCACCGACATCGGATAGGGACCTACGAGCAGACCGCCGCCGACTGGACCAACGCGTGCTCGCTCCCTCAATACTTGGGCCCCCTCCTGACTCTTCTGGCGCCACAATTCTAATGCCAATGCAATGCGCGGATCGTCCGCGACGGCCGCGACGTCGATGTCGTCGTCCTCGTCAGGCACATCGTCGGGATCGCCGGGGTCTCCCCCGTCGCCAGGGGCAGGAGGCGGAGGAGGTGGAGGTACAGGTAGCGGCGGGGCCGCTGGCGCCACCGCCGCCACCGGTGCTGCTGGTGCTGTCGATGCTGCTGATGCTGCATCTGCCTCTGCTGCTGCGGCTGCTGCCTCTTGCTCCTCTCGCTCTGCCCTGGCTGCTGCCGCTTTCGCGTCCAGGTCCAGGCTCTCAGTCTCTTTCCGAAGAAGTGCTGCCATTGCCGCCTCATGCTCAAGGTTGTCAGGGTGGACGCCCTCGCCTAACCCTGCTTCAGCAAGCACCTTACTCCAATCAAACCGGTTCTGGAACGCTGCCTTGGTGATGATGATGATGATGATGATGAAGCGCCTTGAAAGGTCGGTTCTCCCAAAACACAAACCTGAGAAGCCACCAATACGCCAAATGCGCACGGTAGAGAAAGAGGGAAGCGGAAGGAGAGGCGGGAGAGGGAGGAAGCGGAGGAAAGGTGAAGCCCAGCCCAGGATTGAAACCCATGATGCTGAAAGAAATCATGAATGACAGACTGCCCGATGTCCCAAATGAATCCCACCACAAGGTCTCTCTTGCTTTGAATGAAGATGAGAAAAATGAGAAACGTAATGCAAGGTAATGGAGGATGCCCAAATCGATCAACCATATCTTGAGTGACTTGAGTAACTCTTGAAGCCAAACTTGAGGGCATATGGTCCCAAGGTCTGAAGTAAGTAAGAAGTGAAGAAATCTTCCATTAAGTCCCATGAAACCCATTGAACATAAGTAGCAACCAAGACGGATATATGTACTGAAAGAGAGTCTGAAATAGAAACTGAATGTCCCAAGCACGCAATGAACCCAGAAGATACGGAGGCATACAAAATGGACTGTCAAAGCAGAGTGAGAACCCAACCGTGAGAACCCACCCCAGGCATATCAAGAAATATGGAATAAGGTTGAATTCAAACAGGTATGGAGGACGCAAGATGGCTGGGAATGTTTATAACCTTTTGTATTTTGCCAACCAACAACGTTGAAGAACATGCAAGAGAGATTGAGGGAGACTGAGAGTCCTCCAAAAGCCGCAGGCCCATGCACCGCAGACACCAGGAGGTTCAGTCTGTCGGAGTCCCAGGAATGGCCTTCACGGGTACTTCCAACGCCACTTTTCCACAAAGAAGTCTCCGTCCCACCAGTAGTCAGACAGGTACCATACAACTGGGTGAGGCCAGCCCGATTCGGGGTCGAACCACGTGTCATAGTACTCCGTATACCAGACTTTGGTGTAGACTTTGTCCTCTTCACAGTAGTTCCACATTCCTCCTGAGCCGTGTGTCCACTTGAGACGCTTCTTGGCGGCGAGCTTGACTGGAAGGCTGCGTTTGGCCATCCCCTGGAATTGGATATGGATGTTTCCCAGCCGTCTCGGACAAGAGTTCCCGCCAGGATTTGAGGCGAAACGGCTACTGACCAGCAGCCAGTTCTTTCCAAGGAACTCTCCGAACCCTTTCGTCGGGACCCCGAACGTTGACATACAGTCCATTAAAGCCGCTGTCCCGACAAGCTTTGAAAAGCGGGATTTTGCACCAGTCATATGTGAAATGAGGACCACCAAGGTCCGATGGTATAAGAAACCGAGCCGGCAACTTGACCACCCTTTGGAATAGCAGCGTAGAGCAGTATGAGAGTGCCTCAAGATCTTGTTTAGACAGGAAGCAGACTTTGCGTTTAGACCTGCAAAGCTTCCCCTGAAAGATAACGTGAGGTTCCGAAGCCTTGGGAAGTAGCATACCGGAAGCTTGAGCCCGAGACTGCAGGAGCCGACAGGAGGCAAGGGTAGGGGAGGGGCCCATCCCCCCAAACCCCAAGAGAGACAAACAGACCCGAGTCCCAAAACACAGAGGCATCCTGAGGAAGGAGGGATTGTTGCGAAGCCACGGAGTCCCTAAGATCGCATGGACCAGGCGGGTCCCAGATAGAATCGCACAAGTGACATCTCCTGGTGTCAGCCAATCCCCTAGGTGGGAGGCAAGGAGGAGAGAGGAGAACACAAAGAGGTCTCGATACAGACCCAAATGCAAATTCCGTGGGGCGTCAAATACCCCCGCTCCATTAGTATTGGAGCCTGTTCTCTGAGGCCGCAATTAGGTAAGATACCCAGACCTCTGAAGATTCCGTAACATTAAATTTGTGCACTTGCATTCCGTGAAACATTGCCACGGCAAACTTCCGAGTGTGGGGTGCACATGGGCCGCGAAAAAGGCGACGGTCTTTCCCGGTCCTAGCAAAAGACCCATGTTGATCAGCAAACGTCAAAATAGACCGAATGGAGCAGATGATGGGAGAAATCCCCTGAAGTATGTTCCAGAACCGATCTGGGTCAACATACCCCGCTCCCAACCCTAGCTCCATCAAATCTCCAATAAGCTCTAGCCATCGAGAAGTGTCGGGTTCCCTGTTCCACCGCTCTCGGACCATCCTCTGTACATCGGTGACACGACCAGCGACTGAGCGAAGCTCCTCCATGGACTTGGACGAGGCACTGGTAGGTTGTCGTCTTTGAAGATACCTGGCCATTTGACCCCAAATATTCCACCAGACAGTGTAAATGAAATTCCCAGGATCTGACCAGCGGTTGTCGTAGAACACTGCGCCCTTGTATGACATTGTCTTAATCTGTACAAAAGACATAGAGCGTACTGCAATTCCCACGATCCCAATAAGGTCCTTGCATGCCTTACTTGAGAAAAATTCCTCAAAGAGATTCCATAGCTGCCTGAGAGGTATCTCGAATTCGCGCCCCTTCTCATACATGTGGAGTGTGACGCATTTCCGTGGGTTGTATGATCCTGAATTTACAGGAACGATCTCGGAACTTTCGATTGCCAGTGCACGTGGGCAGGCGGATGCCCACGCCTCGAAGACGCAGCACTGGAGTGACTTTGAATTCCATGGCCTGACGACCTTCTGAGGGGCAAGCATGAGAGTGTGTTCCCAGATAACTTGAGAAGAGGTTGGGGCAGAACGGGCAAAGCGAATTGAACCAAAATGACTACAGAAAGGCACCAGGACATCAGGACAACCGAAAGATGTGGATTCAAAAGATGGTGAGAGAGAGAAAAGAGATGCACTTTATCAGGGATCGGACGGCAGTCATCGTCCTGGCCAGCGAAGTGAGACTAACAATCCCAGGCCAAACCCATTTGCACTGAGGTGAAGAAGCAAACTGATCGCCAAACTACCCCAAGAAGAAGCTTGAAACTTCGAGGCCTTGGGCAAAGAGTGAGAGACAACCCCACTTAACCCCGTCAGCCGAATTGAGAAGAATATGAAGCAGTCCCAGCTCATGAGAAATGACCTGGAGGCCTAATGCCATGAGACACTTGTAATCCCAAGCATTCCCAGATTGAACCGAAAGCCATAATCCTGGCAAAGTGATGAAATTGGCAATCCCATCCAAGCCCGTTTTGAACTGAAGTGAAGGACCAAACTAAGAGCGAAGCAATCCCAAGTTAAGAAATGTCCCATCGAGGCTGTTGGCAAAGAGCAAGAATCGACCCCGCTACTTTGGCCCTGACGGACGTGTTGAGGAGAGCAGAACTTAATCCCTGCCTCAGAGAAATGGCCTGGGGTCCCACTGAAAGCCCTTGTAATCCCAGATTGATCCAGGGTTGAACCAAGAAGAGAGCCGAGGACCCGAGGGAAAGAAACACTTTAGCTGTATCTTCTGAACTGCCTCGGTCACATCAGGAAACGAGGTTTGCAAAGCAGATGGCACCTTACATTGGCACCGTTATTGCCAGACTCCACCGTGATAAGATCTCCAACATCTTCAAACATGTCCTTAACGTAGAGGAGTGCCACAATGCAGCTGCCAGCGAAGATCTGAGATTTGTCGTGTAGCCTCTCCTTCTTAGGGCAGACCTCTGGGCCAATGAACGCTTCTTTGGTATAAAACCGCGCATTGAACAAATGAATGTCCTTGGAACGAAACGTGTTGAGCCCAAAGTGCCAGAGAATCTTAGTGACGTCCCTGGTAGTGAGATAGCCGTGCTCTCCCAGAACTGGGATACTGTCTGAAACCAGTGGACCTTGATTGTCGATGATGAAAGGCGTAAGCTCACGAACTGTGATGATTTGGAAGTGTTCCCCGACCTTGGCCTTGAAGGTGTTCAAACCTGTAAGCTGGGGAACGAAAGCCATAATGTAACGCCTTGAGCTGGTGTGGTCTGTGCCGCCCTTCGGGGCGAAAATTGGGCATCCTGAGTGATCGTACTCCAACTGAGACTTCAGCACTGGAGGGCCCAACTTGCGGATCCAGGGCTTCTTATCCTGTTCCCAGCTCTTTGGAGCAGGCTGCGACCTTCGGTCAGGCGAGTCGACTTCCGCTTCAGAGCCAGAGGAGGAACTCCTGGAGTCTGGTGATCCCGAAGACGGTACTTCCCAGGTAGTGCCGCCCACAGGTTTGACAGGTGTTTCCCCACGGTAGTCCTGCGTCTCTGGCAAGGCATCATCCGACTCGGGCTTCGACCCCGACCCGCCACCCTGCAGTTGTTTCTTGAACCCACCTGAGTACTGCATCTTCCTGGCAATCGGTGAACGGCTCCGAGACGCAGAGTCTCCCCTGTGCGCAGGTGCTGGGGGCGGCGTGGGGAGTATCCTGGCTTCGCGAGGGTCAGCACTTGAAGATGCTTTGGCCTTGAGACCCTGATTCTTGAACTCGACTGTCCTTGCTTGGTCCTCCTTTTTCTGTTCGAGCTTCTTATGCAGCTTGACTTTCTTCTCATTCGAGGTAAGCACGGGCTTCGTTTCCATCTTAACCAGACGCTTCCGAGCCCAACGATCTAAGGCGTGGCGATCGAATCCAAAGAAAAGGGGGGATAGTCGGCTGAATCTGATTCCCAATCAAATCCAGATCCTGAGAGTAACAGGTGTCCGTGGTGAAAGTAAAGGTAGCCCCGCTGGGCGCAGTACGATATCAAATGTGTGTCTGGGTTGCGCCAGACAAAGCCGATGGCTACTGAAGGCGAAGGTGGAGCGGTTGCCGAACCCAATCAAGCATTTCTTGAGCAAGACCCAAACGAAACTTTTGTCCCGGGAGCCCTGAGGAGAGAATAAGGTGGTCCAGGCATCCTTGTCATACCTGAAAACGTAACCCCTATGCGAGCGTGAGTGGGTACGGCTGCCACCAAAGTTGTCAAAGGAGCGATTCTGAATAACCCAATGCTTGCAATATTGAAACAGCCTCGACGAAAAATCTTCTGGATGTCTTTGCATGTGTGAAACCCAACTAATAGCTGAATCCAAATGGAAAATAGCCCATGAGACCTCTTTGAACCCCTTGGTTTTGCGATTTCTGCGTAAGCTGAATTGTTCGGGAGATTCCCCCGGGAGCCTTCTGAGTTTCAACATGATCCTGATACATTGATTCTGAGCCTTGGTAATCAAATCCGCCGTCGTTTTACAAGGGACCCAGGCAGCACCTCTGGATCGGATAATCCCCCCCGCCATACAGTTAAGTTTAGAGAGACGTTTAGACATGGGGATTTGCTCGTTAATCAAGAACCTACTGTTAGCCCAAAAGGCTTTGTTGATCTGTGAAATACCCTGCTTGACATCTTCGTGACAGGATCCAGTGGCGGAGAGAATTGGACCCAGCACCTTGGCCTCCGGTACTACAGACCAAGTTTTCCCAAAGGGATCGGACCACTTGTATCCTTGAAAGAAGTAGGGGTAGGCCGGAAGGATTTCCCGATCGTCTTTGAGTTTGAGCCGATGTTCATTCCAGAGCTCCGACTCTACCAGTGCGGTCAGAGTTGCAAGGTCTTGTTCCGAGGACGCCACCACGAAGATATTATCTGACCAGCTGAGAAGAGCAATCCTGAAATCGAAGCCCAACTGCTCGCAACGGATAGAGATTCCCAAAGAAGAATGGGTGATTTTCTCCAGGGTGGAGGCGAAACAATCTTCTACGGAAACGCGCGCCAGTATGCATGCCGTCCCAGCTCCTTGCATCAACCCACGGTCTCTTTGGATAATCCCAGTGTTTGAGTCCAAAAGTGAGATGGAAACTCGAGGGTTCCTATGCAACCTGATGCAGCCCACTGCTAAGAAAAGAGGGACTCCCCGTCCCAATAGACTCCGCAGGACTAATCCATAACGAATCTGATCGTGGTGAGCTTTGATATCAGTAATCCCAACCATTCCTTTGTTAAAGTGATCTCGGCCATATTCTAAAATGTGATAGACACTCGTGTGAAGTTCCTGTAATTGTCCACCTTTGCTGAGCCCAAAAATAAGACCCTTGAGACCTTTAGAATCAGTGTATGAATCCAGAACTGGCAGAATGGCCCTTGCCACATATGCGTGCCCAATCTTGGCAATTGCAGGCTGAGGAATGACAACTCTAGTTTGAGAAGGGGTTCCAAAACCCTTGATCTTGTTACCCAGGTGGCCCCCGAATGTGACGTCGTTCCAAAATTCGGGATCGCCTAAGCAGGCCTGTATACACCCCGTGAGCCTTTGGGACCATCCCGAAGCTTTTACTACCGCCGTACAGGCGAACTCTGTGTCGATCTTTCGGGGGGCCTTGATGTTGTCCAGCGCGTCCTCCAGCAAGGAGGGAATGATGGGGTCGCTGTAGAAGTTGAAGAAACCCAGAGAGCGAAGCCAGGCGATGTCCTCCTGACGCTCCGATTCTGAGAGTCCCCACCTCTCGCTGTATTCTTCAGCAACCAGTGTGGTACAGCGGTCCACTTCAAAAATCTTGACTTGATCTACACAGAAACCCAATATGGGTAGGAGAGACTTGCGGGAGGCCCAGACCCGTTTTCCTTGAGAGGCGTTGAGCGCAACCTGAGCCAAATCGCGTTGAAGTTTAGTTATCTTAAGAGCTTTCAAGAGGAGCTGACCCAAGGCGACCCTCGTGGCTTCGTTAAGTTCGGAGTTGAACCGTGTCCTGAGACTCTTGACCCAAAATGGCTCTTCGGCAAATCTACTAAAACTCCTTGGGAGAGCCTGAGTCGCTTCATAAACCTGGCCCAACATGTTTTCCCAGAAATCAAAGGAGAGGGTGAGGTCCCTTGGATCATGATACCTGGCCGCACATGAATCGGGCTGTTCTTCGTCATTTAGACGAATAAGTTCCGCTGATTCGGGAAACAGACCCTGGGCGATCTTCCTAACCTCCAAAATGTTTGTAGGAGTCCACAGGAGAGGTCTTCTCTTACGAAACTGCTGGTGAAAGGCCAGGACATCACAGCCAATAAGGGCATGGTCCCCTGGGACGCCCGCCCAGCAGGCGAAACAGTCAAAAGAGAGATCACTCCTGGCGAGAGCAATGTGATCGATCGTGCTGTTGGCTTGAGAGAGCGCCTGCTCACCATCGGGCTTCCTAGTGAATTGCATGGAAGTCTCTTGGAACCTGAGAGGGCACCAATGGAGATCGAGATATGAACAAGCTTCGCAGAACAATCGGAATTTCTGGTCTCCGTTACCTTGATCGGCATTCATGTCCCCCAACCAAGAGAGAGTAGACCCCACAGGGCGGGATCGACCGAGTTGGATGGCACAGTTTAGAGAATCATGGAAAAATCATGGGCAAGATGAGAGAAGAGAAAGGATCTGGCATGATGGTGGCGTCCATCGAGACAGTCGGGACGAAGATCAACACGGATAGATCTCCAATCGCAGACAATGTCTTTCACACGTTTTCTCAGAGATTTGTGCACAAGCACGCCCATGGCCCTACGCCCGGGGCCAGAGTGATGGCGGTAGTAAGCGTGGCCATTGAAAACAGGGCGTAGTAGCCCATCGTTTTGAAGGCAGCCCTTGAAATCCGCCTCTAAGATGCAAATTAAGCCCCAGCACTTCAGCTCGAGCAAATCTAGGTTGGCTTGCATTTGAGTCTCGTCGGCCCACTTGCCCTGCACATTGAGTGCACAAACGAGACCCCTCACGTAGGCATCTCAGAGAGAGAGTGCCTCGTCGATGGTGTCTTTCAGCGTCTTGCGGAGTGCTTCATCGGGGATCTCCTTGAGAGACTCGTGCCACTGAAATTCCCCATCCTTGATAACACCTATCTGATGGTCCAAGACGAAAAATTTTCGAGTCCGAGAACAAATCACGTAACTGTCTGTGCGATCTCCCATTGCCTTTTCCAGTGCACCTGAAACTGTCTTGAACAATTTTGCTGGGCCCCGCTCCTCCTTAGTACTGATCTGTCCACACCAGATCAAATTTTCCAAGTACCCAGGGATCTTGAGATCACGGATCGTAGCTGCCGCTTGAAGTCCCACCGCAATCGAACTCCATTTGATCTCAACACAACTCCCATGCCCAAATGGTGCAACAATATGCGTGGGCTGGGGGACGTCTGCTCGGCGAAGGATCGCCCTCGCCTTTTCCAGAGCCTCCTGCTTCTTGAGATTCCAGCCCAAGTTGGTGAGAATGAAGATGTCTCTATCTGCTCTTGGGGTGCTGGCCCATGGCGGACCCTTTTTCCTGGAGGGACCCTGGCTTGACTGGCTTTCTAGTTGTTTGGCTGCCATTTCCGCGCGCAGGGACTTCTGCTCCAGTTCGACAGCCAGAATCCTTTCGTTGAAGGCTTTCTGCACCTCGGTCTCACCTGCCTCAAGGTTGGCAAGCTTTACTTCGTGGTCATTGATCAAAGTGACCGCTACTGAGAATTCCTGAGCCAACGCCTTTTGAGTTCCCAATACGTCAAGTTGTAACGAATCGATACGGTCCTTGATGGGAGCGATCTTTTTATCTAGGAGCGACTCGAGTTGCACCAAAAATCCGTCAGCCCCTGTGGCTGTCGAGACAGCCCCTGAAGAAATTGAACCATTCTCTCCCAAGCCTGTACCCTTAGCAGAACCCTTGGCCGCCAGTGTTCTCATAGCCTTCGAGGCCTCTTGCTGATTTTCTTTGTCTTCGTCTACCATCCGAGCATCGTCTCTCAGTCTTTTCTGCTTGTCGATATCTAAAGACAAGAGCTTTTGCATGGTTTCTCCAATCTGCAAAGTCGGCATTGCCGAAAGTGTAAGAACGAGCCAATTGCCCAAAATTTTGAGATGAAAATGAAGCGCCGAATTGACAAAACCCAACAAATTCGCGAGTTCGCCAAATTGAGTCGATATCCCACCAATGAAAGTAAAATCTCACTGATAAATCCCACTGATCAGACCCAAATTGAACCAATCTCGCTGAACCCGAAGACGAAGGCAGCGATGGCCGCCGCGCCCCCCGCGGCCCCGCCGCGCCCCCTTAAGCCCGCCGCGCTGCCTTGGTGGACGAGGAGGAAGAGGAGGCGGAGGATGAGGAGGAGGAGGGAGTCTGGACTGGAGGTGGAGCGGAGGGAGGAGGAGGAAATGGACGAGGAAGGAGGAGGAGGAGAGGAGGAGAGGATAACCTTTGTCTCTGCCCCCTTCTCTGCACCACCCGCTGCAACGAACTCCCTGACACGGTCAGTCTCCACCCGCCGGGTGAGGTCCTCATCATCATCATCAGCGCCAGCGCCAGCAGCTCCGTGGACACCTGGCTCATACTGACGGTCTTCGTGTACCAGGCCATCATAATGTTCCGAAGCCTGGCGGCGCCGGGGGAGGAAGGTGGTCGTCGTCACGACGCGTCGGGCTGCCGTCGCCGTCGCTGTCGCCGCTGTCGCCGTCGCAGTTGCCGGCGCCAACCCGGCGACGCCGTCGCCGCCGTCGCCGCGACGTCGCCGCGTCGCCGTCGCAGTCGCAGTCGCAGTCGCCAGCGCCGACCCGACGTCGCCGTTGTTGCCGTCGTCGACGCGACCGTCGCTGCGACGTCGTCGCCGCGTCGTCGTCGTCGTTGTGTCGTCGTCGCCGTATCGTCGTCGTCGTCACGTCGTCGTCGTCGGCCCGTCGGCAACGCCGTCCCGTCGTCCCGTCGCCGTCGCTGGCGTCGTCGAGTCTTCGCGACGTCGGCGTCGCCGTCGTGTCGTCGTCGAGTCGTCGGTCGGGTCGTCGAGTCGTCGTCGTCGTCGTCGTCGTCGATGTCGGCGGGCCAGCGGAGGGGCTGAAGGGCCTTGAAGGGGGGCCACGGGACCAGGCGGACAGGAGGGGGGGAGGAGAGGCGGAGCGGAGAGGATGGAGGGATGGGGGGAACCCGGGGACCTGAGCGGATAGGGGAGGCTGGAACTGAGAGAGTTGAAGAGTGGACGAGGGAACGAGGGGGCCGAGAGGAAGGAAAGCCCCCCCTGCCTGCGCTGTTGTTTTTTCTCTCATCACCAACTGGTCGTCTGATCTTCGATTCTTCGATGCTTCCTAGCACTACGTCCACTCGTGGTTCACACGCCACGCCGCGACGGAGCCGCACCACGCACACCTGGCGATCAGCCAGGCTCGCGAGGCGACTCTAGCTTTGAAAGCTCAAAAGAGCTGCTCTGTCTGTCTGCTACACGCAGACGCAGCACCCTCAGTCCCGCCGAATTAATGCGAACGGATCGGGCGATCGCACGCACTCGCCGCGACCCCCCCGATCGCGTGGACTAGCGCCTCCAGATCCCCACACTCCTCTCAGAGGAGTATGTGAAGGATCTGACAGGCTAAAGTTCACGTGGTCAGGGGATGGGGACGCGAGTTCACGCGATCGAGGGAGAAAGAGGCCTTGCACAGGATTGGTAGACGCCCCAAGTCCACAGGTGCTGCACGTGTCCACGTGTCGAGCATGTGTAACGCTCCGGCGCGAAACGAGTCGTCGTCATTAATCGTTGGCGTCGTCGTCGTCGCCTCGTCATCGCCGTCGTCCAGTCCGAGTCTGTCCTGACACGTCGTCGAATCGCTGCTGGGCTCGATTGAATGCTCGACGGGCGGCTCGGGGGGGGGCGCACGCAAGGGGGGTGGCAGTGGCCGGGTGGCCGCAGGGGGGGGTGGGGGCCGCGCGTCTCTATGTCGCTGATGTTACGGTCACGCACTTCCCTGGCGCCCCGATGTCCCTCCACGAAGCCACCCCACCGTTGCGCCCCCCCAAGTTATGGCAAGTGACTAACGAGCACGTCGAAGCCATGCTGCCAGGCCGCTGAGAAGACATTGCAACTTAACTAAAATTGTAAAATTGCCTGCCCTGATGCACCGAGTGCGGCCCGAATGCGCCTAATACACGAAGTCACGCCCTGACCGCGGGAACTGCAGCTTCCGGAGCCTCCGTAGGTTGCGGAGGCCGCCCGCGTTGCAAACGTAAGTACAGGGCCTCCAGAGCTTCGCAGGGATGAGTTCCTGGCCGAACGCCCCGCAGGCGGCGCAGAACACAACCGAGCGGTAGGTCTTCAGGCAGTGTGATTGCTCAACATCGGGCCAGACCGCTGGGCCCGCCTCGGCCCAGAGGGCCCAGGCGGGGCGCCTCGCGACCCAGACAATCCCGTCGTCGCTCTCGTCGTCGGCGTCGTCGGCGCCCTGTGGGCCGCCGTGCGGGGCGCAAGGGGCGATCGCGAGCGGGCCGGGCTGCTG
Source organism: Prorocentrum cordatum (assembly GCA_963575745.1). Classification (NCBI taxonomy): domain Eukaryota; class Dinophyceae; order Prorocentrales; family Prorocentraceae; genus Prorocentrum; species Prorocentrum cordatum. The sequence goes on from CAUYUJ010017821.1 coordinate 180,161, forward strand.
GTCGGCGTGCGGGACAATCGCGAGGTCCGGCGCGGGCTGCTCCTGCTCCAGCTCCTCGGGCTCCTCGGGCGCGAACAACGGGGCCACCGCGGCCACCGCGGCGGCCCGCATCACCGCGGAGCGGTTCAACTCCGGCAACTGCGGCCTGGCCCCGAGAAGCAACGCCGCCACCTGAGGCTGGTCGTCCAGCGGCACCTTCCCCCTCGCGTCGTACTCAAGATTCACGAAGCCATGCCCGTGGGCAGAGTCGAAGTGGACTTGGCGGTACGGCCGCGGCTGGCGGTCCTGGCGGCGCACCGCCACCGCCTGCGCAGCAGCGCGCGGCGAGCGGCTGCGCGCGTCCCGGGCGGCGCGCTGGGCGTCGATCTCGGCGAGGATCACTTCGGTGGGTCTGCCGCCCAGGAAGCGCCCGGGACCCCAGCCGATCGGGCCCCCGAAGTCAAGCGCCCCGCTCTCCACCTCCACGGTGCAGTCGCTGCTGCGCGCACGTCCACGCTGCGGGGCGGCCATGGCCGGATGCCGAGGAGCCGATGGGCAGATGGGCCGTCGAGGAGTCGAGGCGGCGCGGGCAAGGCGCTGGGCACTGCAAAGCTTGAGCCCAAATAGCTACGGAGACACGGAGACACACGACGCGGCCCGACGGCCGCGGCGAGGCAACGAGAATCGCGACAGGGTCCAGGAGGTCAGTCCAGTCAGTCTGTCAGCTCTGTCAGCTCTGTAGCTCAGTTCAGTTCAGTCAGTCAGTCAATCAGTCAATCATCAATTTCATCAATCAGATAAATCATCAATCAGTCAGTCAGTCAGCAGCCAGACAGCCAGACAGCAGTCAGTCAGTCAGCCAGTCATTCAGTTAGTCAGACGACTCTCGGCCCCAGTTCAGTCTCAGTCAGTCAGCGTGTCAGTTCATCAACTCCGCCCGTTCTTGTGTTCCCCCCCTCGTGGCATCTCTTCTGTTATTCCACCATTTGCTAGCAGTCGGTCGGCCCGTCCGCCCGTCCGCCCATACGAGGTCGACGTCATGGGGATCAACGGCGCAACGACCACGAGGTAGCCAGCGAGCCAGGCAGGGCGGGAGGGGAGGAGGGAAGGAGGGGAGGAGAGGAGGGGAGTCCGGGAGGAGGGGAGGGGGGGCGGCGGGGGGAGGGGGAAGGGAGGATGAAGGGATGAGACGAGACGGGAGGGAGGGGGGGGCGAGGACGCGATGACGTCGCTATTGCTGCCGCCGACGCGCCGACGCCACCGCTCCCGCCGCCCCCCCCCTTCCCGTCCCTCTCCATCTCTCCACCCCCTGCCAGCCGCCCATCCACCCTTCCCATCCACATCCACACCCCTGCCCATGCCCATTCTGCCCACCCTTCCCCCTCTACCCCCTACCCACCCTCCCACTTATCATCTCCTCATCCCCTCCACATCATGTGGGACTCCACATCCCCAAATTCATCAATCAAATCCCCCCTCGGAGCGGCGGCAGGAAGGAAGGAGGCCAGCGAGCCTCGTCGATGCCGCCTGCCGCGCCGCCTGCCTTGAACTCGTGCTCCAACTCGTGCATCATGTCGGCGTCGGACACGTCGCCGTCGGCCCAGAACGCAGCGCCGCCCGCGCCGCCCGGGGCAAGGGGGGGCCCAGCGCCGCCGCCGACAGGGCCGCCACCACCACCGCCGCCACCTTCTCCTCCTCCTCCACCACCTCCTCCACCGCCGCCTCCGCGTGGGGGTCGATCGTCCTTGTCCGCCGTGAGAACGACCTCCGATGCCTCCAGCACAAACTTCCCTAGCGGCCCATCATCGCCAGACTCGCCTGCATCATCCCACAACCACTGGACGACGTGCTTCACAACGTGGGCACGACCACCAAGCTTAGCATCGTCATGAAGCTCACAGAGAACGTCCCACGACATGTCAAAAGCAAGTGGGTCGTGGAATCTGAAGTATCTGTCACCACCGTCACCGACAGCAATCACGCTCGCGACTGCGAGCGTCGTTTCAGTGAAATTCTTATCGACCGGCAAGTACACGAAATAACGTTCTTTACACATCATGAGACCGCCTGCCAAGTCACCAAGCTCACGCGAGAAACACACCGTGCAATCAATGGCAGGGAAAGCTTTGTGCAACTGGCGCCTGTAGTGGCAGATCAACAACTGCA